>KV425571.1:251386-450095 GCA_001632425.1 Neolentinus lepideus HHB14362 ss-1 | reverse complement strand
CTTGTCTGCCTACAGGAGGTCCAACTAAAGTACTCTACTGGGAAAACAGATGAACCAAGAGCCATATGCTAACAAAATGAAACTACTCCTGAAACCGATCTATCTCAAACCTCAGACAGGGGAACAATCTCCGTAAGCTACAGTGTCCATACGCACAGGCCACCGCATACCGAAAGAAGCATGGGAAAGCGCACAGCATCGCATCAAAAAGTGCTATTGCTCCAGGTGGAGGCTGCACAGGTGCCCACAATGCATGCACAGCCTCGGAATGACTTGAGCTTGGTAGAGGCCACACTGCCGGACGCAGCTGAAGCAGTGCAACACTGCCGCACTATACCACTTGTTGGAAGGATACCACAGCACCGCCGCTATTGTCAAGATGGGTGCACTTGCTTACATAATGCAGTGGAGCGCCTGCTGAATGAGATCGAAGTGTCGAGGAGTGCAGGAAATAGCTAAAAAAAAATCAACAAAAACTCGAATATTGCTTGCGCCACCAGACCGGGAGCCCTAGCGCTATCGCACATAGCATGGGAAATAGCGCAAAAGTGCCGAAAATGTGTTTTCTGAGCCTAGAGACACATAGGGTGTATCAGCGCGTAATCGCCCTAAGTCGCGTTTTCTGGGGTCAGAAGCCACCTGGGCCTATCACCGCATAGACTCAAGACATAGTATGTGTTTCAAATTATTTCTCAGTTCTTATTACTCATTACTATGGTTTTGTGATTCTGTTTACTCAGGACCTTCCAGGACACGACACAAGGCACCTGGTGACAAGGTTTTCATATGATACATGATTTTCAGGTATGACATAGTAGCGGGAGGATGGGAGGAGGAGAGGATGAGGGGGGCTATTGGGATAGATGGTGTGTGATGGGATTCAGTGGATATGGATGGAATTCAATGGATATGGATGGGAATCAATGAATATGGTGCAGGATTGGCAAGAGTGAGACAATCAATAGTATTCAATGGTAATCAAATGTATTCATACGTGTTTGATGGTATTCGATAATTCTATATATGGTGAAATTGGGGGAAATAAATAATATGATTGAAATGGATCGATTATATTTGATTAGTATCAATTAAGTACATACATGTGTATTCTAGGAACAGTGTCTGTATCGATGGTATTTGATGGAATTAATCTCGGATCGAAGCCAGCGTCGATTTCTCGAATACCATCGAATAAGTGGAGTTAAATCATCTAAATTCAACTGTAATCGATTGTAATCACTGCAATTCGATTTTTTTCATGTTAGTTTTGACTGGGCATCAGCCCTGGATCTGAAGAGTGCAACTGGGCCACAAGAAGTAGGTGGCAGAAAGAGTCGACATACTCTTCAACTGATGATGAACCTTGGTAGTAACCAGTCCCAACCAGAGTCAAGGTGGCATTGTTGGCTGTGGAAGATACTAGCTTCAGACAACACCCAAGGGCTAAGTCAAACTGTGTCAAGACTATATTCTGGCATAAGGAATACAAGTGGCAGACTCACCTAAGTCAAACTGTGTCAAGACTGGGGGACACAGAGCGACTTAGGGAGCCCTTATATACTCTAGGATAGAAAGGACATGAAGGCATAAAGACCAATGAAGGGAACATCAAAATATAAAGAAGAACAAACACAACAAACACAACAAAGAGAAACAAAGCCAGTGGCTCAGAATAAAGGTAGTGGCTCAGAACAAGGAAATTTGGCCTAGACTGTTCTGGGCCTTTCCATGAGTCACTCAGTCAACAAAGAGTGGCCAAGTCATTGAATCCCAACAGGCATCTGCTTGCTCATAAGGTAGGCAGAACTCTCATATGAACTCAGCCTCAAAGCAGGCCCAGTCCTTGAAATAGGACCACCAGCCTCCTGCCCAACCTTGAGGACCCTTGTAACAAAGTTGGTTGCCTGCCCAGACTTGAAGAAGCAGAGTGCCCACTGGATCCTCATCTGATCATCAGTGAATGGACCCAGATGGGTAGAGACAAGGTCTAGGAAGTGTTGACCATGTTCACAGGTCCCATCAAAGTCAGGAGGGTCTGGGAGATGCAGTGGAGCAAAAGAGGTAGCATCTCCAGACTTGATGACAGAAGAGCAGATGTAACTGGGCACTCCACTAATAGGCAGCAGAGGATGGACAGGAATGGACACTTCACAGTTAAACTGTAGAGTGACCAGGGAAGGAGGTGTAGCAAAGGAATGTGGTATGACCAGGTGATCACCAGGGTGTGAGGACACTGGGATACCAGAAGGAGAATGGGGGGTATGCACACCAGAAGCCAGACCAGACACCAATGACAACAACTGATCTAACTTCCCTTCCAGATGAACTTCCTCTGCAACAGTGACAGAGCTACTAGCTTCCAACTGTTCAAGCCTTGTTAGTATGCTGGAGAGGGTCACAGTGTCCATAATTGGCCCAAGAACTGAGTCAGAGAGCAGTAAGCAACTGCAACAAGGAGGGAACTGTCACAACTACTACAAAGGCTGCCAGGGTTGTTGGAAGGAATCACAACAAGCCTGAAGCTGCTAGGGTTACTAAGGGGATACCAGGAAGCCTTAAGCACCTAAGGATGTGGAAGACAGCCCAGTCCTTCAAGAGAACCTGTTCCTGCTGCAAGGGCAACCTTCACAACTAATGAGATGGCAAGGCTGCACATTGTTGAAGGGAGTTACAAAGCAAATATATGAACTATAAGCACTAGATATATCCACTAAACATATCTAAGGGCTTACCTGCATGTTGTTGAAGGGAGTTTGAAAGAGGAACAGATTAAAGAGCCCCTTCAACAAGGTGCAAATGATATGTGTTGCTCCATGTGACATGTGATGTCACATCACAGTGGCTGAAAGCGCTGGTGAACCCTTACAGACAAACAAGTGTACCAAGATCATAGCTATATAGAAGACACATGTACATACAGCTTTTGCATATGGAATGGCAGGATGGGTATTGTTAATAATGATGAACAAGTGAAGCTTTGCATCATGTCAGCATCTTGCATGAGTACAGGGTGTAATGTTCAAGCTCACCTTTGTGAAAGGTACACCTTGTGTAGTGAGAAACCCCACAATTTTAAACACAATATAGATGGAGGTATAGCCAGCCCAGCAGGCACCATCCAGTTCCCTAATTATTGGCTGAAGGTCATCAGCACATGTAATAATCTCATGTGGGTTGACTTCAGCTTCAAGAGCTTCTGGATCATCATGGTGAATGACAAGAAATTGATTGTACCAGTAGGCTGCAGATGGAATGACTGCTGATAGTGTATCTTCAAAAGTCAGAGCTTTGGAGTATGATTCAGAGAACATGATAGGATATGAGAATGGAGGAATGGGTGAGAACTAAGTCCAGAGTTGCACTGTGTGCAATTGTTGAATTACAAGAGGCCTGTGATGGTTGATATGAGACTCTGGTGAAAACCCCAATAAGCATGGGAAGTGGCATACCAGAATTTGTCCAATGCAGTGAGTGTTTCACTATGTCATGAAAGATCCACTCCATGCCTATATGAAGTCTGACAGCAGGGAAGAGAATGTAACATAATCCAAAGCTCTACTAGAGACATAGAGACTCAGCTTTGCTGCTGGCTGACCTTAGGAGATGCCAGCATCATGGAGAGCAAGAAGCAATCGGATAAGATCAAGATTCAGTATCAGAGCTTCATAAATCACTGTCCCATCCCTAGACTCAAGTCACAACATTCCTTGGCATAATGATCTCTGGTGTGTTGTATGCCAATCCTCACAAGGCAAGACCCAAAGCCCAGACATGACATGATGTGCTGCATTAGCATAGCCATGTGTAGGGCACTGAAAGCAGTTGTCAGCAGCTATCCTACATGTCATCATTTTCCAGATCTTAGAATATGTGCTAGTGAAGTGATGACAAGCCCTGCAGCAAGTGCACATAGGCATGCATCACAAGAAGCAAACTTATGAGGCCTGCACACCTGGGGTTCCTTTGTGTGGGTATGCTGCAAGCACCCAGTGTGCTACAAAGCAACCAGGTATTACAAGCAGGTCACCCAGGGCCAGGGTCCTTCTACTTCAAGGGACCCATCATATACTTGGTTGTGAATAGGCTCTGCTGTGCACAACCAAACAAATGAACATATGTTCAACATACATAGCTACAAGAATTCAAACTTCAATACAACATTACATCCTCCTTATACCAACTGCTTGACCAAATGGGCATGGATTTCGGATACCATTCTGTTCTTAGGCCTTTGGTTCAAGCTCATTCACATCAACATCATTACCATTGGCATAATCAAGAGGGTTCTTCTCGTCACCCACAGGCATAGGGCTCGAAAGACTGGACAATTCCTCCCGATTGCCATCAAGCCAACGCACGGTGATGCTCCCGTCCTATTGCAGATTGTCATATCAACAAGCTTTAGATGATACGGTAGGGAAGGCGAGCTTACCTGGTTACCAAAATACGCCGCCTTCGCCATATGGCAAAACAGACCGACCTCGACAACACCCGTAAGCATCTTGAGTTTGGTGAGAAGCTTCACGAGTGGAAATTGTCAGTGAGTGTTCTGAGAGGAGAGTGGGTGTTCTGAGAGGAGAGGAGGTGCTCACTGTGTACGGGTCCTGCATGTCCTCTTCGGGGAATGGAGCATCGATGATGAAGTTGCCGTTGTCGGAGACGACGGGACCAGCTTTCTTCTGAGCCATCCTTAGTCTGCATCATCGTGATTCAATGAGAGTTGAAGGGAAGGATAGAGAGAAGAGCTCACACGGCGCTTGGCGAGCCGATAGCATGCAGATTCTGCAGGACCTTCGCGTACGCGAAGGGGGCGACTTCGATCGGGACGCCGGCTTTGTACTAAGGGGATTTAAGAAACCAGGAGGGTTGAGGCAGGAAAGAAAGCGTACGGTTGTTCCCAGGATGTCCGAGTTTTTCCTGTAATCCGCAACGACGATGAAGCTGTAGGATGAACGTGAGCGGTAGAAACAGTATACGGGAAGGCAGGGTACGCACGTATCTGCTGCCTCCGCGAGTACTTTCTCTCGCAGGTGGCATGCTCCGCCTCCCTTGATACAGTTCAGGTCCTTGTCGACTCTGCATGAACGGTCGGATTAATGTCGGGAAAATACGGGACGGCGTTCCTCGTTTTCAGAAGGATGGCAGCGGAAAGACGAGGAATCTAGGACTCACTCATCAGCACCGTCGACAGTAACGTCTATCCGAGGGTATTGGTCCACATCTCCCAGGAGGAGGTTGCCCTTTACGATGAGTTCCTTCGACTGAAACCCTGACGAAATGCATGCCATCAGGTCCAGCGGCCAGTAGAAAGAGAGATGAGGAAGAGGGAAAGAAAAGATGGATACCATGTAGTTATTTATTAATCAGAAACCCACCGGTTGGAATGAACACTCGGTCCTTGTTGGCTTCGCGGCCTTGGGCTACTATCCGCTCAACGACATAGGGGACGGTGGATCCTAGATTTCGATGTCGTTCGAAAGTGAGTTCGCAGCGATATTGATCTCGAACACACCTGATCCAATACCGATGACCTTGAGATGAGCGACTGAGTGCACCACGACCAGATGCGGGGTAATCACACCAACGCACCTTGTGCTCCGACTTGACATGCCTGTCCACCGCTGTCCACGCTGCCAGCCGCTTCGACCCCTCGATCGCACTCAGCTTCGGTGCATCATCTGTCGTTAGTTCTGTAGAATCTCCCCCATTAACTTCCGACCCCGCAATACCCCACATCGAAGCACTCACTCGTCGTCTCATACTTCAATTTCGACTCTGGGACCTTCAGCTTTGATGAAAGATTCGGAAGCAGATGGGATGTCTGCCCTGTAAAGACGGGTCGACCAGCGAGTCCCGGCGAAGATTGTGCATCGGTCGAAGGCGACCTGTCGGATGACCGCAAAGATGTAAGTTCTGGTAGCTGATTCCACGACAGTGTACTCACGGTAAGCTGGGCGATAGCAAAGATACTGGTACAGGAAACGGCATTCTGTTAAACCTGCTAGAAATGCAAAGGGGACGTGGTGGTATGGCTGCAAGTTATATTCAGGATGTGAGAGAGCTGGCGAACGTTGGTCAGCGGTAAGTAAGCTATACCGCCGGTTTGTTTCTCACTTCCGGTCCTCTCTCGGGAATCTACTTCCCGGTTACTTGTCAAGTGCATTCGCATCAAAGTACGTATCCTACTGAATGCAGCACATGCCCACCGCAAACGACTCCGTAACACGGGCACATGGATGAGAAGTACTCAGGCCTCACCGGTCACCCTTGCGCCAACTTGAGTTTATGGATGTAGTCGAAGTCAAGGGACTGGGGAGGCACAAACAAGGTCGTTTGAAAGACGGGGTATGGTCATTATCAACTACTGATAATTGCTGTTGACACCAACAAGCCAGCGTACCCGCTTCGCACATCGAGGACACATTACGCAGAACATCGACGCACTCGATCCCGCAATTCCGACACTCCTGCTTTCTCTCTTCCGTCGCATGACAGTCGTAGATGCGATACATCTGCCATGCGTCCACCCGTCACCGCAGAAGCCGCTGCTTGTCAACTCCTCCCCTCTCCCTCTTTACTGTCCATATATTGTGCCTCCGTGCCTTTCGACGTCTCTTGCTCTCTATCGTTCCGCCGAACGTTTACCTGTCTTGGCACCGCGTCATACAACGGCACATCGCTCGCGCCCGACGAACCTGCTGAGAGCCGACTCTACGGAGGCTGGTCTTGTGAAACACAGAGCAGGCATAGTACTCTTTTCAACCTGGAATGGATCAGCGCCATACCAGCAATGGGCTGTCACGACTTTTGGGAAGTCGATAGCAACCCGACGAATGTCTGGCAGCTCGGCTTCTGCAGCTGTGGTAGCCCGAACATCCGATCTCTATTCTCAAATGGAGTAGGTAGGTGCACATTGTTCATGTATTCCAATGACTCTTCGTACTGTGTTTTGTTGGACCGGAGGTTGGTTAGCGCTTCAAATTCGATTTGCTGCGTTTAAGAGCCACTCGTTACGCATGGAATATTCCTTTCCTTACGGATAACCTCAAGAGTGGCGCAAATACTACATGCCATTATTCATATGCCCCTTTGTCTGGCACAATTCTGCCCAATGAATGTGATGCAGCCGCTGTTGGTCCGCATATTCGAATACTAGTGATCCGACAGACATGGACCCCTCTGGTTAACGTAGAATTATACCATACCACTTGAAGCAATAGGATTAATAATTAATGGGTTGACAGACACAGCCAATTCCATGTCTCTGTGGCAGCCAATCCCATTCGCTATAATAAGATGCAAGTGGCTGTGGAGATCGGTTGCCACAATGGGCATGACGTCACAGTGAGCAGGAGCAAAATGAAGTCATCGTCCCACCTCTACGCACTAGCACGCATTCCAGACTGTATATAACCAGAGCAGAGCTGTTAGCCTTGTCCCGCACAGTTTAACTCTATACCACGACCAGCCTTCATTATTTTCACCGATTTCTACTAAATAATCACTGCAATGTCCTCCGAAGAAACTCCCGGGTCGACCACTGGTGCCAACCTAATTAACAAAGTCAAGTAAGTACCGCTCGGTTTCGAGTTCGAGTACCTCATTTTCTGATCTTCGTGGCATTAGGGGTGCGTTCGTCACTACTCACGGCGCAGGCGAGTCCCTCCGCGGCAACGCGATGGACGCCCTTGATACCGCGTTTGGCACGCGGAAGCCGGAGAACGTCGCTGCTACAAGAAGGGGAGAGGCAGAAGTTCAACAGGGAGTGTCGAGCATGGATAGCAAGTACGGGGCGCAGACAGCGACAGGACCAGGCACGAATACAGGAGCGGGCACAAACACAGGAGCGGGCGCGAACACGACGACAGGTAGCGCTCCTGAGATGACGGGAAGTGGACCTGGCACGACAGGCAGCGGACCTGGCATGGTCGGCAGAGGACCGGGGATGAGTGGCGCCCTTTGAGGGATAGACAAAGGATTAGAAGCTTTTTGAACGAGTGTATGAATAATGTATACTGTATAATCCCAGTCTTTTTGATGTGACGACATCTTTCAGGAAATTTGAGATGTGTTCGCTCAATTCATGCCAATATTGTATTATGATCGATGTTGCTTGGATGGGTGTGATAGTGAGGTCGAGGTGCAAGAGGACGAAGACGCGTCGGACACCTCTGAGCGGGCTGGTCCAACAAAGACAGTATTTATATATGCAGACGCGTACCGTATGGTGGTCATTCCGACGGGCACGAACTCTTTGATAGCCAGTAATCACATCACAAAGGAGGAAGTGTGACTCAATTCGATCTTGGAGGAGGTATTCGTCGCAAATTGGATGCCGATGGATAGCAACCATTCATAAAGAACCAACCGCGCGATGCATGGGTACAGAGACTCTAGTTCATTTGAGAGTTCACCTGCCACTCCGTCATGCACTGAGGGGCAAGTGCAACCTTGTTGCGCGAGGACACACCGGGATCACAAGTATCGATGCTGCTGGACAAGGATGACGCGAGGCACGAGCGGCTCAGACGTGTGTCGAGCCAAGCTAAGAGCGTGCGAATGGGTCCGTGCGCTGAGCACGTGACTCCCATGTGGCGAGCCCCCTCCTGGGCTCGTTTTTCGTGCTCAGCGCACCCCATCTTTTCCTCCCATTACGCGTCGCTCTCTGCTGGCTCGACTCCTCAGCTTTTTCGTCCCGCCTGCCTCCCTTTCACCCTGTTCTGGCGGTTGGGTGTAGCCCGGATTTCGTCGCGTCACGAAACCGCGCGCGATGTGGCTTCGCCCTTCCGACCCTGAGTCTCGGATCCGGCTTCCCCGGTGCCACATTCTCAGCCACCGCGGGTTTGCCGATCACGTGCCTGCTCATGCCGGTCACGTGCCCGCCGCCGGCTTCGCCGGCCCGAGTCTCCCCCCTAACCCACGGAAATCGTACCCAGCTTGCGCCAAGGGGCCAACGGCAAGAAAACGCGCGACGTCAACCCTGTAGAGTGAACGAGGACCCCGGGACCCTTATGTAATGCAGAGACCACCCCCTAATTAGGCAATATGTGGCTGGAGTGATTACAAGGCGCGAGGAAACAAGTCGAATTACAGGAAAACTGTGGTACGATGGTGCCCAGGAACCATTTATATACAAGATACACTTAAAATACATGCTTTGATATGGATATGATAAGGTTTAAGTCTGTACTAGATGCGAAAAGGCTTACGGGGAGCTGGCAGGCTTGATCAGTAATCGACTTATCGTCTGCTGAATCCTGTGCAGTGGTCGTATTTCCTGGAGACTTGTCATGATTGCATTCATGCTTAAACATCACTCTCCTGGATTATACGGATGATGAGGCGCTCATTCACGGATGGTTATTTCTGATTGGTTTGTGCGTCTGAGGTCCGAACATGCACAGTCTTATCCTCGCTCCATGTCTTAAGAATTTTATGGAATATAGTAATTTAATACTTGTCTGGTTCTTATATAATGCTACAAATCCAAGGTCCAGAGCTGAAATGTACACTAATTCCCACATCGTACATACTTTGTATCTCAATATGTGTGCCACTTGTATCTGGGTTCACAACACATTAGCACAGCAATAGCAAGGTATAAGAATTATACTTCTTATTAGTGACACACATTGTTCTTTATCTTATGAGTAGGACGTACCAATATCTCGAGATACAGCAGGCGGATTGATGCCACATGGCGCAGGTGTCCAAATACGGTAGCTAGTGGCGGAGGCAAGCAGGATTGTTGCACACACCATGCGATTTTGGCTTCTCATGTTAAAGATAATTGTATGCCAATGTATTTTACCATCATTTATGAGTATACTACACACTTTTGGGATGGTATGAAATGCTGTGGAAGGTGCCAGCCAAGATTGAACGCTAACAGTGCAAAAAAGTGAAAATATGGACCCTGGGGACCAGTCAGGGGGTTACCACCCGAGGGTTGACGTCGCCGGCAATACCCGCGTTGGCCCCTTGGCTTGCGCTACGGTCGATTTCCCGACTGTTCTTTCATTCCGTACATACTCTACATTCTTCTCTCCCATTTCGGTTCAGCACCTTAGCTTGGAGACCCAACATTCCACGACGTTGGGTCCGTCAACTCTAGACCTGTGATCGCTCTCCGAGAGATGTTGTCCACAGCGAGACAATATCGAGCTATATCACTATAGAAATTCTCCTTGGAAGCGATCACCGAGGCTAGGAGACAGACCTTTGCCAGCATGCATCCAAATTTGCATTCCACCGCTGCAGGAAGACAATCTCAAAAGTCAAGAAAGCCATGTCAACTTGAAGAGCTGAGTATATACTTAAGTCGAACATCTAGAAACGGTCAGCGGACCCACGGAACTAGTAGCATCGTAGTCGCTTTGAAGTCAGCATATCCCGGAGCCGGTTCTGCATCTTAGACAACAGCGCAAACGCGTGAGGAAAGTAATAACCCGTGCGTAACAAGTGGCCCAAACCCAACAAATTACAGCGCTAATCGAACCCCGGTCCAACAAAACACAGTACGAAGAGTCACTGGAATACATGAACAATGTGCACCTACCTACGACATTTAAGCATAGAGATCGGACGTTCGGGCTGCCACAGCTGCAGAAGTCGGGCTGCCCCAGACAGGGCCCGTCGACTTTCCAAAAATTGGGACAGCCCATGCCGTTCTGGTATGGCACTGATCCATTCCAGGTTGAAACTATGCCTGCTCCGTGTTTCACGAGACCAGCCTCCGTAGAGTCGACTCTCAGCGTCGGGCGCGGGTGATCCAAGACCAGTAAAAATTCGGTGGGATGATAGAGAGCAGGAGACGTCGAAAGGCCTGGGGTGGCATCGGACCGGATTCGTCGGTGGGTCCCGACGGAGTTTGAAACGGAACTCCTTGCGCCCCTGTGGACAACACTTTTCTCAACGCCCTCAAGCCTATCAACGATGGTGAGCATATTCTCAACGCCGTTTTCGACACCGTTGCAGTCGATATCTCGGAGTCTCGAGGTCGAATCCACTGTGGAGACATATGACACAGATGGATGGTGCGCCACATCGTAGGATAACCCATTTACATTTGACTGACTGCTTACACCCCAGACCCTCCAGCAAAGCACATTATGTCTCGTGCTTGATAGCTGAGCCTTGATGGCGATGAAGCTCTTGCTGGGCCCGTGTCGATAGACGCGGGCGTTAGAGCTCCGAGGACTGACGGCGCAGTCGGCTTGCGTTCGCGTAGTCGTGCTGTTACTTACACCTCGTCTCAATGACCAGCCTCCCAAGTCCAAGCCCGGTTCTGGCAAGAAGCCTGCCCCCGCTCCCGGCTCTGGTGCGAAGACCACCAAGTCTGTGAAGAACCCCTTGTTCGAGGCTACCCCTAAGAACTTCGGTATCGGTATGTGATCTTCCGTCTTGGGCATGGGGAACCTCCTTGACGGGCGGTTTAGGTCAGGACATCCAACCCAAGAAGGATTTAACTCGCTTCGTCAAGTGGCCCGAATATGTTCGCCTCCAGCGCCAGAAGGTCATTCTCAATCAACGCCTGAAGGTGCCCCCTGCCATTGCGCAGTTCTCCCACACCCTCGACAAGAACACTGCTACGCAGTTGTTCAAGCTTTTAAACAAGTCCGTCGTCATCAAAGGTTCATGTGTTTTTACCCTAACAATGTCCCAGGTACCGCCCCGAGACGAAGCAGGAAAAGAAGGCTCGTCTCACTGCCCAAGCCCAGGCCACGGCTGAGGGAAAGACGCCTGCCAAGGATGAGTCTAAGAAGCCGCTTTTCGCCAAGTATGGTCTGAATCACTGTGTTGCCCTCGTTGAAGCCAAGAAGGCCGCTCTCGTTATCATCGCCCACGATGTTGACCCCATCGAGCTCGTCATCTTCCTTCCCGCTCTCTGCCGCAAGATGGGTGTGCCCTACGTCATTGTCAAGGGCAAGGCTCGCCTCGGCACGGTCGTTCACAAGAAGACCGCTGCTGTCGTCACACTCCAGGAAGTGAAGAGCGAGGACCAGAGGGAGCTCGCTACCTTGGTGAGCGCCGCGAAGGCTAACTTGTACGTCTTCTTCGTCGGCTCTCGTCCATTTCGTAGGCTTATCTGTGCTCCAGTACCGACAAGTATGATGAGCACCGTCGCCAGTGGGGTGGAGGTGTCCGTGGCAACAAGTCCCGCGAGATGATCCGCAAGCGTGCTAAAGCTGCTGGCCAGAGCGTCGCTGCGGCCAACGTTGGCAAGCTCTAAGCGCTGTCTACATACTTGACATTAGGACATTCGTTGAGCTCCGAGGTTTCTGTAGTGTTATGCGAGTATTGTGACCGTGGAGTGCAGATGCAAGCTTCGGACGCCATCGGGATGCGATCAGTAGAGTTCTTGCATATTCATTCTAATCTGTTAGTCACTCGAATGAATGAATGAATAAATACTCTGGGAAGTCACAGTTAGTGTGACCTGCACATGATCGACGGTGAATTGCGCGTGGCGCGCTTGATTAATAAGCCAAGTCCCGGACCTAAGACTAAAAGTCGTTTTCCTGATGTAGTCTAGTCATTTTATATTGTCTGTTTAGCTGTGACTAAGCATTGTTTGTTGTAGCCACTGGTGCCTCGGATAGGCACTGCTTGCACGCGGTGATTTACTGCTAGCCCGGTATAAAAAGCCAGATGTCAAGACACTCATGAGTTGGTAAGGGAATGCCTCCCCAGCAAAGATATATTGAGAGACTCCAGCAGCATGACAGCCCTGCAACTGATCAAAAATTCAAGTCTATCCTAAATGTTCCAGTCTTCCGACTCATATTGCTACATTCTGGGGAAAGCACCAGGAATTGTCTGCCTCCTCCGCTCCGGATGATGATAATATGTACCATGCCGCGGCTTCGAGGGGCTCGCCTCCGATATAGTCGAGGGCTGCGCCTCTCCTTGCTCACCCCCATGCGAATGAGAGATGACGGACCCCAAATCCTCCGACTCCTCCGACTCCTCCACAGCATCCTCGAGCCAGGTGCCATCCTCTGGCAGCATAATCACACCTGAGCCAATGTCGTAGCTCAGGCGGTGCGACAGCGGCTGGTGTGGCGCATCACGCCAAGGGTCTACGGCTACGGCAGTGTCACCGGGGCCCTGCACACCACTTTCTCGCGCTTCACGTCGGGCACCTGTTCCCAGCCGCGACACACGGTGTGACATACTCACTCGTTTCCTGAGTGTGAGAACTACTGCCTCATCTGTCTTGCCTGATGAAGGCCGCCCGTTGTTGACCAGTGTTTGACCCTTTTTCAGAGGAAGCCATGGCTGTGGAAGGACACCAGTCAGAGCAGGGTGACCATATCGTCGTTTGCCAGTGCTTCGCGGTATATCAGCGATGCATGGCTCGATGTACATTGGCAAAAAAAGAACTCACTTCAGCACGCCGCTATACCAGTTGGCCATCGGTGGCTGTGACTATGGCATGTTAGATGCTAGATCTTCTGCTGATCTAGACAAAGTGTACGACTTACATAGTCCGTCCTAGCATCTTCAGGTGCAACATACAACGTCTCATCATTCTGAGCATACCGCCGTCGGTTGAGATTGCTGGTATAACGTCCAATCAAAATGAACTCTTGTAAATTTTCAAGTAAACTGACACACCTTTGCGACCATGTAACTGGATGCCCCGCCCTTAACCTCACTACATCTGCCGTCTCCTCTCCCCTCTCGACCTCGTACACCGAGCTCAAGCTGACATACTTACTGAGTGGCTTGAATATCTTGTCCGTGTACCATGCCCACGCGAGGGTGCCCAGCAGTAACGGACCGACGAGTGCGGACAGTATGAACGACGCACGCAAGATGAAATTGCCAATCATGAAGACCTGGAAGATCACCACGCCCCAGATGAGTCGGGTGAACGTAATCGGCCACGCCTGGCCCTGCGATTCGTAGGGTTTGTAGAAGACTGTAGAGCAGGATCAGTTTGAGAGGGCTGGGAAGAGGAGGGGAGATGAACCGAAAAGGAGCTTGTACTTGTAGACAACGTAAGCAACTCCGAAGTAGATGGCACCGAATATGACTATAAGGGGTTGGATGACGCTGTACAGAATCGTAATGACGAAGATAAGTATCGCCTGCGGGTACACAACTCCGTAATTAATCATTGGCGGTGCATTGAGTTCAGCAAAATCTATTCACAGAAATCAGATCCCGTCCGCTCCGTACAGAAGCATGTGATGAAACGAACCTCGTGGTGTGCGAGTGACGAACATTCGCATGACGATCCGCGGGATAATCACACCAAGATTGAGAAGCTGAAGTGGCATAATACCGAGGCCTAAACAACACCAGTCACATAAATCCCCCTTTACCGTTACGGAAAGAATCCAGACGAACTACCTTGCAGAATAACATACGACAAGAAGAAATGTCTACACACGGCCAATCAGTTCCGATATGCACAAATCAACAGAACTATCAGACAAGGACCGCGTACCTCGCTCTACCCTTCAACAGCGCTTCCGCCAGCTTCTCCGGGATCTTCGCAGGAGAGTTCGCCAGGTCCCGGACAAGTTGCCAGTATGTACTTGCCAGGAGGAAAATGAATACGACGTTCGTCAGGAGGAAGAGGAAATATCTAGGTTGTTGCACAGTTTGATTTAGGTACGCTGTCAGCATGAGCTAGAGTGGGGGAGAGAGTAGGGTGGATGGATGCTTCGCACTCACTTCTTGAGGAGCGAATATTCGATCCAGCTGCGGGCGCGGTAGCCCTGGAGGTACGTCAGGGCTAGGCAAGATAAGTTAGTAATCACATATCATAAAATCCAGGACAGAACTGAGCTGCGCCCCACCCACCTTCCAACAAAAAAGGCAACAGTGCGTTCAAGGAAATCATCGCCACAGACGGCAACGAGTTCTGCACGATCGCCTGTACTTTATCGTTCCTATCAATGAAGCGTCCAAGCCATGGCATAACCTTCTTAATCTCCTTGTAACTCAGCAGACTTGCGAGGAACGTGATGGGGACGACCCAGAATAAAAGGAGTACACAGATCGCTGAGAGGACAATCACTTCGCGCGTGCGAATGGCGCTCTGTGAGTGTGTCATGTTCGCCCAGACGATGTCGCGCGGCTCTGGTGCAAGGTGGGTGGTACATTCGGCTGGGGCAGGGGCGTGCGCGGTTTGGACAGCAATTTGCTGAGACACGAGATATCATTAGTATCAAGAGTTTCAGTGAGAAGACCGAAACGAGACGTACCGCACTCGACATCTTCTCAAAGGTAACAAAGGCAGTCTGTGTGGGCCTGAACTTGCCCGATATACGTTTCTTCTTGACAGCATCGTCCGCATCCTTGAATAGCGCCTCGAGATACTCCAACGCATCGACCTTCGATTTGAACCAGCCAGGACGCAGCGATGGCCGCTTGCGGTGGGGCACGACCAGCCTTGCCTGCTGCGCTTCCAACGACGACGGCTCACCATCAGTGGACGCCGGCGCGCTATTCGAAGGGTCGTATGCCTCTACAGTGCTCGGGTTTCCGACGTACTTGACCCACGCAGCCTCGAGCTCGAGCAATGCGCTGGTCCGTTTATCCAGGAGGTTCTTAAGATTCCCGACCTCGCGGCAGATCGTCACGCTCTCTACGCTCAGATTCATATTCTCGAAATACTCCGCCAGGGTTCTCTCGCTCTGGAGATGCTTCGGCATGTCAGTGATCATGACAGTGCGCGCCGGAATGGAGTGCACGAGCTCGAGGGAAAAGAGCTGCCGAGCGCGAATGAAACGACGGTAATTTTTATGGATGAAGTACAATGCGAGGCCGGTGAAGAGGTAGGTGAAGAGGAGGTGGATGGTAAGGTATGAGTTAGCGTCACTGATGAGGTCGAGCCAGTCCTTGGGTTGGCCGGGCTTGGTGGGCAGTGTGGAGTTGGGAGCGGAAGCGAAAGGTGCGGAAGGCCAGTCGTTGTCTTCATCTTCATCTCCGATACCAAGGTTACTCTGCAGATGTTAGTGCAAATGAAAAGTACAGTTAACGCGGATACATACTCTTAAATTGATGGGCATCAGTGTAAAGGTGGCAAAAATGGAGCAAACAGAGAATAGATAGAAGGACATCTTGAAGAAGTTAAGTAGCTGGAAGATATGAGATTTTAGGACTGTAAAACGTCGCATGAAAGAATAGCAAGACGCACCACTGCAGCATCCAACCCCACTATCTGCAGGATCGTAAACTCCGACGTCCGTATAGTAGGTAGGATCCATCCAAAGAACGCTTGGTGCGCATGAGCTTCGTGAGGAGAAAATCCTACTGTGATATCAATATCGAGTTCAATATGACAGTCTCAAGCTACATACCCTTCAGTTTCGTCCGGGGAGCAAATAATAGTGGCCATCGCGTCCGAGAATATGAGAAGAGCAGGAACGAGATAAGTCCAATGGTGGTCGATAAAGACAGCTGAGTAGTAAACCACGGTCCTTCAAATTTATCTTGACATCATCAATCAGAGACTGGATTTCGAGAGGAAGAGTGGTATCCGTACAAGTTGGTGGTGAACCGGGTGGCGGGCCTGTGGGCTCATCCCAAGAACTATTGAACGCCGCCAACGGCCACTCCATCTATACACTGAATCGTTAGCATATCCGAATTGCTTCTCAAGCACTATATTTTCACCTTCACTGTCGTGAGTGGTGTACAAGTCGTGCGCTCGCAGCAAGCAGAAGCCAAGCTCCTATTTCAATTTGGTCGAGTCGCGCCTGAAGCGAGGCTCGACGCGTCTCTTTAGCACTCCATCCAGCTGTCCTCTCCTCTTCGATATTGCATAGCAATACCTTTAACTATGGTGAGTGATATGATATCTCAATTCCTACTCATAATTTAACTTATCAGGGTACTTGCAGAGCGACAACGCCGGTATTGTTATCGCTATTACTCCCTAGGAGACGGACGCTAATACATAGGACACGAACTCCGTAGAGTACAAAGAAGCCTTTGCGCTCTTCGACAAGAAGGGCACTGGCACGGTGCCCAGGGAGACTCTCGGTGACCTTCTGCGGGCCCTAGGGCAGAATCCGACGCAGGCAGAGGTAGCTGAGATCGTTGCGAGTTCACCTCGGGAAGGCGCGTCTCACACACCAATTATCCTTCGTAGCTAGTACTAATTTTGTTTACTAAACACTCGCATCAGTCGATTACAAGACCTTCCTAACGATCCTGAACCGCCCAGACGGGTTCAAACCCGCGGGGACAGCTGGTGCGGTCATGTCCATCAGGTTCCCTTACACATCAAATCACTCACCTGTGGTGGCGATCATTTCCAGAGGAGTTTATACGCGGATTCCAAGTGTTCGACAAGGAGGGGAATGGCTTCATCGGTGCCGGCGAACTACGATATGTGCTAACGCAGCTTGGAGAGAAGATGACAGACGAGGAGGTCGACGAGTTGTTGAAGGGTGTGCAGATTGGCGCGTGTGTATCGTATATCCCTCCTCTCTCGGTGATGTGGTTCTCATAGTTGCGTGTTGAACAGAGACGGGAACGTCAACTACGAGTCCTTTGTTCGGACAATTCTGAGCCAGTAAGCTCGAGATCGACAAGGTCCGGCTGGGATCTTCCACCGTGAGATGACGGCACAGATACATATTGTGCACTGGCAAGGCAGCACTGGTGTATGTACGATTGATGATGATACCCAACCTTCTACGTTGCTCAGAAAGCTGCGGGTACATCATTGAGTAGGACTCAGGCAGCCCACACTAATCAGTCCCAGCGCCAAATCACGGTGAAGCTGTTGGATGTCCAGTATTCAATACCCTTACATCAGATAATGTGCTGAGAATCTACGTCTTACCAACAGTGCGGGTATATGCGTATAAAGGCACCGGTAGATAGATCCACAAATATTGCTTCAGCTTACACTTATCTTAGCTTCATCGGGAGACAAACTCTTCCAGTTACATGCTGAGCGTGGGCGTTGATCCGATCTGCAGATGTAAGTCGGTACGAACTTCGTTGCAGGCAGCGCGCAAGGTGGTGGCTATCCAGGATAGTCGTTCAATACTGATGCCCTCGCCCCTGGACAGCTAAACTTGCTTTATAACAAATGTGAAATGCGAAGATCCCCAGCTCGATGAGCTGAATTACTCAACCTCCGTATGTCAACTTGAAAGCCGTCGACAAAATCAGTGGAAGTTATGACCGTGCACAGTTCTTGGGTCTGCAAGGATTGCGGGAGATCCACGAGGAACTCAGAACCCCAGACAGCTATGAGACACCTTGGACTAGTAAAAGGGCTGTCAGCGTTCAACCAGGCGGAAGCTGCCTTCTTTCGCTGTCCTGAAGAATGGGTCAAGTCCTTAAGAGACGCTGGTTGAGGGAAAGAAGCTTGAAGGCGATAGTGTAGCACTAGGGTACCTGGTTGATCTTCGGGTGTTTCTACGCCCCTGATAGATAAATGGGCTGATGCTGGCCCAAGACGGTGCTCTTGCCTGAGGGAGATGGAGGTACATATGTCACGAGTGGCTATGCTCGCCGCGTGGTATGCATTATGTGGCGGACGGCCCGTGAGTACATTTAGCCTACGAGCAAGACCATAGACAATATTATAGCTACGTGCAATGAATACAGGTGCTAGCGCTGGTGCCAATTGGTATCAGCCAGTCCATGCAGGGCGGCACTAGGTCTCATCATCACTCTCCGTCTCATACCCGTCTTCCTCCTCGCCCTTTTCATTCACCGTATCTCCTTCTTTCTGACACATCTCCACTACCAACTGCGCGCCGCCCTTCAATCCGTCTATTTCAGCGAGACACCGATCCGGCATCCATTCAAGCTCCCGCCTCGGGAAGGTCAGCGCAAGCTTGAATTCCCACCACTTATCCGCGTGTCCCCCGAGCATCTGAATCTCTTCCAGCACATTTTTCTCCCCAAAATTACCTCCCTCCTCTGACGCTGACCCAGGTGAGAGCAACGCCGCATCCACATACGCATAAAGCTGCGTAAGACTAGTCCTCGGATCGAGCGCAAGCACAAGCCGTCCCCCACTCGGGCTCCTCACCGCAATCCTCACCGCCTCCCTCTGTTTGGCATCCATTGGAACCACCGTCTCTCTGGCCCACGTCCTCATCCTCCTTTTCACTCTTTCCACGCCCTCTCTCCTCACACTCTCCCGCTCCCTCGCCTCTTCTCTCCGCATCATCTCTTCCTTTTCTCTCTCTTCTTTTTCCATCTTCTCTCTGAGCCTCTCACTATCCCTCCGGGCAGCCTCCTGGAACGCCCTGTCCTGTTCCTCGCGTAATTGGCGATCGCGTTCGGCACGCAGCCGCGTCTGCCGCGTACGCGCAAGGAAGGGATTAACCCTAGGGAGGAGTTGGTCTTCGAGATGCTTGACAAGATTTGAGGGAGAGGTCGGGGTGATGCCTTGGTGGCGGGAGAGTACGGTCAGAGTGGGGGTGTCAGAACGATTCGAAGACGAAGTGCTGGAGGTGCGGCGAGGTTGAAGGGCGAGAAAGGCGATGAAGGGAAACGTCGTTACTTGGAGTTTTTGTGAAGCTAGAACGGCAGATGAATTTTATACCAATTGAAAGAGTGAATGATAGGACGTACCGCTCCATGCGTCAGGATCTCTAACGTCTCCTCCCCAAACTACAAAGTTATTAGAGTGCATCAGGTGCACCAGCTTAGGATGTGTCAATGTTGCCCTGTAATCCCGTAAGTATGCGACCCGGTGTGAAGGATGAATTACAACGGACCTCTTGAATTCAGCGACATCGTCATGCTCCTCGCTCACAAGCACTACGCACCCGACCCTCACCTCTTTCTCGCACTTCCTCAGAGCCTCCTCATAGCTGCCTACGACAAAATCTGGTAGCACCTTCTTCCCATCTTCCGCAGCCGCCTCCAAATCTTCTAACGCCGCACCAAGCAAGCCCGCTCTGCTGACACACGTAGCGCCGGTCTCCTCCTCGAGAGCCCGCACCCACCTGTCCGCAGCGGCCTTGGGGTCAGTGGACTTCGGCGGCCTCCGAAGAAACGTGAGTGACGAGAAGCGGGTGGTCGAAGGTCCGAAGGGCAGTCGTAGGACCAGAAAGATCGTGCGCAGAATACCAGAAAGGAAGTGGAAGGGGAAAGTGAGGATGGAGAGGAGCATGCTGGGGCGCAGGTAGTAAGAGATAGTCGCAGTGATGTTCGGGCTGGACTAGGCGGTGGTTGGGAGCAAGGAAAGAGAGATCAACATCATGCGTGCTGTCAAGCGGTAAGATGCGAAACTCACCTGTGGATTCCTCCGACTCCCCGAGACAATGTGATTAGTGTCATTGCTGCCAGTACTACTTGACGTAGAGCTGCCGCGGACAAAGCTAGACGTTTCCTGGTCACCGAAAAGGACGTTTGCCGCTTTCTTTGAAATGTCAGCGTCCCTGCATCATTACTTCGACTTGACATGGATCGCGCACCTCGATTTCCCAGTCAACGCTCTCGAGTATGCTGACAACTGTATCGGCATCGTAATTGCCGTCTGTTATTGACTGGAGCTGGGCGACGGCAGCCCTCTGACCTGGATCCAAGTTGTCCATTGCAGTGCGGAGAGGGGAGAGAATACATTCGTTAAGTACTGCCTCTAGCGGGCAGGACATGTCACTACATTAGACTCTGTCCGAGCTGTGCACCAAAAAGGGGATTTTGTTCTCATCCCTATACGCAATTTCCGGGGGCGCTCTATTCTTAGCTCCATACTGGTTCCTCTGAATCCTCTTTGCCGTCCAACCGCGCTCACGAAATGGATCTCTTCTCATTCCTCGACGACACCCGTGACGGTCATGATGCAGTGTCAGACTCCGAAGACCTTCTGATGCAGGTGACGGACGCGAAAGACGTGCCCAAGAAACGCAAGGCCGAGACTCCACCAGCGTCAAGAACCGAGCACACAGATGTGGATAACAGTGCGACCAAAAAGCCGCGTCTAGCGTCACCAAGACCGGAGGTGGTCGATGAGGTTGAGATTGAAGCGAAGCGCGAGGTTGCCGCCAGTGCAGGACTCACAGGTGCGGCGGTGGAAAGCGGGTCACGGTTAGAGCTCAGACATCAAGTGCGTTATCGCGTCATGGAGGTTGTATTTGACCTTAGTTGCATGCACAGGTCCGTCATCAAGTTGCGGTACCTCCGGGATACAGCTACGTTCCTATAGCGAACCATGTTCCCCCTGCGAAACCTGCGCGGGAGTACAAGTTCACTCTCGACCCATTCCAGCAGGTTTCCGTGCACGCAATTCAGCGGAATGAGAGTGTGCTTGTTTCGGCGCACACCAGCGCTGGAAAGACTGTAGTGGCCGAGTATGCGATAGCACATTGTCTGCAAAAGAAGCAGCGTGTTATATACACGAGTCCAATCAAGGTATCGAGTGGTCTCTCATGCCCAGTGTATGCGAGCTCACTCAGTTATATTAGGCCCTCAGTAACCAGAAGTACCGTGAAATGCTTGCTGAGTTCGGAGACGTCGGTCTAATGACTGGCGATGTTACCATCAACCCCTCAGCGACATGTCTAGTAATGACAACAGAGGTGCACAGTTATCATCATCCACTCACGATCCCTCCATAACCCAATTCTTTTTTCAGATTCTACGTTCTATGCTCTACCGCGGCTCCGAAATCATGCGCGAAGTTGCTTGGGTAATCTTCGACGAGATCCACTACATGCGCGACAAGGAACGCGGTGTCGTTTGGGAAGAGACGATCATTCTCCTCCCGCATACTGTACGCTACGTGTTCCTTTCCGCCACCATCCCCAACGCAATGCAGTTCGCTGAGTGGATATGCAAATCCCATGAGCAGCCGTGCCACGTCGTGTACACCGACTTCCGCCCGACGCCGCTGCAGCACTACTTATTCCCGGCAGGGGGCGAGGGTATCTACCTCGTGCTCAATGAGAAGGGCGAGTTTAGGGAGGATAATTTCACCAAAGCTATGGGGATGCTGCAGGAGAAGCAAGGAGAAGATCCTGCGGATCCTAAGAGCGGGAAGGGGAGGAAGGGAAAGACAAAGAAGGGAGGTGAAAAGAAAGGCGAGTAGAGACGAGGTCTCAAAACGCGACTCGTCATCTTAGCTTGATTTTCTAGGGCCCTCTGATATCCAAAAGATCGTCAAAATGATCATGCAGAAGAATTACAACCCCGTCATTATCTTCGCCTTCAGCAAGCGAGAGTGCGAGGCTCTCGCTTTGACGATGTCGAAATTCGAGTTCAACTCGGCCGACGAGCAGGATTTAGTATCAAATATCTTCGATAGTGCGATCCAAAACTTATCCGTGGACGATCGGCAGCTCCCTCAAATTGCCAACCTGCTCCCCTTACTCAAACGTGGCATTGGCATCCACCATGGAGGCCTTTTACCCATTCTCAAAGAAGTTATTGAGATCCTCTTCCAAGAGGGGCTCATCAGGGCACTCTTCGCCACTGAGACATTCTCGATCGGTTTAAATATGCCCGCGAAGACAGTAGTATTCACCGCTGCACGCAAGTTTGATGGCACCGAGTTTCGAAACCTTTCGTCAGGAGAGTATATCCAGATGTCTGGGCGCGCGGGGCGGCGAGGACTGGATGACCGCGGTGTGGTGATTATGATGTGTGACGAGAAGCTCGAGCCGCAGGGCGCGATGCAGATGATCAAGGGCGAGGCGGACCGCCTGGACTCAGCATTCCATCTCGGGTATAATATGGTACTAAATTTGATGAAGGTGGAGGGGATTAGTCCTGAATTTATGTTGGAGAGGTGTTTTTTCCAATTTCAAAATAGTGCGGGGGTGCCGTTATTGGAGGACGGTGAGTGTCTTCCGATGCGAATATTGTTCGTATTTTCAATGGCTGATACGTCCATGGTAGAGCTTGCGAAAGAGGAAGAGACCACGCGGGCTATCACTATTCAAGATGAGCAACTGATCGCAGACTACTATTCGTACCGTCAGCAGCTCGATCAGATGTCGGCTGATTTCCGGGACGTTATCACTCACCCCAATTACTGCTTACCTTTCCTACAACCTGGGCGGCTAGTGAAAGTCAAATACCAAAAGCTAGATTTTGGATGGGGTGTCGTCATCAATTATCACAAGCGGTTACCACCAAAGGTATGACGAGACCGTGATTAATGTACGTCTATGTGCTGAATTGCTGTTCGTACTTACAGAACCGACCCATGCCTCAAACGGAGGAAATCCCTCCACACGAGCAATACGTTGTCGACGTCCTTCTCAACTGCGCGACGGGTTCTTCCATCTCTAAAGACCGCACCACATCGAATGTGCCACCCACACCAGGTGGTGTGCAACCACGCCAAGCCGGGCAGATCGGCGAGCCTCTCGTTGTCCCTATTTTACTTTCCGCGTTAGACGCGATCAGCTATCTAAGGATATTCTTGCCCAAAGATATTCGTGCCCTGCAGGCTCGGGAAACAGTGTGGAAGAGCGTTGTGGAGGTGCAGAAACGCTTCCCTGATGGGATTGCGCTATTGGATCCGATACAAAATATGGAGATCAAGGATGACAAGTTCCAGCAGCTCGTGAAGGTAACACATTTAGCTGTACAGTTCCGGATTTATTGACCTGACAACGTGCGATGTTGTAGAAAATCGAAGTCATGGAGATGAAACTTGTGTCCAGCCCATTGCATAAAGACCCACGGTTGCCTGAGCTCTACACGCAATACTCACAGAAACAGGAACATCAGCAACGGATCCGGGCTTTGAAGAAGCGGATACAGGCCACGAACGATGTCCTTCAAATGGACGAACTCAAATGCCGGAAACGTGTCCTTCGGCGGCTCGGATTTACGACGGCAGATGACATCGTCGATGTGAAAGGCAGAGTGGCTTGTGAGATCAGTACGGGCGACGAGTTACTGCTGACGGAACTCATCTTTAACGGCGTATTCAATCCGTTGTCGCCAGAGCAATGTGCAGGTCTCTTGAGTTGCTTCGTTTTCACTGAGAAGGTGCGTTCAGTCAGACATTGTGGTGTTGCAAATGTGCTGAGAGCACCTTTAGAGCACGCAAGTGACTAAATTGAAAGAAGAACTTGCTGCCCCGCTCCGTGTGATGCAAGAAATCGCGCGTCGAATTGCTAAAGTATCGAAGGAGTCGAAGCTCCCCGTCGTAGAAGACGAATATGTACAGTCGTTCAAGGTCGAGCTCATGGATGCTGTCGTGCAATGGTGCCGTGGCGCTTCTTTCTCTGAGATTTGCAAGGTTCGGACTTTGCTATAGCTCCCAGCGATCATGCTCACCCATATTAATTTATAGCTCACGGACCAGTTCGAGGGCAGCGTGATCCGTGTGTTCCGCAGATTGCAGGAGCTCATCCGGCAGATGTCCCAAGCAGCGAAGGTCATCGGGAATGCGGAGCTCGAGGCGAAGTTCGAGAAGGCATCTGAGATGCTTGAGCGACCCAATTCAGTCATATTCTGCTCTTCGCTGTACCTGTAGTGTTCTTTCTTGCGCTATCTAGTATTCCTCTGGATTCTCTACTTTTTCTGGTGATCTATAGTCTGCAGATCAGGTTGCACGTGTTGCCACCAGCAGCGCGTGGACACTTGATGAACAGGACCTCGCGCCAGTCGCTATCGGAGAGTGCACAGGTCGTATGACAGCACGGACGGTCTCGCGTCGGAGGCTTTAGGGGAACAAGGAAAGCAGCTCTCGGCCCTGGCGGTATGTTCAGGCCTGTTTCTCACCTGCATTCTTCTTTTTTCCCCTGTGGTAAATCGCTTCTCACAGACATTTTGCCCATGAACTACAGGAATACGGCTGGAAACGTAGGTCTCGGACGATGGACTGGGACTGCAGGCACATGACACGGTCTTCCTGAATCAGGTCGGTTATGTCTGGCAGACCATCCTCAAAAATCAAGGAAATGGCTGGGCTGTAATCCTTCACTGTGGCCAGTAGTAGTAAGTCACGTTCAGAGTTCCTCACAGAAGTCAAAATCGGGCATTGTGTCCTTATCATGGACCATGTGATTGCTCTGATCGCACGGTAGGCTCTATCACTGAGGACCTACGCATCACAGGAAGTCATCGTAGCCGCGTGATTTCACCAGAATCACTTCTACGCTGCTTTGATCACTGGCGAGCGCAACCTCACGCAAGGCTTTCTGTGGCTTTCCTCTGTGCCTGAGTTCCACCTGCTTCCATGCATTTGATGTACATCTTTCCTGACTTATTCTTGTCCGATTCGCTTGTCCGTTATCCAGAGGAAATGACCTGATTTGGCTGTTGTCTCTCTTGTGCTTGCGGGAATGCACTTACGAACTCTATGACCATATGGTGCTTTCGTTTCCCAAGGCCTTCTCGGAATCAAATGACGGACACATATAGCGCGAACCCGAACTGGACCCGAAGCGTCGAACGTACCACTTCGGAACACCATGCTGTTGCCAAGGACTCCCTCATGCAGTGTGTTTTCAACGGTGATGCATATCGTCGCTTGCTGTTCACCCACCAGCCACCAATCTTGTATAAAAGGCCATCCTGAGCTTCCTACGACTGTATAGGCTACTTGCCCCTCTCCCCATTCTTCTGGTCAGCTGGAGGGTCTTGGTAATGGCCTCGTTCTGGTACATCCTCTCGCTGCTGTCGGCGCTCGCCCTCGTGGCGAACGCGACGCAAGTTATGCAACGGCCAGCCGACTATAAGAGCCCGCCGAACAAGGTGCAGACGAACCCCAACCCGACGATTCAGACGATCCACAAGAGAGATGGCGGCAAAGTGCAGGCGGCATACTTTACGAACTGGTAAGGATCCATTTAATCTCTTATTAACTCCTCACAAGAATAACGTTATACTTCTCTTGCCTAGGGGGATCTACGGCGCCAACTTCCGTGAGCACTGCAGATTGGTTAATGAGGAGATTGTTTGATCGGTCCACAGAGCCGACGAATATCACCCCGTCCGACCTCACCCACATCTTGTACGCATTTGCCGATGTATCCCCGGATACCGGCGCAATTTCCCTCACGGACTCTTACGCCGACGAACAGGTATGTCTCTGTCATCCAACGGATATGGAGAAAGCACTCATAGTTATGCCGGGACTGTAGAAACATTTCCCTGGCGACTCATGGGATGAATCTGGAAACAACTTGTATGGCTGCTTGAAGCAGGTATATTCCTCTCGGATCAGCCTCCACATGACGATGTGTTGAACGTGCAAATATCTACCATTATAGATGTATTTATTGAAGCTGGCGAACAGGAATCTGAAAGTCCTGATGTCCATCGGGGGTTGGACATATTCTCAAGATGGACACTTCGCATTCGTCACGGATGCTACCAAGCGCGCTACTTTCGTCCAAGATGCTGTGCAGTTGGTTGAGGACTACGGTTTGGACGGCATGTGAGTCTTGTTCCTCTAAATTTGATTCGGCTATTTATGACGGGCTCAGCGATCTCGACTTCGAGTACCCTGCCAACACTGCTCAGGGCGAGGGTTTCGGCGCACTCTTCACCGAGCTGAGGACGGCGTTTAATGACTTGCAGACTAAGAAAGGAGACGCGACTCCCTACCAGCTGACCGTATGTCTTTGACCGATGTCCTTGAGGCTACGAAAGTAACGCCGTCTCCTTGCAGGCTGCTGTCTCTGCCGGATACAACAACTCCATGAACCTCGATGTGCCAACCATGGATGCCGCTTTGACTTACTGGAACTTGATGGCCTACGACTACGCTGGCTCGTGGCTCAACTACACCGACAACCAGGCCAATGTCTACGGTGGTGTGAGGACGAACGTCAGCACCGACAAGGCGATCCAGTGGTATAAGGCCAGCGGTGCTACCGCGGGCAAGATCAACTTAGGTATCCCTCTGTACGGGCATGCCTTCGAGGAAACTGACGGCCTTGGTGACTCTTATGATGGCGTAAGTGTCACCCCAATGTCATGAAATCAACCCCATCACTTAGCTTCCTTGCTGTCAGATCGGTCCCGGTACTACTCAGGCTGGTATCTACTCCTACAGTGACCTACCTCTCGCGGGTGCCACAGTCTATGAGAACCTGACTGACATCTCGAGCTACTCCTATGATGCCTCGAAGAAAGAGTTCGTCTCCTACGATGATCCCCATATCGTCCAGCTGAAGGCGCAATACGCCCAAGACCAGGGCCTCGCCGGCAGCATGTTCTGGGATCTGTCGACGGACAAGACGGGCAGTGACAGTCTTGTTCAGACGTCGGCGAACGTGTACGGCTCGCTCGACCAGACGCCCAACCACATCAGCTACCCCGACAGCAAGTGGGATAACATCAAGAACAATATGGGCGGGAGCACGAGCTCCTCGACCACCGCTGCGCCTAGCTCTACCTCTGTAGCCCCCACGAGCACAAGCACGTCGGCTACGTCGACTACCACTTCGGGGTCTGGAACTAGTACATGTGCTGATGTCTCGACCTGGAGCTCTGGGGTCGCGTACACCGGAGGTCAGCAAGTCACATATAGTAAGAGTCACTCCTTTGTATCATCGTGCTCTCACGCTCACCATTGATTTGCAGACGGCCATGTCTGGACGGCTAAGTGGTGGACTGAGGGTGATACCCCTGGTGGCTCAGCAGGAGTGTGGACTGACGGTGGTGCTTGCTAGTGCTAAGCTGATGAGGCTTGGCGACACTATTATTTAAATATCGATTTCACTCCAAACCCACGCATGTATACCCTTTGATCACAATCTGTCAATCTGTAGCAATTCCTTCTCTCAAAGAGATACATCCCCCGATGCCCGTAAAGTAGGAAGTGTCCATCTAGATATTCACGGTGTTTGTGCACTAAATATGCGCGGCCTGCGAAGAGGCTGAAGTCCAGCTGGATTTGAGTCTCGACGCACATGCCAGTGGTAGGTGACCTGTTACAAGAGTGATACCCAAGTCATTAGACCTACTTACTGCTAGCGTACACATTCCCGAAAGCGCTTGCAATTTGGTGGTTTCCCGCTCTATTATCGGAATAAACGCAACAGACCACACACAGTCAGAAATAAAGGTCTCATCCCTTTCCCAAAGTTGGCCAGCACTTTGTAGCCCGACACCCTATATTTTGTTCCAGCAAGCGACGATGGGGCGTTGGGAAACCCCCCGCGGAGCGAAATACCTGGCAGAGGTCTTAGGGTCCGAGAGGGAAAAATGTGCTGGAAGATCGGTTGCAGAACGATATGATATCTCACTAGAATACACACAGCTGGAGGTGCTCAACATGAGCTTTAGGTAGCAGGCGATCCGGGACGGAATGCGAAATTAATAAAGGTCAGTATAGGGGACTGAGGAACTGTTGAAACATCGATCAGCCCGAGAGAAGGAGGAACGTAGCATCACTGCAAACCTGCTTCGTTCCCAATGAATGGTTCATTCTCGTCAATCTCGGTCTCGACATCGTCGTCTGCATTCCACACAGATTCTTCGTATTCTCCCTCCTCCGTCTCCGCAGCTTCCTGCGTACTATGAGTCACGCTCGATCGAAGCGGGATCTTGGTCGCCTCCCAGACGAAGTATATCCCCGTGTCCGTCATTTGCAAGCAGTCAATCTGGCTGAGAAGCAATGGGTCGTCGAACCCCATTGCCCTGCAGATGGATATGTTTGGGAAGGAGTAGTCGCCAGTGTCGCTTTCAAATCCGTTCACTGGGAGTGATGTTGGAGAGGCTAAGCCGTGATGTGTTGCATCGAGAGTCACGACGTAGATCCCAGAGCACTACGATAGGTTAGTTATCCAAGTACGTGGAATGCTGAGGGATAAATCGTACCAGTACAAGGCCCACCTTTCCGTTTTCGAAGGCGTGGTACAGGGAGTGCCCGAAGCGAGACGTGAAGTCCAGTCGAGTGCTGACTGCTGCAAGAGCTATTTCTTTCTTGATAACGCGTCTGAAGTCCTGGACGAAGAAGACAGTTTCTGGGTCACCGAGAATCGCAAGGTCGCGTCCATCTGGGGAGACATGGACTGCGGACAGGTTTGAGATACCATACGAAGCATGACCTTAGTGAAAGCTTACCAGCAATGAACTCATCCGTCTGTCTATACGGAAGCGCAGAACCAGTATATCTTGATACTGACTGCAGAGGCACCATAACTGCATTGGGCACTCGAGGACTTGCAGGAGGCCTGTAGGCATCCACCTGCAGCAGCATCCCAATGTCTACAGTATGTTCCGTATCGATACTCAAAGCCAGTGCGCCATCTCTCCTCGAGAATACGCATACCGAGTGCCTCCAGCAGATGAAAATGTACTCCGCGCTAAGTTCAACGTAATTCAGTTCCCTGAGCCCATGCGGCACTGGCTCTGAGATATCAATCGTCTGTATGAGCGTCGCGGTGGGGATGTCAAACAAAAACGCGTCCTTCTGGCTCGATACGAGCAGCGTCGGCCACACGAAACGAAACGCGTGCGTCACCGTGGGCATCTGCAGAAGGGCCCACGGCCGGAAGAGCTCGGTCCCATGGCGGTTGGCTGCGTCGAGCGACGCGAGTTCCTGACGCTCGTCTGGGAGGGCGCGGGAGTCCTCAGGCTGCGTCCCAGGCGGACACCGCGAGGCAAGGCACCAGACCTCCTTGAACCCGCCGAGCTGGTCGAAGACGAGGAAGCCGTTCGAGTACTCGCAGTGCGCGTACGGGCGGACATAGCTCTGCTCGCCGACAAGCGCCAATCAGTGTGATTAGCCGTCGCGATTAATTGGATCGCGCCAAACGTACTAACCGGTTCGAGAGACCATATAACTCCCCTGTTGGACGTGTCGGACACAACGAGCCCTCCGACAGCGTATGTGGTGATCACCAGGCCCTGTCCCTCGTCGACCTTGATACGATGCACCCACGAGCCTGCAGTGGGCACTGTCCCGATCGCCGACGGTCCCCTCCCCAGCCAGTTCTTCTCCAGCTGGAACCTATCGGCGCCTTCCAATCATATACTAAATCAGCCACACCCGTGAAACACATCCAAGACCGGCGCTCACAGAACCCTTTCCAAGTGATTACATCTCGGACATAGTGCGACGCGAACACTGTCTTCGCTCTGAAAAGATCCCAGTCAGTCGAACACGACCCTGGAGAAGCAAAACAATGCAGCACGGCGGCTTTGTGATATATCAAGCCCTCGTTCGCACGAATGAACTCGAGCCACGCTTTGCATGTTACTTGTAATGATCTCAAAGACTGCAATGGCAGGTAGTATAGCGTCTCAAGGACGAGCTCGGGTGGCAAGGACTGCAGCATGGCGCTCCGCAATGGTGAGTGTGCGGATCAAGGAAGTCGTGTGCGCGTCTTGAACTGATTAAAGTTAGGAAACTGGGCCGAGATGGATGCAGTAATGACAGTAACTCGATTAAGACCATGCATGCATCAATACGCGGGAGACAAATGGCAGTCATAGGAAGAACTAACTGGTACAGTATCAGCACCGGCGGACTTTGCCCAACCCAGCGCTCAATAAATTATTATAGCGGAAGGAGGGGGGGAGTCTAAATGTGTAGGTGGCGATAGAGAGAGAGGGAGGAGTGGGAGGCGAGCAGCGATAGCAGCAAAACGACTAAGACAACAATGACACAAGGATGAATGTTGAGGAAACGTATGTGAGGGAAGAGGAGGAACGGGAATGGTACGATATAGTCCAAGCACGCAGCAGAAGAGTATGTGCAGCAGTAAGATAGTAGATAGTTCGGGACGCAGCCGACGTCACCTTGCTGTTTTCGTGGCATTCACAAGTGCTACTTCAACTTGTAGACTGCTGGCCGAGTACAGTGATATAACGACGCGCACGTATGGCGGGCACACCATTTCCACAGGCCGTGCAGCCAGTCTTCAGCAGGATCTACATTAGTGCCCACTCACAGATGGCATACACCGCCACTCACCCTACTCCCGCTTTGCCCTTCCTTCCTAGCCCTGTACATATGCAACCTGGGTATCATTCCCTTCTATCCCCTCATCATCACACGTCGTGGTAAATGAGCAGCGGCTCGCCCACACCCTCGATCTCCGGGATCACGCATTTGAGGTCGAACGCTTTTGCGAGCACGATCTTGAAGATCTTCTGTACATTGATGGATGCGGATGTCGAGCAAAATATGAGGGACGCGTGCATTGCTTTGGCGAAGCGCTTAGCCTGGGAAAGGACAGGGGGTGCGGTTAGGAATGTGACTGTGATCGAGAGATGGACTGGATTGAAAGCACATGCCTGCTTTGTGATCTCTTCTTGCTCGTCTCGAGGGAATGTGGCAAAGGTGTCGAATTTAGTGCCTATCAGGAATGGGATGGCGGTCTACGATAGGTCATTTAGGAAGGCGATCATGCAATGCAGATATGACTCGGCACATCAACATCTCGGTGTATGTGAACCTCACGCACCTTGTTGAAGCCCCGTGCTTGTCGATACCACTCCTTCACCGAGTTCAGCGTCGACTTTCGAGACAGGTCGAACATGAACAGTATCGCCACCGCATCATTGCATACCAGCGGTAACATGTTCACGAACTCCCGCTGCCCACCCAAGTCCCATATCGAGAAGGTTATGGTCGTTCGCCGGACGCTAATCGTCTTTTCCATGAAATTAACGCCTGTATAGCAGGATCGGGGAAAGTAGGTTATAGAAGAGATGAAAGCACGTACCCAGCGTCTGAATATAATCTTCATCGAAGCTACCCTCCACGTACTTGACCATGAGACTCGTCTTGCCGATTTGCGAGTCCCCCACCATACCGACTTTGATTACGACGCTAGCAACGCGGCTCAGGATGACGTGAAGGGCCTGATCGTGCGCAGAACGCACCTGTTCTTCTCCTCATTATGCTCGAGGTTATGATGAGTCTTTGCGCCGGCACCAACATTAGCAGACGTGGATGGTTGACCCGAGGTCGAAGATGACGCGGAGACAGAGGCAGACATGAGGGTGGTGTCCCGGTATTTTAGAGTATGTGCAGAACCCGGAAAACGGGTTGATTAGCGGGGTGTCTTGTCGTTGTCGGAGGAAGAGAGAAATAAAAACAGTATTATGGAGAGAAAGGGAAAGGAGAGAGACGCGTCCTGGGTACGCTGGGGCAGACGAGAAGTTGAAGTCGCGGGTGGGACGGCTTCCGCTCAGCAGAAAAGAGAGAAATGATGAGCAACACAGGCCGCCCTCGTCGTATGGCACAACCAGGCAGAGCAGTGACAGTGAACATTGCAGGCGTCTGTCCCTCTATCGACACCGTTGCGACCGGGACCCCGCGAACCTCGCCATTCCAGCCACTCTATACTTCCGCGTAACACAACCTTTACTCTACACCTATCATGGCCTCCAGACCGATGAACGACGATGAGGTGCTCAGCGAGATGAGCAAGATGGTGTGCCCGCTGCTGTACTCAGCTCTCGACCGCGCTCACTAGGCATGCACAGGTGGCCTTCATCAAGCAGGAGGCGATGGAGAAGGCCCGCGAGATCAGAGTCAAGGCAGACGAGGAGTTTGCTATTGAAAAGGTATGGGTAATACCATTGATACAAATCAAGTTTATGAACGTGAGGCACGCGTGCTCTAGGCGAAGCTCGTGAAGCAGGAGCAGCAGGCCATCGACGCCCAATACGAGAAGAAGCGGAAGGGCGCAGAGACATCCCAGAAGATGTACGTCACTTCCCCCTTCCCTCCGCTTCCATTAAACTTCCCTCCTCACCCAGTACGCAATCTACCCTCACCAACAAGGCCCGCCTGAAGCTTCTCCACCGACGCGAAGAGCACCTCCAAGACCTATTCTCCACTGCTCGCGCCTCCCTCGCTGACCTAGCTTCCGAGGAAGGCAGATACACCCAGTTCCTCCAGGGTGTCATCGTTCAAGGGCTCCTCCAGATCCTCGAACCCAACGTTACCGTATTCGCCAGGGCCAAGGACGTCGAAGTCGTCCGGAGCGCAGCTGATGCTGCGGCCCAGCAGTATAATGATATTAGTGGTAGGGATGTCAAGGTTGATGTGGAGGGTACACTGAGCGATGAGGGGTATGTCATGGGCGTATCTATCTGCTGAGACCCTATTGACCGTACATTTGCAGACCGGGAGGTGTCAAGATGACCAGCGGTACCCAGCGCATCACACTTGACAACACACTGGATGAGCGGCTTCGGTTACTCGAGGAGAGGGTGTGTATTCTTGTCATTTGTGCCTTCCGGATTTTGATCCTGTGTCCTTTAGATGCTTCCGGAGATTAGACAGGAGTTATTCGGATTGAACCCCAACCGGAGATTCTACACATAATTGCAGTACAATATACCTGTTAGGCTCTATGCCTGATGCTATAATACAACTCTGAATGGATGACGTCAGTGCCCGAGCGTCCAGATATACATTGATCACGAAGAAAAGAAAGTTGTATGAGTACTGTACTCGATAGGCACCCGCTTGGTTATAGGCTCGATACGGCGCCTCCTAAATACGACTTAGTAGACAAGCAACTGTCTTATATGGACTTGGTTATGCACCTTGCGACTCTGCGACAATCTCTCAACTTCTCGCTGTCCTTTTACTTATACTGAAGACTCCGCACATATTTCCCTCGCATGAGTACTGTCATAGTCATCTCACAGCATCCATTCATTCATATCAATAAGCTTGTCTGACCCAAGCATTCTTCTCGTGGTTCTGTCACGTCCGGGCTCCTGCATCCATTTGTCTACATCACGGCAACCTCTTGCCCAAATGAAGCTTATCCGTTCTCCTGCCAGTGGATTAAACCTCAGGCTCTCGTCGTAGGACTTATGCTTTTCGTCCTGCTGTTGAAAGAATGTCAGTGGCTATGTGCCTTTGGGATCGTCCTACATCTTCAATGGCATGATCTGCTACAAAGACCTCGAGCACCTTTATCCACCGGCAATACGTGTGGCAAATGATTCAAGATTCGCCTCCCTTACTGGCATATACTGGCACCTACTCTTGCGTATACCTTGACTAGTAGTAGGCAGCTTTCCGTTCCTCTTCACTCTGCCATCCCAAATACCTTCACTGCAGCTCCAATCACCAAAACCGCAGCGAAGACAGGAAGTCATGCAGCGACTATCGGTGGAACGTTCCTTGTCGCTCCGAAAATGTAATATAATAACGTATTGTCTGTCTTAGGTATGTCCTTATACATCCTGTTATCATTTATTCTTTCAGCCTTCCATCTTGTCCCGATCAATCTCATCCCTTGTTTCCATCAATGCCAAGTGTAAGTATGTGCGACAGTCGTACATTTATCATTTTCGAATAGGTCTCTGCCTCTACCCCCACTAGCGTCAGCGATATCGTATCAACTTGAACGATGTCCTAGAAGGTACCTGTCCAAAATTCTATTCTCATATCCCAACTGTCTTCGCTTTGGCACTGTCCTCCCACATGCCGACAGTCCACCCTCCGTTTCTAGCGTCCATCGATGGTGTCTTCACTGTTTCTCCCAAGAGCATGCTTGATATACCCTCCACCCGTTCCCCCGCGACATAGGATTGAACTGGCTGCCATGATATCCATCATTCCTTGGAAGCGCGACCGCTCCACGGCTTTTCTGTTCGTCTCTTCTCCGGCAACCCAAGAGAAGCTTATCCACACCTCATACGACAATATACAGCATATATGAATCTCACCTCGACCGGCAAAAGTCCATCTCATTCTCTCCAATCCACCAGGTGCACACATCATACCTCCTGCGATCCTGATCTCCAGTCTAGTTGCTATGCTATCTAGTCGCCCTGGTTTGATCCTGGCCAATCAGTCCGCCTGCATACCAGCATTCCATTGCTCCCTTTCCTTGAAGACCATCAGGTATCTAAAGTTGTCAATGCACTGATCTTTTGATTCAATTCAACGTCGGACACCCAGCTCCACCGTATAACTTGGTGGCAGTCCTGCCTCCCGACGCTCACTGATTTCGCATGATTGACAGATTCCGACTCACACGCGGCGCTGTCCATCGCGACTGCCATGTAAATTGAATACAGAATGCGTCAGATCGGTTGTCATCTCTCGTCTCCAAGAGGTCCTGTTCGCAGCTAGGTTGCTCCCTTACCAAGTACTCTGAATACAAGGCCCAATTATTTCAACTAATAGAGTCGAAATCAAGGATTTCTCCAGACCAAGCTTGGTTGTTTCCTTAACACTCTGAATATTAATACAAGCCCTATTTCAACTAGCACCGAAATCGAGGATCTCTCCCAACCAAGCTTGTCGGCTTTCTAACCAATCCTGGCAGTCTAATCACTCGTTGATAATCCTGCTCTCACACTCTGGTGTTCAAGTGGTGTTTGATCGACTCTAGCCTCACATCAGTTACTGCCTTACCGCTCTGAATACATTGACACAAGCCCTATTTCGACTAGCTCCGAAATCAAGGATCTCTCCAAACCAAGCTTGTCGGCTTAAGCTCTAACCTGTTCCAACCAAGATCGGCAGTCTCGTGTTCAAGTGGCGGTTGGCCTTCCATCATGTCGGCGTTCATTCGACTTCGCGGTGAAATCTGAATCTGCCCGCGCGTCTCTCAATATACTGTATACACCCTCATGCTCACGAGACAAGGGACATCCGAACCCCAACCCCACACGACCAAGTCTTTTTCCCAGCGCCTCGACTAAAATGCCACAACCGCTCGAATCTCTCTTGCTTTCTTCCCGATCCGCCGCTCCTAAAGCCTGATTACCAATTTCGAAGGTCCCCGAGGTCTTGACTGGTCGCAGTAAACTAGCAATAGCGAGTTCGGTTATCTAGACGCGCCACCCCCCCTCCTGTGTATCTTATCCTGGCAGCGTCTTCACTATAGCTATCGACAAGATCTGTGCACGTACATCGGTGTTCGAGTACGCCCGTCCAGTGCTAATTGCTCTGTAATACTAATAGGAGCGCGATTGCTCTGTGATAGGAGCCATCAGCCATCAGCTGTAATGCGTTTCTCACCTTCCTTCCATTGGAGGTACTGCATTGTATGTCAAAGTGATAGCTGAGCATTATATGTCAAAATGATAGCTGACTGACACCGCAATCGCCAGTCAAAATCCGAATTCATGTAACAGAAGTCTTGTACCCAAGAACTAGACAACTGAATCCCACTCCATTCAACCTTCAGCAATTTCGTTCCTACTGCCGATGGGACTCTGAGATTTCATTGTCTTTGCGGTCTAACTGAACTTCCTGCTCGCAAAAGGCGCTGTGACTGATGGGATCCGCCCGAATTCGAAGGTCCCGTCGATGCCGGCTATCTAGACGCTGCCTCGAGCTCGATTGCAGTGGCGTTGACAGCGGCTGGTCTTCTGTTTCGTTCTTCACTCTATCGACTAGCCGGTATGCATAATGTGTCTTTGCTGACGCCGAACCCTGCAACGTCGATGCCGGTTAACTAGCTCTTTGCTGACGCTCGAGTCCTCCTATTATTGGGCTTGCGACGTCGGTGTCGATATCTAGACGCTACCTTGCGCTCGACTGGAGGCGTTCTTCCGTTCCGTTCTTCACTCTATCGACGATCGGTACGTGTCTTTGCTTATGCATGAGTCTTTGGCGTACGAGGAGCGCAGTGCAGCTGATGGTTCCGTGGCCCGGATATCCTCAATGATCGTAGGTGTTTCTCACCGCTGTCAAGCTTTCAAGACTTGTACATTCATCCGGCATCCTTGTACACAAGTTGACTATGTATGTATTGTGATGGAGGTTGCAGGACATTACGGGCGCCGCTTTCCACACATTCATGTATTCCTCGGACGTCGAATATGCTGGAACCTCTCCGAGAACGTCGCAGCCATTGTCCCGTTCGAATTGTGCCATCTTCGGTACCAGTCACTACAGATCATCCCTCCTGAGAAAAGAGCGAGAGCACATCTCCTGCCTTTGGGCTATTTCCTCCCGCATCCCCGGACCGCCGGACTGAGCCGGCGGGTCAATATCAACCATCATTCAACGTGCAAGTGGAGGGAGAGCTTGATGAAACCCGCCATATCATTTGTCCCGCTCGCCCGCCCTGACCGTCGAGTGATTCTGCTTGCGGCCATACATAATAACCGTCGCGTTACCGCCGGCAGAGGCACCTTCTGCGTCATAGAGTCGGTAACCTGCACCAATATTGTACATCCGATAACCTGCACCCATTGTCCATCGGTAACTTGCATCCATGTATCGGTAACCTGCACCCCTTGGAGTAGCGCGTCCCTGGTAACAGCCTACAAAAAACTGGGCCACGCGCAGGCGGAGTGATCTGGACCGATACACGACCCGCAAGAAAATTGCCTGCCCTGCCCGACGTTCAGAACAGAAGGCGTGGAGTGGGAGTGCGCAGGGGACCCGGGACACCGCAGCGAGTATGGAGTTTCGTACATGCAGAGTCTGGCCAAAGTCTTCCAATTGATGCGCAGTCTCCGCATTTCAATGTAGTCTACACGAGTCCCGACGCAACTTCAAACGCAACCGGTATGGAAGGTTGGATGGGTGTCGTACATGCAGTCTGGACAAGTCTCAAAGCATAGTACTTCTGCACGAGTCCCCTCCAAATTTCAAAACAACCAGGTATATAAATTGCAAATATCGTTACCAACGCTAGATAAAAGCACGGGGGCATGCGAGTACAAGAAAGTCAGTCACTGTCCTTCAAATGGTATGTACAATGAATGCGTGCACCACAAAAACGAGTGTATGTACGAAAGAGAGAGAAAGATCGGGCATGTCTAGGCAGTGGCAAGGAAGACGGGAAGCTACATCGCAGTGGGTACAAGACAGACAAACAGACAAGATTCAAACAACAACAACAGTGTTCTAGGCGTGTGTAGCAGCGTGAGGTGGTTTTCATACTATAGCGTCCAAAAGCAAAAGCAATGTTCGTCTCAATGGGGGGTATCGTGACACTTTTTCACGGCATCGGCATTCTAGCACTTCTTCCACATCTTGACATAGTCGCTAGCGGGCCCAATCAGCCACGTACACACACGACAAACACCGGGCACTCACACTCTAAACGCGCGATCGTCAGCGCTGCTCGGCCACGTCGCCGCCCACGTATCCTGCGCCTGCGCAAAGTTGTACATCGCAGCTGCACCACATCACACATCAGCAACCCGCACAAAAAAAAAGGGACCGAGGACACTCACTCGCAGACGAATCGTACCACGGCTTGTTCCCGACATTGTCCGGGAACCACCCGCTCGTCCCGCCCGCCGCGAGGTCGATGATCAAATAAAACTCTGCCCAAAACATCATCAGCACCCACACAAGAGCAAGAAAGCGAGGCACGCACCCTGGTCAAACGGCGCGCTCGGCCCGGAGCTCGACCACGGGTCCGTCACCACCACGGGCGTCGCGCTATTATTCATCGCCGTCGCGGGAAAGTGGCCTGCCCCCATCATCAGCGCACACACACGCAAAGAGAAGAGACCGACGCACCCCGATTCCAAAAACTCTCCTTGCTCGAAATCGACAGGTCCAGCATCGTATGCAGCCGATTATCCAAATAAAACCGCATAAACGTCTCATCCCACTCCATCGCATACACATGGAACCCCTCATTAAACCCCGCGCGCTTGTTGCTCTGCCACCCATATATCTTCTTCTGCACCGCCGCGAGCGGGCCGTAGTTCAACGACGACCGCGCGTAGTTGACGCCCTGCGCGCCGTACGCCAGCGCGTTCCCGCGCGCCTCCATGATGTCGATCTCCCCGCTCAGCGGCCACGCGCCGTACGTCGCGTTCTCCGGCAGCATCCACACGGCGGGCCACAGCCAGTCGCCCGTCGGCAGCTTCGCGCGCACCTCGACCTTGCCGTACGCGATGCTGTACTTGCCCTGCGTGTTGATCCGCGCGCTCTGCACGGGGTTGATGACCTGATAGGAGGAGGAGTCGGCGGAGGTGGAGCACGCGGAGGAGTTTTGGGAGGTGCAGTCGGTGAGGGTGTACGTCCCCCCGTTGAAGATGTCGATCCCCGCGTCCGTGGAGAGCGTCGGCATGATGTACAGCTCCCCGTTCTGCGTGTATATATTCGTGCTCGAGTCCGTCGTCATCTGAAACTCGCCATTCCTGCCCCGCATCAGCCCCACCCACAATCCATACAAAGCAACCACTCACCCAAACCCGCCAAGCTCGACATCATAATTCCACGTATTCGTCGTATCCAGCGTATCAAACTCCTCGTCCAGCACCAAACACAGCTGCGCGTCCTTTAGGATATGCACGCCCGCGTACCCGCGCCAGCAAATGACGCCCGCGCACCCGAGGCCGACGAGCACGCCGAGCACCGTCAGCCAGTAGCTCGCGCGCGCCCACCCGTCCTTGCGGCCGACCCACGGCTTGTCGTCCGCGGTGAGCTTGCCCTCGAGGCGGCTGCTCGGCATCACGGGGCGCGCCTTCATCGGGAGGCTCGGGAGGCTCACCGCGGACCCGTGCGCGACGTAGGCGGGGGGCGTCCAGAGGGACGAGGACGGGCGCGAGGAGGGGGCGAGGAAGGGCGCGCGGAAGGTGGTGACGGAGCTCGTGCGCGGGAGGGCGGCGGCGTCGCTGGGGCTCGCGCGGGGGGACGCGCCCTCGCCCATAAAGGGCGCGAAGGGGCGGTGGAGGTCGCCGAGGTCGCCCTGGCTGTTGGTGCGCGTGCTGAGGGAGTGGTAGCCGTTCTGGGCGGGGGCCTTGATGGACTCCATGGAGTTGCGGCGGGAGGTGACGCCGGGGATGGAGGTGCCGGGGTCGGGGTTGCCGGGGTGGTTCTGGAAGGGAAAGGGGTAGGCGGAGGGCGGGGACTTTATGGCGGGGCTCTGGGGCGGGTAGGAGTCGCGGGTGTAGAGGGAGGTGGGGGACCAGGACTCGGTGGGGGGGGACTTGAAGGGGTCGGCAGAGGTGGGAGAGACGGGGTCGTCGGTGGGGTAGACTGTTTGGACGACGAAGGTGGAGGGAGTGGCTGCAGCTGGAAGGCAAGGGGGTTAGAGGCCGGAGTGCGAAAATGGCAAGAGCCGGGGATGAAAGGCCGTGGCAGCCAAACATGAATGGTGGCGTGCATCAGGGCGTTGCAGGCAGACAGCAACATTCAGGCGACAGACAAGGACAGAATCAAAGATCTGCGACATCATGCGAAAATAGGAAAGGAAACACCTCGGAAACGAAAGTAACCCGGGGATGAAAATCTCACCTGAAGAACGTCTGCGGTTGTGGGTGCGAGGCCTTTGCTGACCGGGCTGGGGCGAGTCGCTGAGGTTCCAGCTCTGCCTGTGAGGGTTGCTCATGCGGCGAGTGCCCACGCCAGCATTGTTGGCGGTGCTCGAGATGGCCGTGGCTGCAACGTCGCGTTCAGAGTCGCTGCCGGGGTCGGTCGAGGCGGCGTCGGACCAGGAGCCGCTGGAGCCTCTGTTGTCTGATGTGCGGCCTGCGAGGAAGAAGGGGCGGGGCGGGGACAGCGGGGACGGGGAGCGAGGGGCGTGGTCGTCGTCTGAGGACTGGCGTCGGGCGGCTGCGTAGGGACGAGACATGGCGGGGAGGCCAGGAGGGAGACAGTCAAGGCCAGGAGGGAGACGCGTTTGTCTTTTGAGCGAGATAACACTGGTTCCGGGGTCCAGGTATTCTTGATGTGATCGGACTGTCACAATATCCTGTCACAGCGATAAGACGCGGTCGACTGTCACATTACGTCATTGTCCTGATTAGGCCATGTCCCAAAAAGGCATATCAGTCGCTTCCATTTCGGGCGAGTGCATAAAGGATTCCCAGCCTCGCGATTCCCTCCCCCGCCATGGACTACGACCGCTACGACGCCTTCCTCCACCACATCTTCAAGCTCACTCAGGGCGATGCCTGGTTCCGCCCGACCGAGGACAACCTCGCGTGTGGTGTCGCCCTCCGCGTCGCAGAGGGCGAGTTCCGCGTCTTTCCATACGAGAACATCGCCCTCGAGCCGTTCGAGACCGCCGTCTCCGCCCTCAACCCCGTCGTCGCCGTCAAGGTCCGCAGCGCCGCCGTCCACGCCGCCCTCGCAGAAGTCTCCCCCGAGGAAAAGTCCATCTACGTCGACGCCAACACCCGCATCCAGATCCTCGAGACCATGATGCTCCTCCCCCACGCCGACAAGGAGCAGAACGCCGCCTTTATCCGCGACGAGCGCGTCCTCGTCATCTGGTCAGAGTCCCTCGACACCATCATCCCCATCTGCCGCGACTTTGAAGACCGCCTCATCAAGCTCCTCTGGCGCTCCCGCCCAAACGCCCACCTCGCCACCTCCTCCTCCTCCCACCCCAACTCCCTCTCCGGCTCCGTCTCCGGCCACTCCACCACCATGTTCTCCCCCAACGCCATGCCCCCCCCGCGTTTCTCCACCGCCGGCTCCAAGCTCGGCCTCGGCTCCTCCGCGTCCCTCGCCGACCCGGAAAAGCTCCCCGTCGACGACCAGCCCTCCCAAAAGGTCAAGCGCACCTGGTACGGCCGCAAGCGCATCGTCGACGTCGACCCCGACGAGCGCCCCGTCCGCATCTTCGCGCCCATCTACAACGGCCTCGCAGCCGGCCTCGCCCTCTTTTTCATCGGCAACGGCATCAGCATCCTCATCCAAGAAATGCTCCTCGACGGCACCTACATCCGCTTTGCGCTCTGCGTCACCTGCCCCCTCCTCTTCTGTGTCTCTTTGGTGCGTGGTGTCTTGTGTTCTTGGCTCTCGCTCACCCCGCGCAGTTTTTCGCCCTCCAGATCATCCAGAACGTCAGCATGGCCATCGGGCCCGTCGCCCATTTTCACGAAAACTCGCGCTACTTTTCCGCCGTCAAGCCGCGCCCGAACAAGGTGCGCCCCGCGTAGCGTCTTTCCACCCCTCTGACATCTCTCCAGGTCGTCGACAACAACCTCCCGCACATCACCATCCAGATGCCCGTGTACAAAGAGTCCCTGGAGGCGGTCCTCGCCCCGAGCATCGAGTCGCTCAAGAAAGCCATGCAGACGTACGCGCGCCAGGGCGGCACCTCCTCCATCTTCATCAACGACGACGGCCTCCGCGTGAGTCCCACCCCGCCCAACCCAGACTACACTAACATTGGCGCAGGTGATCTCCGACGAGGACCGCGACGCGCGCATCGCGTTTTACGCGGACCACAACATCGGGTGGGTCGCGCGCCCAAAGCACGAGGACGCGCCCGACGGGTTCAAGCGCGCGGGGCGCTTCAAGAAGGCGTCGAATATGAACTACGGGCTCGCGCTCTCTCTGAAAGCGGAGAAGCACCTCGCGGCGCTCCAAGCACAGGAGAAAGACCGGCGCGAGTCGACGGGGAGCGGGGGCGGGGAGGGCCAGGCGTATGGGATGCAGTACCAGCACCACGACGGGGGGGATATGACGGCGATGGCGCCGGCGGAGCAGGGGGGCGCGTGGGAGGACGTGGAGGAGAAGGCGCTGCAGATGGCGATTGAGGAGGTGTTTGAGGGGAGCGGGCGGCGCTTCCGGCCGTGGGCGGCGAACGGGCGGAGCTGCCGCGTCGGCGAGATTATACTCATCGTGGACAGCGACACGGTGGTGCCGGAGGATTGTCTGCGGGACGCGGCGAGGGAGATGGCGGAGGATGCGACGGTGGGGGTTATCCAGCATGAGAGCGATGTGATGCAGGTTGCGCATCATTATTTTGAGAATGGGATTGCGTATTTTACGAGGAGGATTAATCGGTGTATTTCGTTTAGTGAGTCCCTCCCCCCCTCCTCCTTTTTTGTGTATTGCTGATTGTAACGGGGGCAGCGTGCGCGAATGGCGAGGTTGCGCCGTTTATGGGCCACAACGCGTTTTTGCGGTGGCGCGCGCTGCAAGATGCCGCGTTTGTCGACCCCGTGGACGGGCAGGAGAAGATCTGGTCCGAAACCAACGTCTCGGAAGATTTCGACATGGCTCTGCGCCTGCAGATGCGCGGGTTCATCATCCGGTGGGCGGTGTACTCGCGGGGCGGGTTCAAGGAGGGCGTGTCCCTGACTGTGGACGACGAGCTGAACCGCTGGCAGAAATACGCGTATGGGTGCAACGAGCTGCTGTTCAACCCGCTGGTACAGTGGTGGCGCAAAGGACCGATTGCGCACCAGATACATAGGTTTATGTGGTGTGCCGCGCCGTTGCATTATAAGCTGAGTATGATGGCGTATATGTTTTCGTATTGTGAGTTCCCTTCTTCCCTTCCCTCCTCTTCCCCCCCCCCCCCCCCCCCCCCCCCCCCCCCCCCCCCCAGACGGCATCTCCGCCGGGTGCACCATCGCGATCATCAACTACGTCCTCCTCGGCTTCCAGTTCCCCGTCGACGGCTTCTACATGCACTCGTTTGAGATCTGGCTCGCGACGACGGTCGTGTTCTTTGGGTCGGGGAACGTGGGGTTCACGATTTTGGAGTACCGGTTGGGGATGAAGGGATTGGTGATGGGGCTGGTGGAGAATTTGAAGTGGGTGCCGTTTTTGTGAGTGTTTTGGTTTTTTTGGTTTTTGGGGATGTGGTCCGCATTTGTTGTGCCAGGGTTTTTGGTGTGGTGTTTTTTGGTGCTGGTTTTGGGATTGGGCTGGTTTGGGTATGGACTGGGTCTTCTGTTTCCGGTTGGGCTGGTTTGGACTCGGGTTCTGTGGCCCGGTCGGATCTCGTATCCGGCTGGTCTTCGTCTTTGATACGAAATACAGCTAACCAATCCTTGTGCATGCAGCTTCTTCTTCTTTGGCGGGTTGAGTATCCCGATCTCGCAAGCGATCCTCGCGCATTTGTTCTCGTACAATATGACGTGGGCGGCGACGAATAAGGAGGTGGAGAGGTCGAATTTTTTCAAGGAGATTCCGAAGATATTTAAGCGGTGCGTGTCTCCGTTCTTCTCCTCCCGTGCTGTCCCCCTCCTCCTCCTCCTTTTTTCTTCCCGTGCTGTACCCCCTCCTTACTCGTCCCGTGCTAATATGGGAGTAGGTTCTGGTTCCCGATGGGCGTCGCGTTCATACTGCTGGTGGGCATCATCATCCTGTCGACGCCGCTGATCCCGATCGCGTGGCGCGTGGACGGGGGCGGCTGGGCGGTTATCTTTCCCCTAGCGTGAGTACACTGGTTATCTGGTTGAGGCGTGGTGTGGCTGAACGGTGACTCGCCAGGGTTGTCACGGGGTGTCACCTCCTCTTCCCGATTGTGCTGAACCCGTGGCTCATGGTCTTTTCGTACTAAACGGACGTCGCGAGCAAGTCGTCCAATTCTCACCGCGAGCAAGGCGTCCAATCCTCCGCGTGCAAGTCTATACCTATACCCCAGTGCTGCAGCTCTCCTCTATATGTATACCAAGATAGGTCACTGGCTTTCGCCGCCACTCTCGCTTTTCACGTTTCGCTGGTATATATGGTATATCCCGTCCCTTCTTTTTCTTTTTGTGAAGGACAGGCTCCTGCTCTTGTTTTCTTGGACCATTTTTCTGTACGGACTGCGCTGTGTTGTGTGTCTGCAAATCCATCCATCAAAATCATGTTGTTCTGCCTCACTGTTACATGTACTGACACTGTTCCTCTTTTCCTCTGACCCCTTTTTCCTCTGACCCCGCTTCCCCTCTTCTATGTTGTTGTCTTCCGCTCGGACATACATTGCCACTAGATAGACAGACCGTTCCGTTGTTGCCTTGCTACCCTCATCTACGTACACTGATTTGATGACACGCCGTTGTAGTGCTTGATAATAGTGATCCCAACGTGCAGGCTCTTCTTGAGACTTGGAGGTTTTGACAGGCCGGAACAAAGAGGGGTGTAAAAGACTCGACTCGTGGACAAGCGTGCTGTATATTCATTCTATGCGCGGATATCAAGATGTATAGATCATCATATTCGCAAGGCCTCACTCTCATCCACAACTTTGGAGCTCTGAGACAAGCGTGGCGACTTGACGGAATGCCGTCAGCGGTGCCTGTAGCACTCGTTTCTTTTCATGGTTGAACTGTCCGTATACAGTCTACCAAGAATCATCTCGATTTGGAGGCACCCGGTCATTAGTGAAACGCGGATACTTATATTTAGCCATCATTCGCAGTTGATCCAGAAATTGGAGCCCTCTGTCCCAGGAAAACTATTGGAGGCTGCAAACACGCTCTGTTGCGGTCCTTTGGCAACGCGAGGTGGAGTCACCCCTGGCGTCATTGCGTCGGGGCGCTGGGAAAAGGCTGCCCGCCTGCACATGGTGACTGCCCTCTCCAACGTTCTGCTGTTCTCCGGGTGCGGTGCGGAATAGGCGTGGACGCGTCATGCATGCGCGCATTGGGTGCAGTGCGAACTGAGAGCATGATACGGCGGTAACGATAGCAGCGACACAGAGCTGACTGGAACACACCCAGAGCGGGGCCGTGACCGTGCAACTCCACATATTGAGAATTTGAGATCGCACAAGGGGACCTTTTGATCTGCAGGCTTCCGGCGGTGTGTAATTGTGAGGGTGTAACACAGTGCTCGAGGTCTTGCTTCGTTCTTGAAATACAACGTCGTGGTACGACGGGAGGGGTCGCGGGATAGTGTTGCAGCTTGCGGTAATAACACACGGCGGGTTATTTACGGTCGTCCCAGTCGATTCGTAGACACAGCCTGGTTCCGCGGAGATGAGTGCCGGTAGGCTTAAGAGTCATGATGCGGGATATCGTGGCGGCTATAATTCCCAAAGCCTAAAGTGGGATGATCCCGATTGAACGAGTTTTTGTGTAGAAGGGCTTTAAAGGCAGAGCAGAGCATGTAAGAATGTGAGGTACAAGGACAACGAACGGAGAGGCAGCTGCGGGATATCGTGACAGCTACCTGACGAGGCGAGACGGGCCTGCTACGGCCGGGTAGTTGCTGTGCACGACTCTTGATGCGTGGCATGAGGAACCGCCGGGCTGCAAACCCCGCAACATCCTTGCTAGGATGGGACTCCATGGTCAGATTATCCGGGTGCTTTGTCGCGGTCAGGGGTATTCGGAAGCGGTGATGACTCCCGCCAAATGCCAGTGAGATGCGAATTTGGTCAGAACATCATGGGGAGGCGCCTTTTAGGGTCGAAGGCCTTAATTGGCATGTTTACGCGAAATATAGTACCAGCCTGGAGAAATAGCGGTATTCAAAAAGTCCGCGAGGCAACAATATATGGAGAGATATTCAGGAAATGATGCACATTTAAGGACCGGTCGGATCGAGTTGATTGACAGAGGATGGTAACCGAGCTCAGACAAGGCATATCAAGTTTGCTACTGCGTTGATAGTGTGCATATTGAACGGAAAGAAAGCTGCGGGAAACCAGGTTGCATCATAAGAGAATTCCTCCATGCATTGGCCTACTTATCTTGGTGCACATGGCAACATGAATTGCGACAGAAGGATGTATAGTCGACGTGTGGTTTCGACGAGACACTCAGAACCTGTCCTGGAGTGAACAAATATATCTCACCTCTCAGGAGAGTACCTCAAGAGAGGGCCTGGTTTGAAGCGTGAAAGAAAAACCTGAAAGTCGACGGTCGGGCGAAATTGCAGCTCCCGTGGGTTGGCATGTCCGCACGCGTCGGGCTCACGTGAGACGTATCGCAAGCGGCTCTCTTGTTACCTCCTCTTCCGTCGGGATTCACCATCTTTTATGATATCTTAAAATATGTCGACGAGCACGCAATCCTCTTCTGCATTCAAGACATGTAAATCCAAAGCCTGCGACAACGCGATCCCTACTGATTCAAAGTATGCAACGTGCGACGAGTGCAGGGATAAGAGAAAGAGGGAGAGACGGGTACAAGAGCAGGAGGTGGCGCAGGGTTATCATACCTTTCGTGTAACGACAGGTGATATACCTGGCAATCCCTATGCCGGGCAGGTGCGTGGAATAGTCATATTGGTCTTGTGTTCTTATTGTTTATTCACACTCTCGTCGTAGGTCTGGTTCGCAAATCAGACTGCTTACAACCCGTTCGGACAATATGCCTATAACCCTTTCGCATACATTCCAACACAGTACCACTACATTCCAGGCCCCTCCGCGTACCAAGGTCACCATCAACTTCATCCCCCTCCTCCTCCCCCTCCGCCGCCGCTGGAACCAGAACCGGATTCGCGAGGGCCAGAGTCGGAATCTGAGTCGGAATCTGAGTATACTCTGCCTCCCAAGCCGCTGCCGCCGAAGAAGAAGAAGGGTCCGCCCCAGCGACTCTGCACGCAAAAGAAGTGCCGTAGACCCATTCCCGCCGACTACGAATTCCGCACATGCGAGAGGTGTAGGAATCGTCGGCAAGGCAGACAAGGAACACAGCCCAAGGACAAGAACGCAAGGGCACGTGCTTCTACTCCGTCTACTACTTCTACTGTTGCAGAAGGGAAGAAGAAAAGAAGAGTCGAGGTATCCGAGTCTGAGTCTGGGTCTGACGACGAGCCTGAGTACGAGCCTGAACCAGAGGAGCCGGAGTCGTCTGAAGATGATGACAGCGCCATCTCAGAATATGAAGGGCCCTCCTCAAGTAAACGCAAAGCTAGCGTATCTCCGAGAAAGGGCAAAGCACCTGCGACCAAGCGACCCAGGGGGCGGCCGCGGAAGACGGGCGCGGGCGTGGTGAAGACACAGAATAGCCAACCACCACCAAAGATGCGCAAGAAGCGGACGATAGTCACCGTGTCCGCGGCGGAGCGCGCGAGGATGGCGGAGCTCATCAGGGCGATGGGTGGTGTGCCTGCGTGGGAGAAGGAGGAGGAGGAAAGGGCGGCCAAGGCAGCTAAGACGGGCGCTATCTCCGAGGCTGACGCTTCGACTTCGGCGAGGAATACCACTCCGGCAAGTGCGAGCGCGAACGCCACGCCTACCGCAATGAGCGCACCCCCGATGACTGCTTTTGGAGCATACGCGTTCCCGCCTGGTACTTTCACGACGAGCGCCCCCGCAACGCCTGCATCTGCGAATGGTCCCAGCACAGCGGCAACTATAACGGCTGATACTTCTACTACGAATCATGCGTCAGGAAACACGACTCCTGCAAACGCTTCTACCAGAAATACTCCCGGGACGGACGCTTGGCTGGGTACTGCTGGCCCAGACGACGTTCCGCAGAGAACCGCTTCGTCAATGGATGTGGACGGTATAACAGTAAGCATAGCAGACATCAGCGCTTCGAATGTGAACACTTCTCAGACGGGCGATCCAATACGGGGCACCCCGTCGACAGATGCCACTCAGACGGGCGCTGCGGCAGTCAATGCACCGGCTGCGAATGTTTGGCCGATGGACCCGGCACTGATGAGCCCTCCGCAAGCGAACGCCTCGCCGATTAATACTAGTCACATGACTCCTTCGCCAATGAACGATCCCGCATCCAAATCTTTTCAGAACCACGATTGGCCGATGAGTCCTCCGGTGGCGAACACTTCCACCGCTAGGCCAACGCCCCCGAGCACCGCGTCCAGTGCGAACTCTCCTCGGACGCAAAGTTGGCCGATGAACGCTGGGCATGTGGTGACCGCTTCGACGACCAGTGCCAATGTGTCGAATACAAATGCTTCGTCGGCGACCACTTCGCCAAAGCTCGCTTCTACGACAAATACTGCACTGGTCAACGCCCCTTCGGCGAGCAATGCATGGCCGATGCACCCTTCTCTGCTGAGCCCCGCGCAGCCGAGTGCTTCTCCACTACATAACTCTACGACCAGCGCCCTTCGTGGTTGGCCGGTGTATCCCGCAGCATCCAGCATTTCCGATACGAATTCTCCTAAAACGCACAGTTGGTCCATGAATCGCTCACCGATGAACGGTGAACATGCGAATACACCCAACAACAACGCTTCTTCCACTAGCGCACCTCAGTCACCTAGCTGGTCAGTGACTGCCTCACCAGTGAGCGCTCCGCAAACAATTGCTCCACAGCCGAGGGCCGCACCCGCCGACCTCACTAGAAGCGCTCAGCCTTGGGTGATGGATCCCTCGTTGATGAATGCTTCAGCGACAGCTCCCGGTCCGAACAAACGGGTTTGGCCGATACATCCTGCGCAGAGTGGCGGTGTCAGTCACCCATGGGCAACGAATTCTTCGCCTCAGCAAACAACTGCTCCAGTCAACGAAGCAAGCTCGCCCACAAACGGTCCTTCAACAGACGTCTGGCCGATGGACCCTTCCCTCATGAATGCTTCTCCGAACAACGCTCCTTCAGCGAACACTTGGCCAATGGACCCTTCCCTCATGAACATGAATCCTATGAACCCGTCTGCGACAAATGTACCTTCCACTACGACTTCAGCTGCATAGGCAGGAATTTATTAGGCAGGGTGTGATGCAGTTTTTTGAATGTATTCAAATAATCAGGTAGAAAGAATCGTAATGTGTTCGTGTTCTTGTATACCTCTGAATCTAAGGGTGAAGGAGACGGGTTTGATTTATGGCTGTCTGAGTCTGCTCACTATGCCGTCCGCCTGGACTTCGACGTCCGATCCCTTGATGAGTTTCGGGCAACAACTAGAAAACCAGTCCGATCCGCACACGAGGTGAGCACCTGCTTTCCAGCAGTGCTAAAGGCGAGCACAGGCATTGTAGGACATTATAGCCAGGCAAAGGTGCTGCGATGATTAATTGAATGGAAATCGCTGTACCAAGGGCCCCTGTGCCGTGTATTCCGCCGAGCCATCAGAACTGAAGGTGAACAGCCGTTATGAAGAGTATCAATGAATGTTTTCCTTTCATTTACTGAACCAACCAGCTAGTGTGAGCGAAGTCTGTCATACGTCCACGTCAATGTCAACTTGAAGCCTGGTACAGAAGAACAGTACGCCAATCAACAACCAACTCTAAACGGCAATAAGAATGACAGAGTGTGCCACAAGCGAGGCTCAGTGTGAAAAGCCATCCTGCTGCACCTTCGGTGCCTGGCTCAAAAAAACCTCAGAGCTAGCCGCAAATGTGCTCAACATTGTTCTTATGAAACCGCACCTTGCCGTTATGCTCCTCTGAGCACCCTATATCCCGTGGCTGATACAACAGAACGGCACACTAACGGCAGGTAAGCTGCCTTCCCCGGATCACCTACCCGTAAAAGCTATCTGTGAAAATCGCCGACAGATCGAGGCAGAACCTAATATGGCATGGAAGAATGTCAATCTCTGTACCGCAAAACAGACCCATCGAGCTGGCACCTCGTTCTAATATCTTCTCCGTCGCAACCCGAGTATCAATGTCACGCAAGAATGTAATTATCCGTCGATCACGACCGCTAGCTTAGGTCAATGAACGTGTTTGAGTGCTTGAGCCTTGAGTTGACGGCGAAACCAGAATGTGACAGTGCTGTAAGCTTAATATATAGAATGAATGAACGAAAGTCCACGCATTCACCGGTTCATACACGTTTTAGGGAAATATTACAGTTTGAATCTGACGACAAAATGGAAGGATGAGGCGAGGAATCCATATAGAACGAGAGTGAGAGGTACCTACTCAATACGACATAGTCTACCTCCCAGTGCGTGCCAAAGGCGCTAGATCGCACGCCCGATAGAACCACCATGGTCCGTCACGTCCAGCAAAAGGAGAGTAAGTACTATGAACACGAGTTGTCCCAACCAGGGACAGGGTGACAATGGGCCCTCCCTGTGCTTCCAAGGGAAACCTCTAGCTCCAGAACACAATACTGTACGCACCTGCGATCACCTTATCGGAGGAGCCAGTTCATCGGAATTGTGCGGTAAGCTATAGCGAAGCGTGTGCCCACTATATCGTACAAATACCCCTGGACCGTATATTCAAACACTCGAGTTAGTCTTCCTGCGTCATCCGGCCAGTTCATCATCCCGAAGGTTGATGATATGCTTGTAGTAATGGGGAATGTCTCATTTGTACTCGACTCAAGCTGGATGAACATGACAGAGATGAAGTCATAAGCAACCTTGATCTGCTCAACGGGATCTTGCATTTGAATGAGATGTGTGGCGGGCACTGACCGCTAATTGTATAGAGTCACGGGGACACGGTATCGTGTCAGGTACTTGTGGCGCGCTGCTAGAGTACTAGTACATCAACATTTGATCAAGTAGGCAGGATTATTTGAGAGCCAAGAGGAGTTGGAAGTGAGTCTCCGGTGGACTTGGTATTTGACCTAGGTGGAGCAAGCATTTGTTATATACAGAACAATCAAGTCCCCAAAGTTCGCCGAGAGTTCTCTGCAAAAATCAGTCCCATCAATACGATTGATACATCGAAGAGCATGAAACTTCATCAGAAAACGTGGTGTTCTAGCGATGGCATTGGTCATATACCCGCAAGGTTTCTGAGTCGTATGAAGTTGAATATCTTGCATCGATACCTGGCATTCGGCAAGAAGATAGTGGGTGTCGTCACAGTATACAGCAGCAGTAGCGAACGCTAGCGGCGACCATCCCGACATCCCTACTAAATCGAGGACATGGTGTAGCTAATTTAAAGATGTTGCCAGACAAAACGAAATCAATGTCGACAGTCGAAGGGTTGAGCGTGGCGGAATGACCAGTGGGACGCTCGGAGTCAACTCCCAGATACATGTCTTCATGAGCCCCTCCATGTTGCAACAATTTGAAGAGCAGAAATGGAAAGTACCGAGATGTATCGCCTGTAGCCTCACGTGAGATGGTGAGGAAAGATCAAGTAGGCGGGGCGACTCGGGCCGCATACGTGTGATGTGACACAGTGACCATATAAACAGCTTTGATTGGTCGAACTACGACGTATTGATACCGTACATGGTCTGCAACGAGCCTTGTATCTCTGGGGTTGCGCTCTCTCTATATCGTCCAACGTCCGCTTGGAGAAGAGTTAATGTGGATTGAATGCACTCCAATCCTATAACAGCAGAACTCCGAACGAACTGAATAGCGGTACCTGTATTTGGATACGATCGCAGACCGGAGACCCGAAATGGGTATCCCGTCCTCGGTGTCTGACGTTGCCTTGCTTCCTCCTCCTTCGGTAACATCTACTGGTCAAATTATAAATTAGTCATGCAGGTCAGCTATCCAAACTATTCCTAAACTTTGTCTACACGAGCAACCACAACAAAACGAATGGGAAACGACTTTGCGTTCACGCAGCATTTGGTCGATGTTTCGTAAGTCATTTTGATCTTATTTCCCCACTTCGAATAGTGAACGTACGGTGGTTTAATTCTCAGGAATCGACTATGGTTATACTTTTCTGCGATTAGCGCTATCTTCTGCTTCGTGCTCCTGGTCGTTATCCTGATCGTCTTCCTCCACCGCCCTTCAAGGAAGTTCCTTGATCGGGTCAGCTTTCGCATCGTGTGCTACTCACTAGTGTCCAAGTGCGTTCACAGAAGTGTCTGTCAACTTCATCGCAGCTCATTCGCTTGTTGATTCCAGTACGGCGTTCGGAATCGCAAACGCAGTTGGCGGATCGTTCACAGGACCTACACCAGCGTGCGGGCTAGCGATATGGATTTTACAGGTCAGCTTCCTTTCCCGTATCATTCCAATTCCTCTCCAGTCTCACTGCAGAATTTCTCCCCTCTTGCATAGTTGACCCTCCAACTATCAAGCATGCTCAATTTCTGCATTGCCCTTAATATGCAGTACGCATTTTAGTTTTTTCTTTCTTTTCTTTCTTGGTCTTATGCACCGATTTTAGGCTTGTTATCGTGCACAGCATCGACGGCCGCAAAGCCGAGAAGTATTACATCCTAGGTTCTGCCATACTTGCGCTGTCTGTGACTATTCCGCCGTATGCTGCGAGGCAATACGGGTGAGCAGCGTCTTCTTACCTTGCCTTCCAATGGGATCTCAATTTTCTGATTGCTTCTATCGTATTAGATGGGATCGCCCGCTGCAAGATTGCTGGTACTCGAATAACGATAAACACCAGCGGCTGGCGTGGCAGGCAGGCACGCTCTCTTTTCTCCTTTTTCCCTCCTCTAACAATGCAATGCTGTGTCTGTAGATTGGAACGCAACTGTTCTGGACCGGCGCTGCGGTCGTCGGCGAAGTCGTCTCCTCGACCATCCTGCTCAGTTTTCTATACCAGCACCTCGTGAGTGTTCTTCCACATCCAATCTTCTCCATCTTCCGCTCCATCAAACGTATTGATGATCGGTGTGCTGATCTTCATCTAGATGCGGAGACGGCGCATCGTCCAAACCGCGACCTCTATCGTAAATGCGGAAGCGAGCATAAACCATAACTCTGCTGTCTCGAGCACAGGCCTCCTCAAGGGCCATCACCGCTCCGTGGACCGGCAGTTTGACCATGTCCGAGAGTATAAGGGAATAATCCTGCGTATCGGTGCGCTTCCCTCCTTTTCTTCACGTGGGTTACAGTGCTGATCTCGGTGGGCGTTATGAAGCTTTATACCCGCTGGCCTCGTGTATAATTAACATCACGAGTATCTTCTGCGTCTTGCACGCCAGTTTCACGGATGGCGTGCATAGTCAGGTGGTATGTCCTACGATGCCCTGAGATATATTCCGGGTAGTCTGATCGTCTCCATGATCGTAGGACTACAATATACTCCTGTTGAGTGCGTCTGGCCGCGAATTTTCTCTGAATCTATCTGACGTCGTTACCCGCTAGGTGATTTCCTCTACGGTGGCCGGGGCCTTGTATACGCACTCCTCGCGGCCACAGATCCCGTTCGTTCTCGCTTCTCATTTTGTTCGTTTCTTCTGACCTGTTCATTTACAATCAGGCTCTTGTTCGCGCAATCAATACATTCGTCCGCCACTTCATCTACGAACGTTCTCGTTCCTCCGCCGACCACATGGAGAAAGGCGCCTTTGCCCAAGACTCTAATAAATCCACTCAGTCGACGCGCGCGGTGATACAATCAACGGCAGAACCATGCAGCGTGGGCACTGTGCAGGTGAATATTTGCTCGACTCCGGATGCCGTGGCAGTGGTGTCTAGGAAGAGCTTTTCTGGTGAAGTGTCGGCGAATAAGGGCAGAGGGGTGAACGTCGACGTGGGGGTGGAGGTCGCTTCTACAACTACGAGTGTCGAGGGCGAGAATGACTCTGCAAGGAAGAGCTCGTTGGAGCTAGAGAGGGAGGCATTTCAGAAACAAATATGAGGCAGGTACGCCGTCACGGTGTATATCCGAGTACCCATTTCTCTGTATTTTTATAGCCACCATGTATTTCCATAAAATACCAAAGACTATTTAAATTCTCTTCTGATCCAAGATCAGACATATTCAGATTCTGTCGCACGACAAATGTCACTGGCACGCGCAATGTGCATATGGCCAGCATTCCCAGTTGATCAATTATAATGCTATTTTTAGCACTCCTTCAGTGTGCTCGCACAAATCACTTATGTTAGTTACCATTAACCAGCTGAATCACCATCACACTGCGGCTTGACGCCCCAGCATACCCTTTCCTTTATCTTTCTCTTCCAACGACTCTGGACAGCCTGACTCTGTATTCTTTCCTTCTTCATCCCATTCTTTCCAGTGTTTCCTCAGGTTGGTTCAATATTTGAAGCCCCGTAGCCATGGCCGAGATTTCATCTTCGGGCAAGAAATTCCTTGTCGCTCTCGGTATGTCGAGCTTGGCATTGCTTGAGATAAGGCTGAAGAACGGAGGTCATAATGTATTACTATTTACATGCAGGGGTTATCACGGTCCTCGATGTTGCAGCGGTGGCCTTTTCAGCTAGGATCAACATAATCCAGGAGTTTTTTTGTGCGTATTTGGGCCGGATCATGATGAACTCGAAATCTAATCTGCCTTCTAGTCATGGCGGACCTCTTCCCGCTTGGATTATCCATAGCCACCCTTATCCTAATCCTTCTTATGTGTGTCACTACCTTCAAGACTACCCACCTCACACTTCGTCTCACACTTCCTTCCTCTCACCGTCGCATTCCAGGCTCATCTTAAATCTCACTGTCGTGGACTCTTTCCTCGTCCGCGCCCCCTTCCAGATCGGCAACCTTTTCGTCCTCAGTCTCCTCTGGCTTGGTATGTCTCCCTTCCCTTCCCCCTCCTCATAACTCCTTACGCGTGTCCATAGCATTCAACGCATTTTCTACTGCCCGCTGGGCGCACATTCCGACCAACTGCTCCTCTATCCCGGTTGAGTATCCCGATGCCCGAGCGTGGTGCAGGGACGTCCAGGGCCTCAAGGCCGTCATCTGGCTGGAGTGGGTCATGCGTGAGTCTCCTCCCATTACCCAGCCGCATTAACCTCGCCACCTACCTTTATTCTCCCAATTTCTTTCTCCCCCGCCTCCATCGGCACCCCTATTCTCGCCCCGATACTTACCGAACCCTGACCCTGCAGTCCTGGCCACCCCTCTCCTTACCCTGCGCCACATCATCACGCAACACACGCAAGGCTACGCACACATCTGGACAATGCCTCTCGTGCGCTATGACTCACGACACGGTTCCCGCGGCGACGGCCGCGACAGCGAATTCTTGCAGTTTGAGAAGTACGAACCGAGTATGGGAATGGCGTATTAGAGACGCAATCATGTTGAGGTGAATTATTGAGTAGGATGATAAGTACTGTGGACGTTGGCTTCGCGACCGGTGCTCGAAGTCTGTAGCTTGTAGAGACGTCAGTGTGACTTATTGCACTTTTTTCTATTTCTCAAGGACAATGTACACTGTATTTGTGCTGAAATTTCAGTTTACATTTCTTTACCTCTGGTTCTCATAAATAAGGCGTTTCCGAAGACTGCTGTGGTCAAGATCGTGAGGGGAAGCATCCTAGTACCAAATGCCGTATTGGCCGTCGAGGCCCATATCGGTCACAAATATTAACCATAATTGTATTTCCAAGTGCCACTTCTGCATCAGCTGTAGATGGTACAGACGCCCCGAGTCCCTTGTCGAGTTAAAAACTCTCAACGTCCTAGTCCAGTTCCACGCCAGCTATCTGGCACGCTGTCGTCAACGCAGCTGCACCGTTGTCCAGGTAGACGCCGTACTCTGGCGGGCCACTTGTCGAATCCCATATTGACATAGTCATTATTTCTTCCAAGTTTGGTCGGGACCACCACACCACAAATGTAAAGCGGCGAAGCCGCGACAGATGTCGCGACTCGATGAACTGAATAACCGAGCGGAACTTGGCAATGTCGGAGGCATCGGTACGGCGGCGTGGAGACACTATACATATCTCCAGCCTCCCTAAAGAGCGCGGGAGGTAGTCGAGTACCTCGGCGTCCCAAACAGCACCAAGCCGCGAATTAGAAGCGCCCCCATTCATCCAGGTGGCTAGACTGTCGAGTCGCAGCGTGTGGAGTGCCGTACATGTAGATAGCATGTCATATGGCACCGGTTGATCAACGTACTTCCTTCGAAAGGAGATGGAGAGCTCTTCAAGTACAGAACCAAGACCGTGCTCCAAAAGCAGCTCCCGAAGATCATTGGGTCGAAATCCATACATCTGTGATAGTGTGAGCTTCCTGAGAGACGATACAAAGTTGGTGGGATTCCGTGTCTTCCCGAGTAAGTACAGCAAGGCCTGCATCGGTACGTCGCCAGTAATTAGAGTCAACTCTCTTAATAGAGGAAGTGAAGCCGTGAGTGATGCGACGACCTTTGGCGTCGCAATCCACCCTTCAATGCGCATCTTCTGTAGGGTGGGAGCGAAATATTGAAGCGCATGAGATAGCTGGTCGTCGTTGTGGAGTTCTCGCAAATGCCTCCAAACGAAGGTCTGGAGTTGTGTCGGTGGTTCTCTAGGCACAGAGAAGCGAAGGGACTCGCGGTCCGGACCCCAAAGTAAAATGCGGTAGAGGCCGGACATGAAGAGGATGTGATTTCCGTAGACCTCGAAGTTCGTTACATTCCTCATCAAGGAGAAGTAGGCGTCTATATGGAGATACCGAACCCATCTCCCCTTTCCAACCGGCCAATCGCTGCAAGTAGAGTCGTAGATAATCGACGATACTAGATGTCCGTGCTCCTTGAGAGATAACTCTAGAGCACCAACATTGGTCGAGGGGAAGATGACAACAGTTTTGTAGAGGAAATGATTGACTGTCGCCCTGAAACTTCGTGATATACCGCTAGAGCAGCAAATGTAGCGAGTTCTTGCTGGTAACGTGCAATGCGTCTTTTCTCTTCTCTCTCGGACTGCTCAACTTCGACTTCATCGAAAGCAGAGACCTGCCATGTCGGTCGAGGGTTATTCTCGAAGATTTTGCGCATTAGTTCTGCCGGTAAATATGAGAAGGAGTCATTCTGGTGCAGCGTCGCTAACATAGAGATAGCTTGAACGAAAGGATTGTGGTGGCACAGCTGAGTGCAATGAGGTAAAAAATGTATAATGTCGCGGTGCCTGAAATTTGAAACGCGAAGTAAGTCTATTAAAACTGGGCCGCCTGGCTCCACCTTGTAAGGCATTGTGGCAAGTACTTCAGCGGAGGATAGCTACTAGGATGCCAAGGCCTAGGGATAGATCAGTAATAGCAAACTAGCATGTGTCAGCTCTGCAAAATTTGCCACATGATATCCCAGTTACACTACTTACTAGTACATACTGTTATGCACGAGCGTTGAGACGCTGGGGGATATATTTTAAATGCTGTTGTGGTGCTGCAAAATTTAGCCTAGGCCCAGGTATACGTTCCCAGAGGAAAAGACATGCTGCAGAAGATATAGTTCGCGATAAATGGTCATGCAAACAATTCATGCGATGTTCTTGACACGATTCCTCTGACCAAAATAATCCCGAAAAACCATTAATGAATCTTTCACAGATTAGGTATGCACCCGAATGGTCCTTGTAGTACTCTCGTCAGCGGAGAACTCTTCGAGGACTACACCCTCATATACGACTCTCACTAGCCGTTCTCCACTTACCGCGGAGCCGCTAGCAGCGCTGAACGACGCCTGAGTCAATTTCCCTCCACTCCAAGCAAAGTCAATTACTAGTCCGCCACGGACGCGAGCTCCCCTAATGGAGCCGGTAGACCACGCCGCAGGAAGCGCAGGCAGCAGGGTCACTGTTAAAGGTTGAGACATAGTACAGACGTCCGGCGCTTGTATGAAGGCATTCTAGGAGGACCAAGATTGCTTCTAGTAAACTGAACTAAAGCGAAATATTGGCGTACGAGCAGAGCGGCTGGATAACCCAGATTAGCGTCAATTTGGAATACCGAATTTGGGCCTTGCGGAGCGTAAGGGTTGTACAGGCTGAACAGATTTGGCCCAAAATTCCTCTCGACGGCGTACTGGCGCAATTAATAATTAGCGCCAGGTTTCAACCACAGACATGGGGACTCGGGCTACCGTTAACTCGTGATAGAACATTCCCGCATCCGCGAATTGTGCCCATGCAGCCGCGCGCCACACTTTCTCCCAACCAGCATCCCCGTCCGGACCAGTTCCGTTACCACGATGTATGAGACTCACTTTCGCCGCCGCGAGTACTTCATCCCGGGTGTAAGACGTCTTAGCATTATGACTGGTCTGCAGGGAGGCATTGTATGAAGTTATGGCATAACCTGGATAAAGCCCAATCAGATGGGAGAGGTGCCGGTGGGTGTCATTTTGCTGGTCGAGGTCGACTTTCCACTCTGTATCATCACAAATTGACACGATCCCCGACCAGTAAAGAGTATGATCCTCACCTTGCAACTGACCCCATGAACCGATGTGAACGCCTTGGTCCATTTGTGCCCGTTTACTCTGCACAGCTACAGAGTCAAATTAATATTACCACATGGCGCATATCCGCTGGGATCCAACCTTCGAGAAATGCAACATCCGTATCTCCGGATACATTGAATCCTTTCTCAACGGCATTGAACAGTTGCCAGATAACCTGCTGTGCGTGAGAACATGCTACAGTGGAGCTCAGTGAAATGGAATTCGAAGGGGGTACCGAAGCACTCGCCAAACGTTATAGGAGCCTGCTCGGGAGAATTACAAGGCGCGACAACCAAAGTCGAGTCATTGAAGTGCAGGTCAGGGATCAGCTTATGCAGATGGAAACTCGCAACACCCTGAAATGTAATAGGATAATCTACCCACTAAAATTCATGTTATAATGCAAGACGGACCTTCAGCAAGAGCCATCCCTGATTCTTCCACCATTGTGCATCGTTTGTATAGTCGAAGTGGTCCCACACATGGATCATCTGCGCGAGTATATCTTAATTGCACTGACACATGACAAGACGACTGGCATAAGTACCATCCAGACTGCAGACTCTAGGCGAAGTAAAAAATACGTAAGTAGTTGGTGAACGCCCGGCGAGACACAAACCTGGATAATCGGCCCATTGAGCAGACAAAGAATCCCCATTCTTCATGCCTGTATGGCCGAATATCTAACATATGAGAATGTCAGAAAAGATAAGAGCAAAAATTTGCCCCCGGCTCACATTCATCTACAACGATACACATTCAGTCAACGACACGACAGACATGAATTCCGCAAAGAATACCTCGTCATGGGTGACCCAACCTTCGGAGATATTATAGAGTATCTGCGCCGTGAGGCTGCCCCTCGGTGCCCAGGTTTTCTGACGTTGCGCGATCATTAATTTCTTCTCGTAAGGATCAAGACAGTCAGAACTTGCCTCCATGTAATCCCACAAGGACTGAGTCACGTTCATACCTGTTATTTCTGCCATCCAATAGTTCATCTGGAGGTTGATATTTGCGTCTAGCGGGGAAGATACAGTCTCGTCACTGACATGCTGGCTGAGACAGTCCAGATACTTACGATAATCTATGAATATAACTTGGGACAGGTACTTCAGCAGTACAAGAGCATGGAGTCCGCACCTGCACTCCACGGATTCGACGAATCCTGCGCCCACTTGCCCTGCAAGTTCGCAGGCAACGCGCCTCGCGCACTGCTAACGAGCAGATACCTCCCAAAATTGAATAAGACCCATTCTAGATAGGGATTGCCCACATCCGTTCGGTATGTCATCCTCAACTGGTCGGTCGATTTAGTAAGATCGGGCATCTGGCCTAAGTCTAGGGAAAACGGCGATATGATGGAGGAGTAGTCTGCTATGTGCTCGGCCAAGACGGATTGGTATGAAACGGACGTAGAAGTGGCAGAAGACAGTAGATACACAAGCGACGAGTGAGGATCCGGTCCGTGGAAGGAGAAACCGTGTGCCTCGTCGCCTGCGTCCAGGCTGTATTCTGTCCCGCCCACCCAAGTCACCCAGCTCTCCTTCGCTCCTTCAACGGTCAGTGTTGCATTGGGGTTTGCCCCTCCTGTCGAAGGAGTGCATGTTACGTTTACCCCTGAGCCGACGCCTTGAGCACGAAAGAGCAGTTCGTACAGCATTCCTGGCTCAGCGACCGGCCCTCGGACTTGTAAAGTCGAAGAGTCAAAGCAGGTGATATTTGCAGTGGGCAAGCCAGTTTGGCTGGAGACCGACCATGCGTACATGGTAGTCGGAAGAGACGTGGAAGTGGTGTTTGTGTGTTCCGTGCACGCTTGAGTTGGGTGAGAGCAGAATGTTTCTCTTTGTATAGGTCATTCATGGCGAGCAGACTGTAGAGACATTCTGTCTTACCTATGGTAGGTAGAATTACCGTGTGACCATGTCGTCCTGATTATTGAGTTGTCAAGATCTAGCCACCTTGCATAATTGGAAGTATCGCCCATCGCGTCGAGGGTAGTAAGCAGATAACCAGCGCCGGAGTACGAGCCTGAGAATGATAAATATCACAACTGCAATGAATTGTGATGGTACAGGAATGGGAATGGGAATCGCAATCGTTTGGTACGCACCATATGCCCCTGCGTCTTCCTGTAGCTCGGATATATCTGGTGAAGCAAGATGGCGCCGAATATCATAGTATAACAATTATTTTCTCTACCTGGAATAGTGCCGTTCGGACTGTGGAAAATGGCTTGTCTATACTCCTGCATGTCCTGTGCCAATGAGGTCCGCTGATAGGGCAACTTGTTGCCTCCGGTATATGACTAATTACGTTCACACCGAGATGCAGTAGGTAGATGCCATTAAAATGACTCCAGTGTAAAAAGGAAGACGCCCTGACTAGGTAGTAAACTCACGGTATTAGAAAAAGATCCTCCTGCCCACAAGGCTTCTATGTTGAGCTGCGTTGTCTCTTGCCATATTCCTCCTGGTACCATGGCTTATGCGAAAAATATGATCGACTGTAAGTCGCAGTGCAGTCGGGACCGCTCTCACCAGCTAGATAACCATTGCCGACAGGTAGAAAGCCAGTCGTCCATTCTGTGGCAGATTCCGTGTACCATAGCCCATTCCCAGAAGAAGGAAAGGCCGTCGGTGCGGATACAACTACCGACACGGATGAAGACAGCATCGTAAAACCAAGGGTATATGACCGAAGCCTCATGACAAAGTAATTCCAGGAGAAAGGGAAGTCAAGGCTTGGTAGAGAGGGGAATATAGCAGAGACAGGTAGCATCTCATATGAGTTCCAGCGAAACGAGAAGTTCGGCATCCTGGTGATGTCGGCAAAATCACCAAGGGCAGAAGGACCACCTTAGAGACTCGTTCAGTTGAAGACAAGGCCAGCTGACTGCTGAGGAGAACGTCAGCCGTGTGGTACGCGGTCCGGCTATGAGAAAACAAGGAATCAGGATCGTCTGTATATATAGATCCTCTGGGTCTCGTCGAAGAATCCTTTTGGCACAGGTCATGTAGGGTGTATTGCGATATAAAACAGAAATTGAGCAAGATTTAGGAAACGTGAACAAAAGCAGAGGACTTGAATTTGAAAGCTCGAGCTCGGTAACCGCCGACATACTAGAATGCCTTCATCTTCCAACGTCCTCTTCGACCTTGTCAAACCTGAAGAGATCGAAGATGCTTATAAGATAGAGGTTGCTGGTGAGTCTTATCCATCCATCCAGGAATATTTATCACAGGTTATCCTCAGGATATCCAGAGGATGAAGCCGCAAGTTTAGAGGCGTTTCGGTATGTACCTGTTCAACATCTCTCGATGAAGAGGAGATAGCCGATAAATCGAAGTTATCGCCAGATAAACGCATCGGACCTATTTTATGGAGCATTTGTTCCGAAAGATGCTGGAGGACGTGAACTCATTGGCTATGTCTGCTCGACCCTCTCTCCCTCCCCATCTCTAACGCAGGAATCCATGTCCACCCACATCCCTTCATCCTCTTCTGTATGCGTCCACTCTGTCTGCGTCTCTCCGTCCCATCGCAAACAAGGGGTGGCAACCAACCTGCTGAAAGCCTACGTCTCACACTTAGAGCAACTCGTTCCAAGTCGTGGGTACGCAAGAGTGCTGCTAATTACACACGAAGAGCTTCGCCACTTCTTCGAGAACGCTGGTTTTGAGTGGTTAGGAAAGAGTCGTGTCGTGCATGGCTCGAAGCCTTGGTACGAGATGCGCAAGATCATCTCAAGTTCTGAGGACCCATGGGCAGGTCCGTCTACCTCTCAATCACAACAGATCCCAGCTGGATTATGGGAAGCTCTTCAATCTCCATCCTCTCGTCCTAAGCGCACAACAAAGTTGCTCGGCACATTCTCCGATGGTTTGCAAGACGTTACTTCCGAGAACAGCAATAAATTTGACCTTCTCTGCCCTCGCGATGGCTGCGGGAGCATCATCCTCAAATCTGGCGCTGCAACTCTGACGGAACGCCCAAGCATCCAAGTAAGGCACATTGCCCCTCATCTTCCAAGTATCTGTATCTTATTATCTCTCCATAGCTGGAACCACCGGAGTTCCAGACCTCCCTCGCCCCTCTCCCGGACCCGCAAACCCGAACTCACTGGTGGCTTGTTACCCCATCCCCGATGGCATTCGAAAACATTGGGTTCAGCAAGCCCTTAGTTGGCAGCACGAACCCGAATATGAAGCTCCTCGCTTGCGCCGAATGTGATCTTGGTCCGCTGGGCTGGTGCGAGCAAGGAGGCAAGGAGTTCTGGCTGGCGGCTGGCAGAGTCCGATATAGCGTGTAAAGGATCAACCGAGAACACAGTATTTCTTGAAGCTGAAGTTGTAGGCTGCTGATAAGTATATATCGTCCGGAAGTTCCAAGCTGATATTCTCTTGAACCCCAAATAAATAAACGAAATATACACGGCATCCTCGAAAGCTATTGTTCGAACTAATTGAGAACCAATCGAAATTGCAGGAGTATCATATGGCGTTGCTAAGAGAATCGAAAGACGAAAGACGAAAAACGAAAATTCAATGATACACTTTTCTAACGAGCGATCAAACAGTGACTACGTATACAGTGGAGCCAATGATACGCAGCTAGATCAGAGAGGTGGGAAATGCACAACAATGTTCTCGAAACAACCGGCGAGATATTGCAACGCAGAGTGGTATGGATCTCCTCTTGTTGGTCATTGTTATGGAAGTCTGCCATCTCACATGCTTGGATAGCTCGCGCTCTCGCTGAGGTGCTCGTTTGCAGGGTTGTAAGTAAACCCCTTGAATTGGTCCTGCACCGTCTCTGATAGGTGGCCCCCTTCGACGACGGAGTCCTGCGGGGCTTCATTCGTGAATTCTGTATCGAAGTTTGCGACATCCAACACGGACTCGACGCTCGGCTTGAACGGTGGCTGAATCTTCTTTGCCAATAACCTAGCAGATGGCACCGTCAGCAGGCAATTACGTGTGAATGGAGAGTAGCACGCACTTCTGCCAGTCAATATACCGCGAGAAGAACGGATGCCGCTTGATCTCCTCTGCACCGTTGGCGCCCAGTCTTTTCGTCGGGTCCCGCTGGAGTAAGCCCGTTATGATACTCATCGCCTCTCGGGAGATATCGGGTGGGAACTGCAGAGGGTCATTCAGGATCCGTTCGTACATGACGTTGACGTTCTCGTCGTAGAAGGGAGGCAAGCCACTCTAGATGCAGGGCAATCATTAGCATGGTGCATTGTGATGCTGCTGAGTTCCCATACCATCATCTCGTACAAAAGAACGCCAAGCGTCCACCAGTCAACGGTCTTCGTGTAACCCTGATTCAGAAGTAGCTCTGGGGCGATATATTCTGGTGTACCGCAAAAAGCTATACAGAAGGACAAAATGGTCACGAGAGGGTCTGCAATATTGTCATAGATAACGCACTATTAGTCTTCTCGGTCTCAGACATGTTCAGCTTGCAGAGACCGAAATCGCACAACGCGATGTGGCCGGTGTAGTCGAGTAGGATATTTTCGGGCTTCAGGTCCCTATACATGCTTTAGACCTACAGAGATGCCACTTATTACACGGACATTACGTACCGATAAACGACATTGAATCCATGTAAGTGTTCCAGAGCGCATAAGAGTTCGGCAGCGTAGAAGCGACTCCGGTCTTCATCGAACTTGCCTTCTCTTTGTAGGTGATAGAACAGCTCTCCACCATTGACTGAAATATGCCAGGTGAGTCATCCAAACTATTGTACTGTGATTAAATAAGACTCACCGAAGGACATGACAAGATACAATTTATCCGGTGTTTGGAACGAAAATTTGAGAGGCACGATAAATGGATTGTTCACCAGGGCAAGCACAGTCCTCTCTGCCAGGATGTGAGTGATCTCACCAGGCCGGCTCGCGATGTGTGCCTTGCGGATCGTCTTGAGAGCGTATATCCGCTGCGTGTCCTTTTTGCGGACCTGCATCACCTTGCCGAAGCTGCCCTTGCCAATAACCTTGAGCAGGTCGAACGCCTCAATCGTCAGCGGCTCGTTGCGCGTCGGTCGGAAGTCGATCTTTAGGTGGAACGAGCCCGAGCCCGCCGTCGCGGAGTACCATTGGTCTGAGGCGTGCTGCGAGGCGTGCGTGAAGATATGGACGAACAGATGAAAGAGAACGTACGTGTCCATCCAGGACAGGAGTGAGATCAACCCGCGCCATAAGGAGATCATCGCCCATATCGTCCTGTCCTTGGACGCATTGTGTAGTCCGGAGGTAAGCGGAAACAGCTATGTTGGAAGTACGCGATACATCGCTGCAGGACAGGTCAGACAACAGAAAAGTAATAGATAATCTGGCACGCACAAGTCCGCCCTGTAGTTCCATACAGGACATTGGAGATCTCCACCCAGAGCGTCCACCAGCACTTCATTCTTGTCGAATTCCAGCACGACATAGGGTAACCACCAGTACCGCTTCCTTTGCATGCTCTCCCGATTGCTCGTAGACTTGCGTTGCGAGGGCGCGTTTTCGAGGGCTTTCTGGATGACATCTGGCACTTGCACGCCAGGTGCGAGAGACAATCCTCGGCCTGTCATAACGCACAAATACCTCAGATCGCTGCTTCGCGAAGCGTTGGGAGGTCCTAATCGCTCACCCGAGAAAATCCGAATAGTCAACATGCCAGAACGAAAGTTAGAGTGCTGGTCATTGCCGTTGGGTGGTTTTGGCGTGGTCGGTCGAGACGAGGGCATGGGAGTCACGGAGCGGGATTGAGCCCCGTTATCTTTGGAATCTTTCGACTCTGTAAGGTATGACGAGGGCGCAGTCAATCATCAGGCGGATAGTAAGATACAAATCTGCTCTTTAACACGTACTCTTGGATGTACCTAACCAGGACATCTTGGCGGTAGAGGCTGCGGGATATAGCACAGGTCTGGCGTCTCTGGGTCGCCGAAGACAGCTGATATGGAAATGACGATGAAGTCGGAGGTTGGTCAAGGCGTGTAGTAAGGGATCCTGCCAGAGGAGATGGGGTAATCTTATAATAAGCCTTCTCCGGAGCCGGATACTTCTCCGCTGTTGTGCTTTGTATGCACTAAGACCTCCCTCTCTTGGACTACCACCATATCTTCGAGTTTCGTGATCATCATCTAGCTATGTTCTTGACGACAACGCTAGCGCTCATGCCGTACTAGTGTCGCATCGCGATATATCTAAGCCTCCTGCTATCCCCGTACAAGACCCGTTCTGTTGCCACACTTGGATCTTTGCATACCTCTACAGGATCGTAGAATATGGCCCGTTCCACTCGCATTCAATAAAGGTAAGTATGGTGAATCATTGTCTCGTCTTAGAATGATAATTATATCAATTCTAGGTATCGATAATATATGCATGTGGATCGGGAATGATACTCGCTTGTTGATGATCTGTTGAGACCCTTCACATTGTCCGACTTTAGCATGGTGTATCTCTCTCCCGTATTGCTGATATCTCCGTCTGATTACTTTATCAACTGTGTCAGATGGAAGTGAAAGACTGTAAATCCGAGTTAGGTATGTCGTCCTGAGGATGTGGGGGCCTGCAGATTATTGTCTAGAGACATAATCTGCTGGCACTGATCAGGCTCCAACCGATCTCCTTGGATATAAACCTCTGTTGGGCAGGTAGCGTCCCCATCGCCGCTCCTTTTCCCCATCCCCCATCCTCCCAGAAGTCCTGGCGCTTTTCTATCTTGTGCGTACTAGTTGTCGTGTGCAAAGTGTAGACTGGACACCAGTCTAGCCACTAATAGATGCTACCAGGCTGTCAATTCATTCACACTTCTCTGTCTGGTGCTCAGCCGTGCTCTATTAATGCCATTGAACACTGGAGTTCATGTTCCAGATGCGAGTGATTGGAATCTTGTCCCGTTGAATCCAACAGTCTATTGGTTCAGCAGATATGATCTACTACGTGGTACAATGTGCTGGGAAGATCAGTGGCACCAGCACCATTCATACTGCTTTCTTTTCTGCACTTGACCCGAAGGACTGAAGGCAGCGAAGCGCTGATTCACCGCGGAAGGTACAGATAGACGGTCTAGACGTCCGTTTCGGCTCCTCTCATCATCTGAAGAAAAGCATCGAACCCAAGTAATGCATATTGCAATGTTTGTATACAAGAATCCCGTTCTGCAGGATCTGGGGCCAGAGTTGTACACCTTCGCGAGCAACACAGCGATATGTAGCTCAGAGATGGGAGGGATTATGTACTAGTCTGACACCTCCTGAGCTCTGGGGTGAATCTAAATAGGCTTAGAGACCAAGAATCCGAAAGGCGAATCATCGCAGCGATGTACTTGAATGGCCTCCCATCCGCAGCGCCTTGTCAGATCGAGGAAGTGCCGTAGTGTGCGCTCTTGACCATTGAAGTTCGTGAACATCTTGAGCGTAACTGTGTCAGCTGATATCCATCAACGATATTTGCTACCCACGGTCATGTCCAAGGCATATGCTGTAGCGCTGGCCTTGCCTAGATTAGCCAGGAGCGGACGGGGGGCATCGATGGGCTTGTAGCCTGCGAGCGAAGCACCAGCGCTACCCTCTGGGGACGCATAGGAAATGAGATAGTCGCCGATGACTAGTCTTGTCTTGGGTGCAGCAGATGCGCGGAGGTGGCGCAGGATAATCTCGCAGTCGCTGTCGGGCCAGTCGTGCAGGATTGTACGTAGGATGAATACAGACGCATTCTTCTGCGGCTGAGGTCCGAAGAACTCGTGAACTGCGAGAATTGTCGTATTATATCTGATTTCGCGTAGACGACTCTTATTTACCTTGGAAACTGACACGACCCGAATTGAGGGCATCAGGATACGTTTGAGACCAGAACTACCGCACTGTTGAGTGTTGCGTAACGACCTTCAGTGTTGAGGCACCACTTACCTGTTTGCCCTGCTCCGCCACTTGTTCTCTTTCCTGGATGACAATGTTTACATTCGGATTCGCCCGAGCGATATGCATAGATGGCATCCCCGCGCCTCCACCAACATCCACAATCAAATCATCCGACGTCAGCGACGCCCAGTCGTATCCCTTCAAGATAGCGCTAGGACTGTTCCATAAAGACGTGCCACGGATAGCTGCAGGATACCGGGCAAACCGACGCTCGTTCCCTGGCTCCTCGATCCAGCTGAAGAACTGAGACTTCGTGTTGAACGCCTCCTGGACGGGCGCATGGATGTTGCTGAAGCTATGGCCCTTCTCTGGAGAGAGAAGAGTTTCCCATAAATAAGCGGATCCCTTGAAGACCTCATCGACGCTGGTCACGCTCGATCAGTCATGTCCTTAAAATAAGCAAGCACGAACACTCACAAATGGTCGACGAAAGCGGCCGCCCCTGCGGTGCCGGCGTGTTTATCGACACCGCTGTCAACCATTTAATAATCAATAATCATGTCAGATCTGGTGCAGACGCACAGCTCGTATAATTGCTCCGTAGTCTTGCCGGTGTCGATGTACGATGAGGTTCGATTGTTGGCGAACACGTCCGGTTTGACTTCACGGAAAATGTGGTGGGTAGCAAGGAGACGGAATATGCGTGCTTGAATCATGACCTTCTCAGCAACGGTATGCATTGAACTAATCAAGTAACTAAAACGCACCCAGTTTCGTTGGCTCTAGGTTATTTTTGGATGCAATAACAGAGATGTGGGCACCATCGGGGCCGGCTTCTCGCAATATCTCAACCGCGTTGCATTGCTCTGCAACCCTCAAGCACGATGAAATTTCATACTACGCAATCGTGTATCAACAAGTTGAGTCGACGAGTATCGGCCATTGCACACTTACCGCTGTAGCTGCATCAAAAATGTTCAAAAATGGGGATCTAACATTCGACATGAGCTGGTAGGATGCAGCGGTGATATTGTTGACAGCAGCCACAACATCAGCGTCCGAAGTCAAGGCATCGGCAGCATTGTTAGTGAATGGTTCGTCCAGAGATGGGAAGTCTAGCTTCCGGTCTTTGTAGTACTTCTCGAGTTTAGTGATGGACTCCTGGATTATGTCGCCGAGGGCTTTGAGATCTTGGATAGTCATGATGGGGCAGGATGCGAGCGAAGTGGTGAAGGGAAATGGGCAAACAATGTTCCTTCATATATTGCGAGGCGTGTATATCTGAACCGCGAGGATGGAAGGAACCAAGCTGACCGGAACAAAAGTGGGTTAGCGTGTAGTGCCGTGGTAGAGACTGTGTGAGCAGAAAGGGCACCGCGCTCATTACAACGAGTCAGGGTTGAAGAATACAAAATGCTGGGGAACACAGGTCACTATACCTTAGAATGTAATGAGAGCCCTGCATATAGAAGTGGCAATTAACCGTGGACGTCATGGAGCTCAGAAGAACTTCGTGGTTCTCCTGTGAATGTGATGCAATACTACCATGATCAGCAGTAAAGCTACAGAACCCGAGGTGGGCCAGGAGATAGGTCGCTGCTCGACTTGACTAGGCACTTCTGTTGCCGATAGGTGGACAACAACGGACCATGTAGTCACCCCTGAGCAAGTATCGTTATGCCGGTGAAATGGAAAACAGGCACTGAATTGTAGTGCTGTCGTCCCGTAAAGATGAATGTGTCCACATGGGGCTGTCCTTGTTGCGCTGCAGAGACATTGGTGTGCCACTTACATATCAGATAACATAGTTCTGTGATGCACGACAAAAGCTGTGAACATCCCCATATATCGTAAAGCCTAATATAGCTGCCAATGAAGCTCGAGCTAAATGCCTGTCAGTGCCCCACGCCAAATTAGACTACTGGGAACTCACCTCGTCTCTTTCCATATAGTACAACTGTATCCCAGACTCTTGAGAGCTGCTGCGAAACCTGATCATTATTGGACTCCAAAGGCAAGGCATTACCAGGATATGCCACTGTCTTCGAAGCGGGACCGATACCGTCACATCTTCTAAAGACTAAGACTAAGAGCATCTGCCAAGAACACCCAGAGAAGACCTGTAATTCGCGTGACCAAGGGTTCTCGGCAGACAAGCTACAACAACGTGAAAGATCAAGCAAGTAGTCGATACCAATATATATCTCATATTCACGCCACTTTCACACCACCCCAAGCAACCTTTGGACCACCCGTCCTCGGTGCCTCTGTGGCCCCACTCGCGCCCTGGACCGCCGCGCTTTTCCCAGGTCCCGGTAACGGGCTGCTCTTGAGCGTATCCAGCACACGCTGGGCATTTTCGGTGCTCCTGATGAACCAACCAGCGTACCGGCGCCCCACGGTTGATTCCACCATATGGAGCATGTTCTGTCGACAATGATTAACAGCCACGCCAAGGACTACGACCAAATTATAACCACTCACCTCATCAATAACGAAATCCAGGTCACTCGTTGGCCTGATCGATCCCTCCAGCAACCCCTTCTCCCCGCCGACACGACTAACATTCCGGCTGGCCTGCTTCATCACCATCATTTGCTGCACGATCTCCTCCTCGTCCGCGTCTAAGAAGTTTGCGAGCTTTGTGGCGTCCAGCGACGTGTACAGCTTCAGGAAGCTGCGTAACGTGGGCACGGGCGCCTGTGCGCGCACGTCAGAAAGGAAGAGCCCGAGATGACGCTGCGCAGGCTCCATTGGAGGGTCGTCAACGTACACAGCCAGTGCGTCAGGGTCGTCATAGGGAGGCGGGTTAGCGGATATGAATTTGGGGCAGGAATAGAGGAATAGTTCTTCGAAGGCAGAGATGCCGTCCTCACTGCAGACCGGATCAGATGCATAATCCATGCAATTCGCGTAACGACAGACTACTGACCCTCTCTGCATCTTCGTGAATTGCTCCCCGAACTTCTCCTTTACCGTGCTTAGGATATTGTCGTCTATCCGAGAAGGCGCTAAGGCATTGCACACTGCGAATAGTGCATACATTCTATCTGCTGTTTTGTTGATCTGCACTCGGTCAGCACATCATCAACATATGCTTTCCATGCCACACACCTGATCGTACTGATAACTTCTCGTATGATATTGCCGCATACGAAGGATGAAGTTCAATATCGAAAGGTAGCCGCGGACAGCGTCCATGTATCTCCGCAGCATGATATAGCAGAAACCAACGTAATAGTATGTCGACACGAGACACGCCGTGACACGCGTGAATTGGGCTTTGGGGTTGAGCTCGACGTTCTCCATGACCTTCAAGGCTAAGGTGAAATCGCCGAGCATCGTGTGGACACGGAGCAGGCCGATGATGCTGAAATAACCCAGCATCCGATAAAGAGGACGAACGCCGTATTCACCTACAATCTCGCTATAAGCGCAATATTAGTTAGATAAACCGCGGTAGGCCGGGAATCATCAGATAGACTCACGCGATCTCCTCCTCGCTCTTGCCCTGCTGCTGAGACACGATGAACTCGTTAATCTTCGACTTTTGTATCAATGAATATAGCACGTTGAGCACACTGTAAGCACTCCAGACACCCTTTTCCAAGACCGTCACATCGCAGGAATCTAAAGGAAGTAGACCTTTCACAAACCTGACTCGAGGCCTCCTGGAGCAGTATGAGTTCCTCGTCGGATTTTGACTTCACTCTCGAGCGCCAGACACAGTAAGACTGGAACTGGTAGATAAACTCGTCAATGATATCCCATAGCCACTGCTCTGGGAGCTCCAAGGCGACGGGCTCGTCCGAGTCTGCAAGTAGCCATGTCAACTCCCGCGGAAAGCACAAGTGGATTCGTGGACTAACTGAGAAGATAGTTGAATAGTTCGCAGCTGTTCTCGTAGGAATGGAATCGGTCATCGATGTTGGGCTGTAACCGCGAGTAGACATGGCGATAGTATAATTCGCGGTATAGGATTAAGAAAATAGGATCTGTGATCAAGTGAGTTCGCTCCCCACCTTAAATATACAAACAAAGCAGAACACACACCATCATTCACGAGGGGAGCAATGATCTCAGCTTCCGGCCACTCTGTTTTGGAATAGAACTTCTCCGTCAAGCGATTCCACCCGCTCTCATACGCAACGGTGATCTCCTCCAAGTTATTGTTCAGCACGGCTTGGTGGAAGTGCACAATGAACTAAGGCATTAATATTCATCAAAACTTAGCCCTGGGAGCTAACTCAAGCATAACGCACACGTTTAACTTGATCCGGAATTTGGGCAAAAGCAGCTTGTTGCTGCATCTGCTGCTGTACAGCGAGGAGGGCAGCCTCATCAATTCTAGACTGGACTAACAGCACCCATCAGATATTCCGAGCCTTAAATTCGCGAAGAAAGGAAGACGCGCACCTTCGTCGTACAACCCGTTCTGCCCATAGTTCCCGATGGCCATACTCAGGTCCACTCCCTGGAAGTCCTCGTCAATCTCATCGTCCGCCGCCCACAGAGGCATTCCTGGTCGCGCCATGGTGAAGATACGAATAGATACAAGTCCTGAAGAGAAGAAACCACACGGCCAATAACCCGAGATACTAGACTTCAAGCACACTTTTAGGCCCTAGAAATCGATTCAGGAAATTTAGAGTTCGTGCTATGCAAAGGGCTACGTAGCTGACGTAATGAGCTCCCAGGATCTCGGTTGCGGAGGTTAACGTTCATCGACGTCCCGACGACTAATACCAGAGATCGTTCGCCCTCCTCCCCTCCCTTTCCCTTTCCTTGGCACTGAAATCGAGCATTTGCAAGACGAGACATCAATAATACCTCAATCCGTTGCCACCTGTGAATCTGCGCGCTTTACACAGATCACTGTCTCGTCGAGCTGAGCCACTCGATACCTGCACAGCAACATCAACCCGTATGTGATTAAAACTCACATACAACTTATTTCTGCTCATTCGACTCCAATCAGGGACCCTGCCATGAGTGGTGTTGTCACTCTTCCACAACGACTCGCGACTATTCATGACCTTCCGCTGGAAATTCTATTGTCGTTCGTGATCAGTCTAATGCCGAAGTACTGTCCGCCATCGCATATATGGGAGATGATACCTGGCTTGGAAATGCCTCGAATCAAGCAGTACCACCGAGACTTGCGCAGCTTCCGAGAGATGGCACGCATCTCCCGGGCCTTCCGAAGTGCTGTGGAGTATTGCCTTTACACCACCATAGTCATTTTTCACGACACAGATGTCGCCAACCTGGCTGATGCGCTTCAGAAGCATGGCCCTCGCGTTCGTACCATCATATACGATGCCACCCTCCGCGACTTTCCGGATAAAGGAAATAAGCTGGACCGCTACCTCGACTTGGACCGCTGCCTAACTTTGATGACCAACCTACATACTATGAAAGTATTCGGTTCACACATTCTCTTTATGCCCGCCAATTTGCGAGCTTCTTGGCAGACTGTTCAACCGGAATTTCCTAGCTTTGCTCTCCCCAGTTCCCGTCTGCCTCCGATACGGGTGCTCCGATGGAAATGTCAATCAAAGGCACTTCACTACGACAAGCAGGTACTCCATGCGCTCTCTCTGCTCTCATCGTCCCTGGAAGAGCTGTCCATCGACGATTGGAACACAACTAGGGCACTTATCTCTACCATATCTAAACCCTTCCCTCGACTCAGGACGCTAAACCTCGTTGGCGGCAACATACCTCTAGACGCCTTGTCCTCCCTCATCGATTTAACAATCCAAACCGGCAAAGATGGAGAGAAGACGAGCTCCTTGGCATCTCTTATCCTCTGGGACAGATATGACGAGGAGGAGATTAACCGGGAGACAGAGGTGAAGGAGCTTCTGGCCAACCATCCATCCGGTATGTCTCTTGTGGAATCGGTATTCCTGAACTACACCACCCTGCCTACTATCGCAAAGCTTGCAAACGTATCTGCACGAAGGAACCTTCCTCAGGGAAACTGCCCGCGACCTTCTTATCCAAGCTTCTCCCACGTCAACCCGTGGACCTTGGATTTCATCGCGACTTAAAATTTCTTAAAAATTTTCATATGAATCTCCTCAGCTTGTAAGTCTATTGTTATATATTCCTTTTGACTCTGGCTTTCCTTCACTTTGTACTCCAACAGTCGGAGTCTTCGCCAGTGGGCCCTAGACATTGTACACTAATGACATTATTACGGATTATGACGACGATTACCGAGACCTTTGTTCCAGTCTCGATTATATTTGTACCGCTACGGCCCGCGATGACCACTTGAATGTATGTAGCTGTAAAAGCGGGAGCTTGCGGCGTTGCACAATACGATTCAAATAAATAACTGAGCTCAAGGTAGTCTCAAATCACTCAGAAAGTAGATGCCAGCAACACCCACGATCTTTAATACCCACGGCCTAAAGTATCAACGATCGCCCATTACTCGTCCTATTATCCGGCATCCTCGCCAACTGACTCTTACTCCTAATCCTTGGCCTCACCCTGCTATACCACTCCCAGGTCAAGCGGATAACCTCCCCGTCGGCGTCGTACGGTGTCGGGATCTCGGAGTATCCTGGGCGCGCGGTCGGGTGGCGCACATATATCGCCGAGCAGGTGGCGAAGGATACCTCGATGTACGCGGGAATGAATAGCCAGGGCGACGCGTACGCGGGGAGATTGAAAGGTGTCAAGTCCGGATTCTTTTGTAGGTCTTTGAGGATGGAGAATGGCGAGCCTCGCTTTTTGGGCGGAGTGGGAGGTGCCTTCTCTGCTTCATTTGGTTCGTCTTCATCGAATTCCTCGTCGAGTTCTTCGTCCTCTTCAGCGGCAAGTGACTCCTCGTCTTCAATTGCTTCGGCTTCTTCGGGGACCTCTGTTGGCGCAGTTTCGCCCTCGGCGGTGGTCGTAACAGGAGCTTGTTCAGAGCCCTTGGAAGTCTCAGTCGTAGCTTCCTGCCGGGGGGATGTCTCGATATCTTCGATTTCGGCAGATGCCGGGAGAGGCTGCAAGAATCGTATCGCCTTGGGATTTACGGAGACCATGTCACCCGGTGCCAACCTGGTGTTGGCATTTTGGTGCTGTGATTAGAGACTGAGTAAGTATCGTAGAGTAGCAACAACTGGGAGACGTACCTTCTTGCCATTAAGTAAAACGTCACCGTGTATGACCAGCCTCCGGGCCTCGTAGACACTATGTGCAAAGCAACACCGGAAGATGAACACGTCCAACCTTCTCTCCACCTCCGCAAGCATCAAACTTCCGACGGGAGCCAGACCCTTCGCATCCTCTTCCGCGGACCGCTGCTGCTCTTTTCGTGCCGTTCTTGTCCGCCCGGCCCAGCTGGATAGGTCAATGCTATCATCACCTAATATCTTTTTCTGCGGCCGAACGTCTGGTAGAGTATCAGGAAGATACCACCGCTTGAAGATTTTCTCGTTAATGTGGTCGCCATGATATCCTCGTATGAGCTTCTTGGATTTCCAACGCTCCCGGTAAATTCTCTCACTCGACAACGTGAATACGGTGTCAGACTTCATTTGACCAAAAGTGCGACGCCAGAGATTGTACAAGTTACGAGGGTGCCAACTCTGCATGGAATAGAGTGAGAAATGAGCAGACGTATAGACGACATGACACGTACCATGCGAGGCAGCGCTTTCCGCGCCGAGTAGACATTGGCATCGCGCATTTCGACGACCTCAAACAACGCCCACAACCGTCCGTTATGTCGAGAGCCAGCGTTGCCCAACAAAGAAAGTCAAGTCGAACACGCTTGTGGCGGCGGCTCATTTCCTCGTTCCTGAAATGGAAGTGATTCACCGCATTTAGGCATTGTCTTGTGACATAAGTCCCTAATGTCGTGCGCACACTCTTTCCTCGTGTCTCATCGACGTCACCAACCTTGTTCACTAAGTAAGAAGTTCAACGTTCTCTTATCTCTGGAGCTTCGTATGTTGTCTCCGACTATGATCTAGTCGTGTAATTACATCTCCTGGACTTCATTATTTATTTAATTGTACCACAAGAAAATGTTACGGAACAGCATGCAACCAGAATGTCCGAGTCTGGATATGACCTATTGTATGGTTATCGCTTGTTCAAGAGTCAAGTGTGTATTACTTTGAATTCTTAGAGGACATCACTTGTGACATATGATCAATCTCTGTGGCCCTTTCTAAGGATGAGTTGGACAATTTTGTCTGACTTGTGCCATGTTATGAAATAACATGCAACCAGAATGTCTGGATATGACCTATTATATAGTTATCCCCCACCATCCTTCAACCATTGACAATCGTGCGGAGCTACATCATGCGCCGTTGCCCATTGCTGAGCTCCTACATCTTCGGTGTAGTAGACAACATTCAGTCTGAGCTATCCGAATTAGAGCAGATTTTTTCGAATTCGGGCTTCGAGGCATATAGCATATCCGCATAAGCTGTCAGACGAGGAGTTATCGCCTAAGGAAGAGATGTGGAACATGCAGCCTCAGCGTAATCGTGCAAATTAAGCCATACAACAGTGGATTTACCGAGCGTCTGCGCTGGAGAGAATCGCAGTTATACCATTTAACCTGGTTCACCATCTGCTGCGGTAAACCCAGCAAAGATGCATTAGTCTCCACAAGAGCTTGTATCAGAGATGGGTCCAGGTTCGAATTGGCGTCTGAGAGTGGCCTAAGGCTCTCGGGAGTGTTACGTGCGATGGTCACAAGACTGTAATCGGGGACGGTGTGACAATATGGAGGATTCCAGTCGCTTTTGGTGTTGCGGTGCGTACAAGTAAGCACAAGTAAACTCATGGAGGAAATTGAAACCTACGGGAAACGCTCTTCGTAGCCAACGATGACCGCTGACATGCCGTACCAACCGAATTCCTGGGAATCTCGATCGGGATAAGGCTTTATATAAAGAGACCAGTCAGGCAGTGGGATGAGCCATCCAAGACAAGTACAGCGGACTTCTACGTCCACTTGGAAAGTATTGGAAGATAGGAGGGCGATCGTATGGCTCTAGGACATCAGGAAAGGAGCCAGAACTGGCCCTGGTCTCGTTAAGTATCGTCAGTATCAAAAAAGTATAGAACTTTACCCAGGTGTACGGAAGCACTCAGCAAGTGTCTCAAGAAACGCCTCCATGGATATTGATTGAAGAAGTACTTTATGGTGGCGCGCAGGAAAGCCGCGGTGTCACAAGCGTGTTCAACTTTTCTTCCATCCACTTTCAGTATGGAACCCTATACGCCGCGTACACATAATGGCAGCCGTAAAAAGTTGACGCTCTCGACAAAAGAGTATAACAAGGTACTGTTACTGTGAAGTGCCTAGCAGTCTAACGCGTCTGACCATCCTTTCAGATCACGGGCACGCTCGCGTCCGCTCGAAGGAACAGACAGTACATCGAAGAAAGCGTCCACGAAGACGGCATAAACGGAGACAGTCTATCAAGAGGTCGTAGTCGATGCAATTGGATGCCTCGTATACTGAAACATTGCTCTCGTAGGTTACGATGAACCGTCGTTCATCGCAGAGACGTCTTTCGTCCGTGCACCTCTCAACTCTCGCGTCGTGTCGAACGGGAGCGTGCCCATTGGGAACTTCAAGGGCAAGGGAAGGCAGGAGAGCTTGGATCGGATACCGTTAGAGATCCAGGAGGCATTGATTTTGGAAGATCTCCTATATGTGCTCATGGTGCGTACGCCGTACCTCCCGGGCTTCGCAATCCGCTCTGATCATAGAGAAGGGTATCGAAGGCGTCTATATTCGACACCATCCAGATTACTCCTCTGAAGACGACGACCCTTTGCAAGGCATACGTTTCGTGGCATCCCCTTCTCTAGGTTAGACTTAGTCTCCGTCTCCTTTTACCCTCAGCTCACATGCCTCTCACAGACCATTCATTGTGTGATCTGGTCGAACGCATTCTGCCTATGGCCACGTACTATACTGCCATATCGTCCTTCATCGAGGACCGCAGCGTTTCCGATTATGGCACGGTCAACCACGCTCTCTGCGCTGCCCTCCGCGATATGCTCAAGGTCAGTGCATCACGCTCTCGATGTGTGCCTTCTCACCCTCTCTCAGGACTACCAAACCCTCCTCTCGCAACTCGAACACGCTTTCAACACCAACCCTCAATTCAGCCTGCAGAAGCTCTGGTTCTACATTCATCCCACCGTGCATACCCTTTCCCTCTTGTACCAGCTCATCTCCGAGCTCGCCACGGCTGACGAAACCTCCCCTTCCCTATCCTCCTCTGCATCCTCTTCAGACCTAGAGGACGACGAGCGCGACGAGGCACTCGGCCTGGGCGGGGCACACTTCAAGGCCGCAATGTCCCAGATGAAGAAAAACGCGCTGGGCGTCAGCGTGGAGAGCAGCAGCAATATCAAGGTGATAGGAGGCGAGGTGCTAGCGATCATATACGAGCGAGTGCAAAATATGTCTGGGGATCCGGCGGCAAATAAGCTGTATAGTACGTTGTTGAGAGCGGCAGGAAGGCCCTACGTCACCATGGTCCAGACGTGGATTACGAGGGGGAAGCTCTTGGATCCGTATGGGGAGCTGTGCGTGAAGGAGAGTAAATCTATCAATCGCGGGACGCTGGAGATAGATTATGTCGACGAGTACTGGGACAAACGGTACACCGTGAGTATAACAGTCTTCTAAATTCTTGCGGCGAGTTCAACTCGCGTGATGTTAGCTCCGAGATGGCTCGACTTTATCAGGACCTTCAAAGCGCCAGGCAGGTGTCCCGGCTGTGAGGTCAATCAGCGGCCGGCTGCCTGGCGGCGCTTGCATACCTCCCCTACTCGAGCGGTGGAAGCACAAGATCCTACTCGCAGGCAAGTACCTGAACGTGATACGGGAATGCGGGATCGAGACGAAGAGCCATCTGCAAGAGTCAGAGAATGGGGATTTATACATGGACGACGAGCGGTGAGCGATTGCCAATTTCTATCAACGGACGTGGCTAATCCCATCACAGGTTGTACAAATTCATCGAGGAAGCGTATACCCACGCAAACCGGACCCTCCTGCAGCTACTGATTAAAGACCAACAGCTTGTACCTCGCCTGCGGTCTCTCCGGCGTACCTTCTTTCTTTCGCAGTCGTCCTTCCTGACCCACTTTCTCGACCTTGCGCAGGGAGAACTGCGGAAGCATACCTCGAAGACCACGTCGCTCGTGAAGCTGCAGAGTCTCTTGGAGTTAGCACTGAATACGGACATGCAGGGAGAAGATGCAATGTTCAGAGAGGATGTGAAGGTCACTTTGGCGACCAGCAACTTGTATAGTTGGCTCATGAAGGTGGTGACCGTCAGTGGCGTGATCGGGGAAAGGGAGACGACCCCGAGTGAGGTTCCGGGACTTGAAGAGGGTAGGAAGTCAAAGGATAAGGATAAAGATAAGGATAAAGACGACTCGGATAAGATTACTGGTGAGCACGGGAGGTACCCATTGTCCTTGGTTACTGAGTGCTGCCTTCCCCAGTAATCGACGCCCTCGCTCTTGACTATAGTGTCAAATTCCCGCTCTCCCTCGTCATCTCACGGAAAACGATCCTCCGGTACCAGCTCCTCTTCCGCTTCCTTCTGCACTGCAAGCATGTCGAGCAGTCCCTGACAAATATGTGGATCGAACAGAAGACGACGGTCTGGCGCAAGCCCGTACCACACCACCCAGACTTCGAGATGTGGCGGCTGCGCGTGCACCTGCTGCGCTCGCGGATGCTCGCGTTCGTTCAGCAGATCATGGCGTTTGCTACAGCGGAGGTGTTGGAGCCGAATTGGCGGAAGCTGGAGGTCAAACTGACGAAAGTCAGCACGGTTGATCAGCTGTTGAGAGATCATGTGGACTTTCTGGACACGTGTCTTAAGGAGTGTATGTTGACTAGCTCAAGATTGTTGAGGGTGCGATACCTCCCAGTCAGTCTGCGCTGTGTAGTGATCTAACATCATGCATAGCCTTTCTCGAAACTCATGACGACGTGCTCAACCTTTGCTCTTTACACTGGCAATTTCACCAAGAGCGCCAATCAGTCTCTGACTGCAGCTGAGAGCCAGTTCGGTGACCAGTCTATGACGAAAAGATGGGAGTTCCTCGGGAAGTTTGAGACAAATTTCAACCATTGGTGAGCTGTTCTGAAGCATCTTTGCGTTGCAAGGTACAATGCTGACATATGGAATCTAGGTTCTCAGTCAGTTGCCAGGCAGTAACGTTTACCCTGACTAATGGTTCCGCGCTTGCAGGTTCACTACAATCATGTCCAGTTTGCGGCCTCAAGCGAAAATACATCCGCATTGTCACTCGTCAACAGACTCACTAGTATCAAGCCGCAAGCGTAATGACCAGCGAGTGCCTAAGCGTTGACATCCTGTTGCCGAGTACTAAGCATATTTTCAGCGCGCTAATAAAGCACGCCAAGTCTTGCAGGAATGAGTAGTTCACTGTGCATGTGATGGAGAAGTTGCCAGAGTTCAACTCAAGGGCCGAACCATCCTGCACTGGTTGCTTTTCTTGTGGTTTAGGTGAGAATTGTGTCCAGGGTATATGATTGCAGGGAGATATTGAATGGTAGCTTACATACAAGTGATACGATTACAGATTATACCCATGTAACGTCTAATACCCTCACGTCCTGTTAGTATCGTACAGCTATCATCGTCGCAGAATTCGCATGGCATTATACTTCCGTCTCAACGTCCGGTTCCCTAGCGCTCTGCTTGAAGAGACCCTCGACCGTGTCGGCGGTATTTTCGATATTATCTTTGATCCACTTGGCCGTCCGAGCAGGCTTTGCCTGCTTCAATCCCCGATGTTCACGACCTAGCGCGTGTTCGTGCTCTTTCCATTGCTTGAATTTCTTGATTGGATTGTGGGTGTTGTCGTCCTCTTTTTCTTGCTCTGATCCGTGACTATCGTCATACTCAGGATTGTCGTGATCATGGTGTTCGTCGACGCCGCCCTTGGCGTCGTACACGTCCATTTGGACATCTTCAGGATTAACCCATGTGCTGGAGCTTCCGGCGCTGACAGGGCTCCACGAATTCCTCCGCCATGCCTCCCTAACCTCTGCTTCTCGAACGCTCGAACTTTCCTCCCCAACCTTCTCAGTCAAGCCTGCAGCATCTCTACGGTCGAATTCTTCCCACTGCCGCTTCATGGCCTTGCTACTGTCGTTCATCATGCGCTCGTGCGCAGCAGTGATTCCTGGTCTGAACGTAACGTCCAGCTCAACGGTGCCTATCTTGTGCATCTTCTCCTTGTCGTTGTCCCAGGCGGACAGGTCTCCATCTGGAGGAACATAGTTCTGCTTCAGCCGTTCGTAGTCTTCCGATTGCCATAGATTTACAGTAATGCTCTTCTCCTCGTTATCCACGAGATCGCATAGCCAGAGCACCGCGAGAGCCCGTTTCTTGCTCCCTGTCAGAGTATTAGGAGATTTGAATGCAACCATGAGCGCAGAGCTGTATCGCTTTTGCACCGGTATCTCAGATGGGTCAGGTGCGCTCCAAGCTATTGAGCCATCATTCTGCCTCTGAGAAGTCGACCTCGAAAGCTTTGCGCTGCTTGTGTAAGTCTTCATACGCAATTTACACTTGGCCAACTCGTCTTCGTGGATTGCGTTTGGCTTGGCATGGACACTGTTCACAATGAGGGTACCAGTGTCGAAGCCCAGAAGACTTGGTGGTAACTTCGCTTGGACTGGCCTAAACAGGACCGATATCCTTATTCGCCCATAGCCAACGCCATGCTCCAGGGAGTAAAACCTCGTAACCTGGGAGGCATTGACGAAGAGGTCGGACAGCTGCCATTGAGGCGTCAGGTCAAACCTCGTACCCAATTTGACATCGTGCCTCACCTTCAGGAAGACCATGCCTAGGACTGGGTCATTCTCCCGCATCCTCTCATCGCGCACAATGACATTGACATGGGCCGTTCTCCAGTCGCGGAGGAACCTTTCCGTTCCTGCATTGAATATAGGCGCTGCCGTGACAGGCTTCACTCGCGTCGAATAAACCTTGTGTTTAATGGTGTCAAATGGGAGTCCCATAAGGTGGCCTGTCACTGATCTCACCAACTGATCGTTAATTTCGCTGAGCGCACATCAGTTTTGGCTCATGCCTAGTTTTCCAAATTCCAGCGTACATGCAAGCATATGAACTGGGCAACCCCTTGCCCTGTTCTTGCTCCTTCTCTGCGTCTTCTTGACCCTTCTCACCGGCATGGCCTCTGTTCTCTTTCCCATAGCGCTTGACCATTAGTCCTCTGATCTCGTGCACCTGCACGCTCAGAATCCCGCTCGGCCATTCCGAATCCGGCGGAGTGCACAAAACAGCGGTCTCCAGATCGTTTAGCGCAACGGATTTTGCCTGCTCGAAGGATGGGTTGTCCTTGAGGTCCTCAGGAATACCAGGATCATGTCCGTCAGTCCTGAATGCCGAGTTCGGCGGCAATTTGCTGTAATAACCAATACTACATTCGATCTCTCCCGGACGAGACTTGTCATCAGGGCTTGCTAGCGGTGTCCAGCGACGAACCGGCTTGTTCTTATCACGGATCAAGTCCACAATGCTGACTTCCACGAAGCCCATCATGTCGTCCTGTAGAATACGTATCATTGGAGGCCACTCCGTCACAGACAACTCTACGATCCGGCAATGGATGATACATACCGCACTTGCCCTATCAGAGTCCCACAGCTGCAAGCTCAAGTTCTCTCCAATCTTCACTGTATTCGGGTCGACAGGCAGAGTCGCCATCTCTTCGAATACGGGATTCAAGTCGCCTTCAATAATCCGCGTGCTGAACAGCGGTTTGCCTTGCTTTGAGTACGTCAGAGTAACGTAGGGGTCGGCCGCTGTCGTGATTCAACCCAACGCACACCAATATCAGCACAGGGTCATGGTGGATGAACAAATACAAAAGACAACGAAAGGAGACACGCACGACTGGCATTACTCGCATCCATCTTTTTCAAGCCAACTGCCCGATGAATATGCACGATCAGAACACCCATCGACTGTGTATCTGTCGCGTTCAAATCAGCATCCTCCCCAGGACTAGTATCCGCGTACGATACACACCTTTCTTGATATCATCACCACTAATGAGCTGCTGCATATCCAGTGTGAGGCTCTTTGGTGCCACATACTCCGCAGCGGCCGCGTTGATGCTCTTGGTGATGAAGTTACTCAGTAGCGGGACATTCATCATGTTCGGCAGGTGCTCGGACATGGGCACGACTGAGAGCGACACAGACGGGAGACCCATCAGGGTAATGAAGGTCGTCTTGATACTGGAAAAAGGTTCACGAGTAAGCGGTATACATTGGAAAGCAGGCATGCTTACAAGGGAGGATCGGGGATGAGTTCCATTCGCACTCGCGCTGTGCCCGCGACGCCGGTCACCTCGACCCACACAGCTGGAGAGCAACAGTAAATATTTTGTGTCACCTCTTAGACTGCCAACAGCTAGAGCTACTTACGAACTCTCTTGTCAAACACACCCTTCATGCCCAAGTAGAACTCTGATAACAAGCTAGTACCAGAGTGAGTATTGCAGCGACTGCAACCAGACAACTTAACCTACTGAGGGCTATGTGCCTTCGAATCTACGGAATTCCCGCTGGGCTTAGCCCGGTACGCAAACGACACCTCCAGGTTCTAGCGGACGCAAGTAAGCTCCACGACGATGTAAGCGGATGTGACTACTTACGACGTGTTCGCCGCACAAGCGCTCCTTCTCCTTTTCGTCGATGCCTTCTAGGATGTCGTCAGTCCTAGCGTCGGGAAGAGACCTGATGGACGTTATCCGCATAGGCGTCGTGCCGAAACCGAAGCCGGACACACGGACGGAGTGCTAGAAACGAACCTGTTCAGCCACCACTACGAAATAAGTATGCATGACTTACGATAAATCGAGGAACACTAGACTGCATGATATCCTCGAGCATGTCCAACAGCGAGTCGAACCTGTGCGAGATCAGCCAGATTACAATCATAGGAGTCCTCGTCTAACCCACATGTCTGGGTTGATGATCGGCCAGATACCCTTGACCAAGTCATTCACCCACTCCGCGCTCTCCTTGAAGCGCTCCTCACCTTCTATTGTCCCGTCATTGTTCCGGTCCTTCCCACCTCGCCAGCCGCGCTCCCGCTCAGCATGCCACAGTCTGTCGTCGAAGTCGCTGTCAGCGTCGTGATAAAGTTTATATATGCAACCGCTGGCGAACAGAGTTGGGGGAATTAGAGACAGGAGGAAGAGTATTGATGTGGCTGTGGCGGAGGTCGGTCTGATGTATGGAAGCCGCGACAGGAAATATGCAATCAAGGGTGATACAGTGTATGCGAATGTTATGCGAGTTATGAGTTGAGTCGTGATTGAGACTACCCGGCGGCGATGTGCTGCCCAATCGGGCGGAGGAAAGTCTTGGTCGAGGATGTTCTCTCCTTGGGTTCTAGGGTCCGGTTCTTCGTCTCCGTCTTTGGTCGTCTAAAAAAATCAGATGTACTCCAACAATTGCAGCAACGTAGTATGCTCACCACATTATCACCTGTGACAGGATCCTTCACCGTCTGATTTACTAACTTCTCATTTTGCTTCTGCTCCTCCCTTTGCTGTTTTCCGGCAACTCTATTAGCCTTGTTTTCAGTACGTTTGCGCGGGTCGATAACGCTCTTCAGTGGAACTATAGGAACAGGATTATTCATCGAGTAGGGTTCATGCAGCTTATGGTTTTGCCGCGGCGCCATGCCGGGGGATGATGGCAGCGAATAGTAGAAAATGTTGGCGGCCGCCGTCGTGGGTGATGAAAAAACAGAGAGACACATTTCTGTCGAGGCCTCGCATCTTATATTTGGAGTTGAAGCAGAGTCGCGAAGAGCAGCGAAATGACGTCGATGGGGATCTTGATCTATTCTTGGCGCCGTCAAACGTCACCTTTTGCCACGTGAGTACACCGCCACACCCCTTGTCGGCTTTCTGGGAAGGATCAGAAGCTCTACATGCTTATGTTCATTCGACCGCAAGGTTACCCGAAAGCTGCATCCTCTGTGTCTTTACATCGTACCCTTATTTATCATAGCATGTCCAGGTCTAGAGTCGGAGGATCCAACGCGCTACCGGACCACAAGTCGTACAAATCAGCTGTTGTGCTCATTCCAAGAGGCTGGAGAAAGCTCGAGTCTAACTTGGGTAATGACACGGTCAACACCTTCCAACTGCTAGACTGGATACATAAAGTCCGGTCTGTCCACGACCGACACATCCACCGCTGGCCAATGCCCCACATCACTATTCTATATCCCTTTGTCCACCCTCAGGAGAATGCTCAAGTATACGGCGAGACGATGGAGAAACTCCGGAATGCGTGTCGGAGCTATCGTATGACGGGCGACGAGCTGACTGTGTCTCTTGGCTCTGGGGAAGATGCTTTGGGCTACTTTTTGCATTCTAGCAAGTCTGCGACTGTCTACCTTAGGCCTGAAGGGAGTTCGTGGCTGGGAGATTTGATGCGGCACATTCTCATGTCAGATCCAAAACTAAGACCCTACGACGAGCAGATACGGGAGGGCGTACGCTTGCCGAAGGAAGATTCGGGCGATGGTGATGAAGCTTTATGTGGCGCTATCGAGAGACACTTCAAGCCGCATCTGAGCCTTGGGCAGTGGCAGGGAAGGGTTTGTCTAATTCTCTTGCATCATGCATTCGAAACAGGCCTCATACTTTCTTTTGAAGGTTGCTGCAGTGAATGCCATACCAGATTTAGCCAAATCGTTTCCAGGACCAATGGAATGGGAAACGAAGGAACTATGCATACTTCATAGAAATGGCTTCAAAGATCCGTTCCAAGTCGTTGAGACGATACCAATCAATGGGCCAAGCTAGGACAGTACCACAGATCAATCCCCGTAATATCTCAAGGATCTATTCGTCGGCAGATTACAAGACTACATACGTATACATTATCGCTACATCGAATTAGATGGACATCGCCACGGTGCACTACATGATACGGAACAAGGTATACAAGCTAAAGTAGTCTATCATTGGATTCATCGTAAGGTAGGTCGTCAAAAATAAGTTAAACGGTGCGAGACGGCTGGAGAGCTTTCAGCGAGTCTGATGTTCCCACTCTTACGGGACGAGCAGGTGATTGGTGGTGCAAGTAATAATGTGATGCGACAAAAACCACGACGGTACTGCGAACACCCGGGATGAGCCGTCTCTTTCAATTCTTCACGGAGATAAATTGGAGATACTCACCTCGCAAAGGTAAACACCCAGCCTATCCAAAGAAGGACAACGTATGCAATTATGTAGCTGTAGTGACTATATTCTAATCGAATCAGACTGCGTCAGATGCGTTCGCCTTCTGAACAACATGCGATTGCGTACTTAGAGGGACTGCGGAGTCCGCTATTATCTGCTGTCTTATAGCCTCATCTACGCCATGAATTGAGGCTGAATGTGTCGCTCCAATAACCTGTGAGCGCATACTATATCAGTACTACTGAACATTCCAAAAAGCTGAGTCACTTACAGTAGATACAATGGCAGCGACGAGCACCGAGAGCATGGCTACCACGGCACCAACTTGTTTTATGACAGCCCACATTGGTGTCTCACGCGACTCGGGCCAGAACAGGAGGAAAAAGTACATGGATCCCTATCAAGGACATGTGGGTGAGATTTCCGGACGAAGACCAGGAGTAGGTGATGCGCACAAAGACACAGGCGTTGAAGACTCCGGCGAAGATTGTGAAGCCAGTCGCCCCAACGATCTGCAGATTTGAGTCAGTCGCGCCCAAATTCCGAACCGAGGGTTGCTAAAGATGCTCACATCATTATTGTATACATAGACGCCTGGGTATCTACTTTGAGCGTGATCTTGAAGATGGAGATACCTGGACCGCGAATACAATCCATTAGCATCGCACAACTGCCCGGTAATAGGTATGGAAGTGTGGCTCACTTGTCAAGAGCATAAGTAGCCAAACACTCAGCTACGACTGTGATGGTCATAGCCAACTGGTAGAGTACAAACCGGGTTGGCCGGTAGCGGTATGCTCTGTTCCACATGTTCTTCGACCTGAACGCCGAGGGGCGGATGTTCCGCAAGTCGAGGCCGAAGATAATGGGATTCATGGTAGAGAAGAGTTAACTGGAACGGAGGAGGGAATGGATAATTTGCGGCGGTCAGTGGAATATATAAACGTTAGCATCGCTCGGGAATGGAAGGGATGACGCGGACGGAGCATGCACGACCCAAGCATGTCTATTTGCCAGACCGAGAACCACCTGGATCCTTCACCATCCGTTCGGAACTGGTTAGGCTCGTGACCAGCCTGTCGTACCACCATTGGGGCATAATGGTCACGAGCCTAGGAACTGGTCGGTAATCTTCGGTAATGTACCACCAGAGTCACGTGGGCAACGTGATCCGCGGTACACCGTCAAATGACGTCAGCCTGAAGAAAATGTAAATCTAGTATATGATATATCTCCGGTTCCCTATTAGTTTTGGTCCAGTGGCTTCAGTTGGCGCTCACAGCGACGCGCTAATCGGGTTTAAAGCAGGGGATTTACACGAGTTTAGAGTTCGATTAATGCTATTTAAGTTACATCTGCAGAGGTTACATAACTTGAACCTGTAGGCCTAAAGGCTTAAGTGTGTTGTGGCATCATTCATCTCTCTACCATGGCTTCCGGAAAGAAAGTGTTGGCGTTTGATATCTATGGCACTCTGCTCAACACTGGTGCCATCGCACGATCTATCCAGAAGTATGTGAAGGAGATTCAATCGGAGGAGCAAGCGAAGTCTTTGGCCACATCGTGGAGGACATATCAACTAGAGTAGGTCTTTCCGGACGCACAGGCCTCATTTTTTAATGTTCTGAATGTTGTTGAAGGTACACATGGAGATTTAATTCCATGAGTGAGCCGTTCTGGCGGACTAGAATTCGTGGAGAAATCCTGAAGCTCGCACAGATATTTATGAATCTTTCGACGTCGTGACACGAAAGTCTCTCCTCAATGCAGCAGCGGATATGAACATTCCCTTGACAGCGCCGACGGTCGAGGCGCTGATGCAGGCGTACCACGAACTGCCTAGGTATGTCGCCCGTCGTTTGCGGCGGAAATTGATTCGCAAATGTCTTGTCAGTTTTGAGGACGCTTCCTCTTCAGTAAAGCATCTTCTTTCACGCACTGATGTCCAAGTTGTGCTGTTCAGCAACGGTATGTGTTTTCCTTTTGTCCGGAATTTCCATATCTGACGCCCTTCGTTCGTTTAGGGACCGACGAGGTACACATGTCAGATATTTCTCATCTTGGAACATTTTGATGCTCTATACAAACCTTGTCTAGATGGTCACAAAATCTATTATGGCTGCATCACTCCCTATCACCCTTCCCAGATACCTCGTTAACTCCGTCAAAAAATACAAACCGTCGCCAGAGGTATACGAGGGACTCGTCCAGTTCTTGGGAATGCAAGACCGCAAGACCGACGTCTGGCTCGTTAGCGGGTGCGTTCACTGTCCTCTCTTACACTTTGACGACTAAGTTACCGCACTCTAATACTACCAGGAACCCCTTTGATATAGCTGGTGCACGCTCTTATGGTATGAACACCATCTGGGTTGACCGAGCCCACAACGGATGGCATGACAGACTGCTCGATGTCGGACCTACGAAAGTTGTGAGCGGCTTGGAGGAGATAACCAAGCTGGAGTTTTAATGTGGGAGTGAACAAAGCAGGATAGAGTGCTCTACGGATTGCAGAATACTGACTAATGGATACATAGAGTACAGAACGGGTGTGGAGGTAGTCAACCGTCCGTCGCGGAAGGCGAAAGATTACAATCACTGTAGTGCTACTATACAATTACATGCTTGGTTGAAAGTCCTGATTTACCGCTACGCAAACACAGCCACATCCTGCAGGACACGTCGTGAAACGTTGTTTTGCCCGGCAAGCGATATGAACGAGATGACAACACTTCAGGCAATCGAAAGAGAGGCCTGGCCGCAGGCATCAGTGATCAAAACATCGCGTCGCGCTGTTACGGATGTATCGCTTACCTTTCACGGGCAAGCGACAGATGGAGCAGCAAGGTTTAGTGGTTCGAGAATCGCAGTGGGGGCAGTGTCCTCGGAAATTGTGTGGATTGTCCATACCACAGTTCACACATGGGCGTCGCAGATCTGGAGACAGCGCACATCAACATCGATACCACAGCCAACGACGATACAGGAAGATCAGGTGGTCAGGTGAAGACATACCGTACGCTAGCTCTTTCTGTTTGACAAGGCCGCGCATCATACTTGGTTCGTGCCCAATGGAAGAGATCAATTCGGCGCGCTTCTGCAGCAGCCCCCATCTGAAGAGTGTCTCAGCGTATAAAAGGACATGGCAGAGAAGCTGCGTCAATATTTCCGGCGTAAACATCAACGAAGTACTGGGGCTGGATGACGCGACGAATTAGAAGGGATTCAATGCTCAGGTGCATACAGCTTTTTACCTGCTTTCATTATCAACTTTGAATACAAGATTCTTCTTCATGGGGGGGAATCTAGGGTTGACAACTTGCGAGAATGTCGGTCGACGGATCCGACCGACCGACGGTATGGAGGATGTCGATCGCGAGATGGATAAGGAACCATCGTTCCAAGATTTCGAATTAGAGGAAGAGAGATTCGCAGGAGAGCCGTGTCGAACCGCTTTCCTACGCAACGCCTCTTGTCCGAGCCGGCTTGCGATCACGGGAACTGGAATGGAGTGGACCCCCATCCCTGCACCTGATTGCGGAACCCCTTGGCTTGGTTCGTGCGGCGAGTCCGGTGCTCCAATCACGGTATTGCGCCCACCGCTAGTATAGAACAAGCTCGACCACGATCCCTTAGATGAATTTGAGATGGAGTATACTAGACCGGGCGGAGTAGCCGGAGAAGATGGGAGGCGGGGTCGGTTAATGAAGGAGAAATTTTGGAAACGGCTATCAGTGAGTCGTCGGGTGTTGAAGTAGTCGGTCGAAGGCTTTCTTGACAAAGCGGATAGAGCGGGAGATTGCTTGATAACCTTCGCCGGCGCAGACACCGCTTCAAAACAAATGTGCTTAGCCGTGGACTCGAATGTAATCGTGACGCACGTACTGCATTGTTGAAACGAGAAGTAGGCCTGCAGACTTATCGCCGCAATGGAAGCAAGTAATTGGATGTCCTTGTCTTGGCAAAATTGACGATACCTGCAAAACGTCAGTATTACTGTCCCTAGAAAACCCAATATTAAACACGTACAGATCGCTCAGTATACGTTCAGATAACGAAGATGTAACAAGGTGTCGGAGTGGCGCCTTTGAATCACGATCGCCTCCGCCCTTGCTTTCCAAGAGCATCTGTAATAACTTAAAGGCGCGTTCATGATCAAACCGACCATGCTTCTTTGCCACATCTGCGTTGTGCCTGAACGTGTCTATGGGGCTGGCTCCAGAGAAAACATACTCGGCAGCAACTGCCGGATCAATGCCAATAATGTGTGAAGCGTCTTTGATATAGATATTGCTCAGCCTAGTCGACACTAGCGAGAAGCTGCCCCGGCCGCTGTCTATCGTCTTGCTTGGTTCTTGTGGTTGCCTATTTCTTGGCTGACTGAACGTAAGCAGATTCGTTATCACTCGCAGGACGTTTTCAGCCTTCTCGCTTCCGCCAGGCACAGGAGGTACAACGCGGTCACTGGCCGCAGCGGCAAGACGCTGCATAGCATCGACCACGGTACCGGTGTGCCGCGGTAATCGAGACATGCTCTCATTCATGTGAGACGCTACGGATGGTGATGCTGAGACATCTCTGGCAGCACTCCGAACAATTCGGGGAGTAGCTCTGAAGAAACAAACCAGTTCACCTAATAAACAGAATTAGTATAGAAAATACCTCGTAGCCAAAGACCTTGGACGCGCACCGTTTGGCCCAAAGACCCCTTGAGATGTCCTTGGCTCCGCTAGATTCTTACTATTTCTGACGAGCGAGACAGTGAGATCTCTCCCCCTGCGAGATCCCTTTACTCCCTCATCCTCAGACTCCGAGTCCATGGATGCGGGCACTCCGACATGTTCGTTCTCGTCGCCAGACAGAAGGAATGTGAGACACGCCTCGAGACATGGACGATGCTGCTCTCGGATATTTCTAAGACGTCTCAGGATAAAGGCTCGACTTTTTATGCTGATAAGGGGATTACGTTCTAGATCAACTGATGGAGTGCCTTCAGGATGCGGGGCTTGCGGATAAGCTCTGGGAAACGTAAATGTGACCCGAATGAAGACCGAAGATGATTCGCCCCATGGGCCGTGGAGACCAAGAGTACAAGTTCGTCTTTTACTGAGGTCATGCTAGAGGCTGCGTTACAGTCTGTTCCATCCGAATCGATGATCTCACCTTCTCAAGACGTATCTTGTGATCCGATAGCTTAGTTAAAACGGTGGTAATTCTATCCTGTTCGTCATTATCCGATTCAATGTTGGCACTATTGGTTTCACTCACTCATCTTGCAAATTTTGGTTAGTAGAAACCTCTTCTCCTCTTGTCTGACTGGAGCCTCTAGCGACTTGATCCGAAACAACACGCGATGGAGCAGGTTCAATTCGAGAGGCGTTCTGTGAAGGGGACCCATTTCGTGACTTATCATCGCTGTGAGCCACCCTTGCAGGTCTCGAAAAGCTCTCTCTTCTCTTCTCGACTTTGACACTCGACAGCCACGTGAAGGGATCCATGCGCGCGGATCTTCCACCAAGGTTACCCCTGGTCATCGTTCCACCGGCTGCTCTGATATGAATGGGGATGGATGATGTGGTGCCCGACGGCACCTGAGCTCTGGCTGAGGTGTCCCGTTCGTGTACCCCGCCGGAATCGTCGTGTCTATTCATGTAAGGTCGGGGCGGCATTGGGGCCCTGACCTCTGCAAGGATTGAGCGGTGGCCCACCGGGGCGGATAGAACGGGAGAAAGGTCGTTGCCAATGGGAGGATCTCGGTAAGAGATGTCTTCCTCGCCCTTAGGTTTGACGAACCTCTTGCCATCGCCCATGTATCCTGCTTTCTAGATATCCTTTTTACCGAGGTCTGGCCAAATTAACAGCATTTCTTTAGAAACGAACCTGCATTATGTCAGGCGTTATCGGCCAAAACCTTAGCGTGCGGTCCTTCGACCAAGTAATGAGTTGAAACTCAGCACCGTCTAGGGCACACTTTAGTGTACTCTTTGCAGCGCAGGAGGAGGAGAATATTACCTTCTTCACCTCGTCTCCATACGAATTCCTTGACTACGTCGGTATGCCCTTCGAACGTGTGGATCGGAGTACGAGGATCATCATAAGCATATAATTCGAGTGCCGTTTCACCTCTTTGAGGTAAGCTAAGCAAGCCATAACCGAAAGGAAGGTTCCTCGCCCTCCAGATCGGATATTTGGTATTGACAGTGATTTTGGGGTGGCAATCCCCCTTTACAGGACAAGCGGTGTCGAAGTCCCATACCTTGATTGTCCTATCAAGGGAGCATGTCACGATTGTATTTCGTTCATGGTGTGACCAGTCAATTCCGTAAATCTTTGCATCGTGAGCTTGAATCGTAGTGAGTGGTACAGAACCTTTCTGAGCACGGGCTGAGTGTCGTTCATATGGTGAGATAATAAACGCACCCGACGATCCCATATGAGAACTTCGTTTCCGTGTGACGAAGCAAGAACATGGGGGTCCTGGCGATTCCATTTAACTTGGGTCCCGGCGCCTGGAATATCGCTTAGGTTCACGCAAGGAGCGAACTATGTGAGTGACGTGTGCTCTACCATTAAATGCGGACATGCCTGTGGGAAGGATCAATCATATGTCTTTCTGAGGTAATAAAAGAGGAGCGGACCAAAGACTGGCTTGTGGCGATTTCGAAGATCACGCAGATCCCAGCACCACAGCCAAGAATCAATCCCGGTGCTGACGACCAGATCAGGCTCACTAGTATGCCAATTAATGTCCGTTATAGCTCGGTAGTGAGAATGTAGGATATGTTCAATAGAAGTTTTGCCAACTAATAGTAGGTCCCATATGAGGCTAAGGGGCTCGAATAGTCAGATGCTGGAGACAGTAATCAAGCGTGGTGCCTACAGTTTCTCACTAGATGTAGATACAATGTACTTGGAATGACTTCTGTGGGGATTCCACTGGACGTCTGCAACGTCCCATGTCCCACCTTGTGGCAGAAAGCGGGGAATCTCGAGCGGTGCCTGCAGGTCAATAACGAAAAGCCCCCTCCGTCTTTAGTATATATCAGCTCCTCGTTATCAGCGCTTTCGTAAATTACCTACGCTGCCAGGACGACATCACGGCTGGTCGGACTAATACTCATCTATTATTTGGTGAACCATAGTCAGTATGAATGTGGGCATTCCAGCCACAAAAAATCATGATATCCTCCCGCTAGACTTTCGAGACATTAACCCAGACTCACGTTGCCCACTGCATCCCCGACCAAACCCTTCACATCTATTTGAACTTGGTGACTCCGACCAAGGTCCAAGTTAACATCGGTCGGAGAGTCTTCACCATTGAGCGCGTCCGACAGAGGATTCATTTTCCTGAGTTCTGTTGTTACTGGGCTTTATCGTAGCCTTTATTGAACTGTTCAACATCGCATTGTTGGTTGGATCCAGAGAGCTCAATCATGACAGAAGGAGTATCGCGGGCCGTAACAAGTTGCCGGCCACGTTGACCATCCCACGTCGACGTACGTGAGCGTCGGCGCGAAATCTCTCTTCTCAAACGCGAAAAGCATTTCCGGCAGTAATGTAAGTCTACGCGCTTAACAGGCATAGTATTTCTGACCACTCTTTAGGGTGAATGTAGGCGTAGAGTCGACGGACATTGCAGGCGCAAGCTTGCATGTAGCTCTGCCATGGTACACGCACTTGTACACGACCCCATTCCTCTCGCTCTATCCTTTGCTGGCATATGCCTATTACATCAAGTACGATGACTGGCTGCAGAGCGAAGAGTGGACGTTCCTCGCTTGCATCTCTCTGGGCGCGGGGCATGCGCTTAGTTATCTGGTGACACGTTGGAGTGCTGGCGCCAAGGCATGGATTACGACGAGAAGGGTACGTTCCCTCAGTCTGGATCTTGCAGTGGTCAGCTCACCAAATTCTTTAAGGCGAGGTCTTTTCAAGATGCGGATTGTGTCCGGATTGTTCCCGCTGCTCATAGAGGTCAAGGAGAAATTGTACCGCTTGTGAAGAACAACCCGTTGGACCCCTCCACCTACACTTTTAACTATCAGCGAGACACATACACTATCCGTTCTGTTGACCCGCTAACCTTCAGTCGTCTTCCATATCCATGCTCGAGCCAGCCGCCTCTAGGAACGTTCGCTGCGCCCAGAGGTTTGGCGGTATCAGACATAGAGGCGTTACAAACCCTGTACGGGAAGAACGAGTTCAATATCCCCATACCGTCATTTACGGAGCTGTTTGGTGAGCATGCGACAGCCCCGTTCTTCGTCTTCCAGGTCTTCTGCGTAGCTCTGTGGTGTCTGGATGAGTACTGGTACTACAGCCTGTTTACGCTGTTCATGCTGGTGGTATTTGAGTGCACCGTGGTTTGGCAGGTGTGTGGTCTCTCTCTGTAGATATACATGGTCTAAACATGTATACTGTAGCGTCTGAGGACATTGACTGAGTTCCGTACGATGTCCGTAACGCCTTACCCGATTCAGTGCTACCGGAACGGCCAATGGACAACTCTGCAAACGGACGAGCTGTTACCTGGTGATGTTGTCTCGATGGGTGTGTCCTTTTTTCCCTTTCTCAAAATAAGCGGTAACACTTCTATGTAGTCCGGCATCAGTCCGAAATGAATGTCCCAGCCGACATTCTACTCATCTCTGGTTCCTGTATCGTCAACGAGGCCATGTTGTCCGGGGAATCCACACCCTTATTGAAGGAATCTATCGCATCCGCCGACATGAAGGAGAAGCTGGACGTCGACGGGTTCCATAAAAACGCGGTGCTCTTTAGCGGTACCAAAGCGCTCCAATTCACCCCAGGTAGCTCGCCCATCCAAACGCCTGACGGGGGCTGCCTTGGTGTCGTTATGCGTACCGGCTTCGGCACCGCTCAAGGACAGCTTGTCCGCACGATGATTTTCTCGACGGAGCGGATATCCGCGAACAACATCGAGTCATTCTTATTCATAGGGTTCTTACTCATATTCGCCATCGCTGCGAGTTGGTATGTTTGGGTCAAAGGCATTGAAAGGGGCTTGAAGAAGTCCAAGTTGCTGCTGGATTGCGTCTTGATTATCACCAGCGTTGTTCCTCCGGAGTTACCGATGGAGCTTTCGTTAGCTGTTAATGCGTCTCTCGTGGCTCTATCCAAGTATGGTGCGCAGTCTATTCGTTCTCTTCATGGATTTGCACCGACTGACATCCTTCTAGCCATATTTTGCACGGAGCCATTCCGGATTCCGTTCGCTGGACGTGTGGATGTATGCTGTTTTGACAAGACAGGTACAATCACGGCTGAGAACCTCATCGTGGAAGGTGTTGCGGGCATTGAGTGAGTTCTGCAACCACAAGCCTGTCGTGGAACATCGTTGACGAGTCTTTCCCCTATAGTCCTGCCCAGCCATCTAAACTCGTGAATGTAAAAGAGACCGACCGGAACACGACTCTATGCCTTGCTGCTGCTCATGCCCTTGTCCGCCTCGACGACGGCACGACCGTTGGTGATCCTATGGAGAAAGCTACATTAGATGCACTGGAATGGGTTATCGGTTCTGCTAATGCTGTCTCGCCGTTGAACAAGTCGGCGCCCCACGGCACGCAGTTGATCATCCGGAGACACTTCCAATTCTCCTCGTCCCTCAAGCGTATGTCGTCCATTGCCAGCCTGCCCAGTGGCAAAGCCATTGCCGCCGTCAAGGGTGCACCAGAAACAATTAAGAAGATGCTTGGTCGTGTGCCTGATTGGTATGATGAAACGTATAAGTGGTACACTCGTGAGGGTAGTCGGGTTCTTGCTTTGGGTATTAAGGAGATGGATGGTATGACGGTTCAGAAGGTGCATGCGGTCGTAATCTGTGGTGTGTATTCGATTGATTCATAATATGTCGCAGATCAGCAAAGTTGCTAGAGATGAAGTCGAGAGCAACCTTAACTTCGCTGGATTCCTTATCTTTAGCTGTCCGCTCAAGCCTGACGCTGTAGAGACTCTGAAAATGTTGGGAGACTCTTCGCATCGTGTAAGTCATTCTCCAATAGTGAAGCTCCAATTACTCATGCCATTCATAGTGTGTCATGATTACCGGCGACAATCCTCTGACGGCCGTTCACGTGGCTCGCAGCGTCGAGATCGTGGACCGGGAGACATTAATCTTGGATTTGAAGGAGAATCCCGCCCATGATGCAGGTTCGTCTCTTTCCCATTGATGTTGAGAGCTCACCTTGAATATTTTGCGGCAGACTTGGTCTGGAGGAACGTGACTGAGACCAAGAACATTCCCGTCAACCCTGAAGAACCCTTCGACCAATCCTTGTTTGACGAGTACGATATCTGCGTTACAGGGCCCGCTCTTAAGCAATATGAAAGCCGACAGAGTCTCGACGATCTCGTCCAACACACCTGGGTCTACGCTCGAGTGACACCCATCCAGAAGGAACTCATTCTTACGAGGCTCAAGACGCTTGGATATGTCACACTTATGGCTGGTGACGGTACGAACGACGTTGGTGCATTGAAGCAGGCCCATATCGGTGTGGCTCTCTTGGATGGTACACCTGAGGATCTCAAGAAGATCGCCGAGCATCAAAGGAATGAACGGTTGAAAAAGGTTTATGAGAGTCAGCTTAGCATCTCTGCGCGTTTCAACCAACCTCCGCCGCCTGTGCCACCTGCCATTGCACATTTGTATCCCAACGTGGTTGAGGCACAGAAAAAGGCTGCTGCCGAACTGCAAAGTGCCAGGAAGAAAAACCCTATGGAAAAGGTATTTTCAATGTAGTACAATACTCATAACGGCACTTACTCAGTTGGAATAGTTTGACTTGGCTTCTATCACTGACAAACTCGCCGAGATGGATACTGACGAGGATGTGCCCAAGATCAAGTTTGGTGATGCTTCATGTGCTGCGCCATTCACCTCGAAACTGTCCAACGTATCTGCTAGTAGGTCCACCCGTCCAGACTCGTCTGATAGATTATTGACGTGCGTTTAGTCAGCCATATTATTCGCCAAGGACGTTGCACCCTTGTGGCAACTATCCAGATGTACAAGATCCTTGCACTGAACTGTCTGATCACGGCGTACAGCCTCAGCGTGCAATATTTGGACGGCATAAAGTTTGGCGATTACCAAGTGACCATCACCGGGATGCTCATGTCAGTATGTTTCCTGTGCATCTCTCGTGCCAAGGTAACATCTCTTGAGTGATCCCCATGTTCGAGTGGTTAATTTAAGAGTCATTACAGCCTGTGGAGAAACTCTCGAGGCAAAGGCCCTTAGGCAATATCTTCAATCTCTACGTGTTATCTTCGGTCTTGTTGCAGTTTGCATTACATATTGTATCGATGATATACATCACGCGATTATCGTATGCTAATGAAGAGTATGTTCATGTCTTTTTTTAGTCTTTTTTAAATATTTGCTGATTCTGACAACGATGTGGATTAGGCGTGGTCCAATCGATCTGGAAGCCAAATTCGAGCCGAGTCTCCTTAATACTGCCATTTATCTTCTCGGCCTTGCTCAGCAAGTTTCGACGTTTGCCATTAATTACCAGGTTGGTCGCACCCCATCTTATGGATATTGCTGTACTAACACGACGTCATATAAGGGTCGGCCCTTCCGCGAAGGCATCAGGGAAAATCCGGCGCTGTACTGGGGCTTAGTGGGCGCCATGGGTGTGGCTCTGTCCGGCGCTACTGACTTCATGCCGGAGCTCAACAGATGGCTGCAAATTGTTGCACTGAGCGGACCTGTGCGTACCTTAGTTTCCACGTTCCATTCTGTACACTTAACAGTCTGTGACGTCCAGTTCAAAGTCCGGCTGACAGCCACCATTGCTGTTGACTTCATTGGCTCTTCGCTAGTTGAGGTGGTATGTAAGTGGTTGTTTGCAGATCTCGAACCTAAAAAGATGATCACGCGCGGTTGGGAGCGGAGAGAGAAGAGACGTCAGCAGGAAGAGCTGGCGAGGCTCCAGACCGTTGTTGATGGGGCGGCTGAGAAGAAGTCTCAGTGATAATTATCCTACATGACCTGTATTTTTTTCGTTTTGTCTTACAATACGGACCTAGCTCGCATCTCAACGATCAGATCGCATGTAGCCGAGTATCCGAGCTTTCCGGTGATAATAGGCGCATGTGGGTCCCCATTTAAGAAGCACCCCTGGCGGTGAGGCGTGGGAACGCTGCTCGGATGCACTTCTCGAAAACCTATACTGAACTGTTGCTATCCCTGCCGCCTGAGCTAAGGGAAAATGCAATACAGTATCGGCAAGTACGTGGTACCTCCGTAAGTTACGCTGTAACTGATTCATTTGCTCAGCTCAAGAAAGTTATCAAAGAAATCACACATGAGCTTACTGCGCTAGGCCTTAGCCCGTCTCATTTAAACGAGTTACTGAGGTCAGGAACCGGTTCAGTTCGCGATAAGGGAAAGGGAAAGGCCAACGAGGATGTAGTAGGAGCCGATGATGCTTCCGCTGAGCATGTCCTTGGGGCTGCGACATCTGAAAGTGGTTACACGACCAGATGTGTGTACGAGATCGTGATGACTTCAGACAGTCTACAGCCTCGTCTTCGACTCTGGATAGGAGACACGGACAAAGAGATGAGGGAACACCTCCTTGTGTACGACACAGAGCTGTCTGCATCTTCCACAATTGATCTCCAGACGGGATCTGGAACCCCTCTCTGTGCTGTTGACTCAGTGCGTGATCTAAAACCTGGAGATTCGAGAATAGAGGAGGTCAACAATGAAGTTGAAACATGTATTCAGACCGAACCGAATGTGCAGGCGGCGGACAATCCGACTATTGCAGTGACAGGAACTAATCCCGCGTATGTCCATGTTGTTCCCATCGAAGTAAACTGAGGTTCATACCATCACAGAAGTAGACGAGAAGTGATTATACCGTTAAATGCAGATCGGATATTTTTCGACTTGCTTCTTACGGCTCTGCATACATTTTCGGAGCACCTCAAAGATCTTGAGGCCAAGTTCCTGGCCTCTTTACAGGAGCTAGCTCAGAGCATAACGGCTTCAGCCCGACCAATGTCACGGACAAATGCATTTCATCCCCATTCCCAAGCCTCTGACCCCACTGCGATCAACGTCCCTTCTGTCTCGCATGCCTTCATGAAGGTCGGCTTCAAGTCAGATCTCTACCCATGGAGAGAGTTCTTCCAACTGTACCTCGATTCCGAGATATTTGAGAGTACAAGCGAGCGATCGCGAGGGGAGAGAAACGTCGAAGATGCAGAGGGGCGGCTCCGAGCTTTTGTTAGTCGGGTGGAGGAAAGGGGCTTCCAAGACAAGAAAAAGTGGAATCTCAAGGAAAGTAGAGAAGCGTTCCGGATGTTCATGCAATTGAATCGGCTCCTTCTTGATCTGAAGAAGGTGAGTGCAGGGTTTGAGTTTCCGGCCTCATGGTCACCCCTGACAGAGTATAATTAGCTTCAGCACGCGAACGCAGAAGCAACACGCAAGATCTTGAAGAAGCATGCGAAGCGTACTGCCCTCCCGCTGTTACCGTTGTCGTCCCCTCCACAGGACTCTAGGTCGCTGGTAGTCGCACCCTCCGCGCTCGGATCGTCCGCACATCCACATATCAACTCAGCTGACTTTCTCTACGGGTCGGTATCGTCTCTACCTCGTGTGCTTGTACAAGCCATAGGGGAGACGCTGCTGCCCGTGGTACCGCATGTAGACGACTATGCTTGTCTCATATGCACAAGCATCGCGTTCAAACCCATTAGGCTGAAATGTGGTCACCTATTCTGTGTTAGGTAAGCTCTGAGCGAGATGACGAGTGGAACGCCTGCTCTCTACTGACTTCGCTGTAGATGTCTGGTCAAGATGCAGAAACGCGGGAAAGGGGATTGCCCAATATGTCGAGCTCCGACTGTATTAGTGGCTGACAGATGTGAGAAATTGTTTACCTACTTTCCATTTGGTGAATGCAACCTTACACCTCATGCTTGACAGCGAACGTCGACTGGGCACTGCTGAACTTCATGAAGGACTGGTTCCCCATCGAATCCAAAGCCAAACTCTTGCAGAATGAGCGAGAGGCTTCGCAAGAGGAGTTGGAGGAGTTGGGACTTGACGTTCGCGGTTGTATTATCGCATAGAAGTAGCAACTTCCGACTGTGGGGACTTCTGTGGACCAAGTGGCTGAAACGAGGTCATTTGTATTTATCACTTAATTATAACCTCATTCCACACTCCCCACGCTGACCACTCCAAGTACTTCCGTTCTGATCATCCCCCTCAGATTCAGGTACCAAGTCCGAGCTACTAGATTGTCAGCTCACTCTAACATCGTCGATACTATCATAAGAGCAGGCCAAAGCAGTTGTTAAGCCGGATCAGCTACCAAAAACCCGAAGCAAGAGGACTCAGCTCTGTTGAGCTTCATAGCACGCCATCCAGCTTGTCTCGCGAGATCGACTTGATGAGCTGTCGTTCGCTCCTGGCCATTAAGCAAAACGTGCATCTGTCCATAAAGATTTTAGAGATCGCCTAGTGAAGTCTCGACTGGACTCACGCTCGTGTCCAATGCGTACGTAATGGCATTCGCCTTTCCGAGATTTGCCAGGAGAGGCTTGGGCGGCAGAGGGGTTTGTGCTCCAGGAATGTCGAAGTTACTATCATCTTGGCAGGCGTAGGGTACATTGAAGTCTCCGACGAGCAGTTTCGTTGTGGGCGCAGCAGCTGCGCGAAGTCGTTTGAGGATCGTCAAACATTCTTCGTCAGGCCAATCGTGTAAAACCGTCCTTAGGATGAAAACGGAGACGTTCTTCAGAGGTTGCTCGTTGAAAAACTCATGTGCTTGTCAAAGTTATTCAAATGATACCACTGACAGCATCGGCTATATGGTGCTTACCTTGGAAGCTGACGCGACCAAATTCCAGAGCTTCAGGGTAGACTGCTGACCAAAACTGACAGAGCGTATCGATACATAGATGAGGCAGCCAGTAGCTTAAGGCGATTTACTCACTGCTTTCCCTTGCTCGGTTATGGCTTTCCGGTCCTGTATGATGATCTGGACTTGGAGATACGCCCGTGCTAATATCATAGCCGGCATGCCGGTTCCACCCCCAACATCGACCACCAGATCATCGGGAGTCAAGGAACTCCAATCATACCCTAACATTCATGTCTCAGTAGTTCGTTTGACCAATTTTCGGAGAGACTTGCCTTGAAGAATCGCTTCAGGTCGGTTCCACAAGGATGATGCCCTAATTGCTGCGCCATATCTTGCCAATCGGTGCTGGTTGTGAGGCTCTTCTACCCAGTCCCACCACAGCTTGTCCGTCTTGAAGGCCACCTGGAGTGGTGCCCTAGTTGCACTGAAACTGTGCCCCGTTTCTGGAGACGACATTGTTTCGTATAGATAGGCACTTGCTTTGAATACCTCGTCCGTACTGGTTCGGAGCAGTTTTATGAGAACAAAAATATGTTATAAAGGTCGCTCACCCGTGGTCAAGAATGGCGGATGCACCATTAGTGCCTTCATGCTTCGCAGCATGCTGACTAAAGTTCATTAATAAGCCTCTTTCAGAGTACAATAAACATGCGCCTACTGAGATGCCAGCCATTCCGTGGATTTACCTGTATCACAGAACGACGAGATGCGGTTATTTGCAAATACATTGGGCTTCACTTCACGAAAAATGTGATGAGTGGCCAATGCCCTGAAAATACGGGCTACCAGCCGACGTCAGTGGTTTCAAAGGGCAACAGATTGAAGGCGAACCCAGTTTCGTAGGTTCCATACTAGTCTTCGCCGCAAGGTCGTTAATATGCATACCCTCAGGGCCTACATCACGGAGGATTTCGACTGCATTGATCTGCTCTGTGACTCTGATACATGCCGATACATTGTACTGTAGTTACTCAACTATGAGTATCTCGCGATTAATCAAGGAGATAACTCACCGCCAGCGCAGCGTCAAATGCCGAGATGAACGGAGTTCGAACCGTGGCCAATAATTGATACGAGGCGGCAACGATCGTAGAGATGACACCGGATACTTCTGGAGAGGATGCCAGAGCCTCAGCTGCGCCCGCGCGGTAGCCATCGTCCAAAGACGGGAATTCTAAGGACCTCGATTGATATTCGCTCTTGAGTCTATCGATTGAGTCATTCAGAATGCTCTGCAACTCATCCAGATTTTGTATGGTCATGTCGCCAATGGGTGGATGAGGGGTGCGATGTTCTGAACATAATTCAACGTTGATGCTTTAAGTAGAATGTCGGAGGAAATAATCGATAGCTCGACTCGACCTGGGTCTCTGATGTCTGTAGTCTGTGCGGGGACACGCAGAATTCAACCTGTAGAGGACAAGACCCGGGACCAATAAAGAGGTTCCTGAACACCCCATGTTTGCGCTAGATGATCGGAGATGTCAGGCAGATATCACGATACAGACACAAGTATCAGCAATTTCAACCGTTCTGTCAGACACAAGAAATACACGCGCGGAATGATGTCACGGGGAATTTGCTACACCTATCAGGTTATTCATGTCATCATGACACCATAAAGAAGTAACGTACAAGATGAGAACTGAGCTCTTCGACCACGATTCGGTCACCAGAAATAGAGATCAGCGATTCTACTTTTGACAATGTCGTTTCCAAGCGGGGCTCCGCTTCCTCAGGATGATACATTCAGCCAGGATCAGTGGCGGATCATGAGAGCTGTAGTCGCCAAGTCTTCTGGCTATTTCTGTAGTAGAACGATAAGGGAAACATGAGTAATAATGACCTCGGTGAACAGCTCTTTTGAGCAATCGAATGGTCTGCGGTTGTGTTCCGGATCGGGACACATGGGTACTAATCATTTGGATAGATTATTATTGCTTGAATTGGGGAGGATTCAGCATTCCAGCAAGGAATATCGCCTATGGGAGTGACAGCCGAGATCCCGTGCTGCACTGGAGTGGTTAGTCTTGTCAGTTGGCAATAAGTCTGACGATGGACGCAGCACTTACTCCAATCAATGATAGTCAAAGATGTTTGTAATCCAATGTAGCAAAAATAGTGCATGCGACGAGGAACAAAGGTCAGGAGGCAAGTCTGTAGCCTTGGTTGAGCACGCTACTCACCGTGTGGTACACTAGTACGACATGTATGAAGCGATAAGTTCTACATGAAGGGAGAATATATGCGATCGGTTGTGATACCGAAGTGTGCTCGTTCTCGCCTCCACAAACATCTGAATGGCGCGTTAGCCATCACAAGTATCTGTCAATGATTCAGAGTCAGTCATCAGCTTCAAGTTATGCAAGCTGACCTCTGGCATGCAACAAGACTTATATTTAGCTGAATTACTCATGCACAAGACTTAGAGCGGAGATAAAACATATTATTTTAATATTTAAATAATGAGGGCGCTGGTGGCGCAAAAACTTCTCACGGTATAGAGCGGGGGTAGGTTAGGGTTCGTACGGGTGATGCGTCCTTCACGAATGTCTCCCATTCGTCTCGCCCTTCTTGTTTGTGACAAGCCCATTCCTGTGGTAGTTTCGAGCCATGGCGCATACCCCGAAATATTTCATGATTTCCTTGCTGCCACATTCCCTGGACGATCCGCCTCTACTCCCAGCGAGCCCGGTTTTGTTTTGGACTGCTATGATGTCGTTCACGAACAAGCGTATCCAGCTGACGATGCTGAACTTGATGGAATATTAATTACAGGATCCGGCGAGTATATACATTTTATATACGATGCGCGTGATTCTGACGTGTTGAATGTAATGCAGCCGCCTCCGCATACGAGAATGTCGAGTGGATCAACAAACTGACAGCTTATGTGGCGGCCATTATTATTAGCAAGCCGACGGTCAAAGTAATAGGTGTGATTTTTTGCTTAAACTCATGGATCTCTTTGATGTAGGATGTGGCACCGTGTAGGGAGTTGTTTTGGCCACCAGGTCGTCTCCATTGCCATGGGCGAGGAATGCGTGCCCAATGGCGGTCGCTGGGAGGTCGGCCTAACTGAATTGCAGCTCACCGAGCTTGGCAAGAAGTTGTTCGGCCAGGACAGTGTCGTACGTAAATCACATCTAACGATTAGCACAATAGCTCGGGCTGATCACGACCGCAAAAAGAATATTCAGCAGATGCATCGCGATCATGTCCCCTTCATCCCTGAGTCTTTCCATTTGATAGGATCCACGGCGATCACATACAACCAGAGCATGGTCCGCTTCGATCCGTCGTCCAGCTCATCGCCGACCCAGTTCTCCCTAAGGGATATCCAAGTCTTGACTGTCCAAGGACACCCCGAATATACCACGGATATCGTTAAATTATTGGTCGAGGCACGTAGTGCGACGGGCGTTATTGACAAGGCTACTGCAGAGGACTTCTTCAAGCGCGAAGGATGGAAGGACGATGGAAGAGGTGCTATCTCCAAGGTCATCTGGGAGATCCTCGGCGTTCAGAGTAAATAAGACGTTTGAAGGTAGATGTGCAACGTGTACGATTACGTATGATAATAGATATAGTTCATCTGATATCGGGACCTTCGTAGGACGTTTGGCGTCCTATATCTGTTGTGGCGCCGACATCTGAAAGAGCGAGGTTGATGTTTCTCGTGACAGGGACAACAATTGCAAGAGTAGGTCATATTTCCTGATTGACGTGTATATACTTGAACCTGGCTGGATCGGTCTAAATCCTCCAAGACGAAAATCAAGCATTCGAATCATGCTCCAGCGACTGGTCACACTCCGTCTGAGAAATCCACAAAACAAACAGACTTCATGGCTACCCAAACGTCCGCGTTAGTAACTTGCGAACAATCTGCCATACTAATACTCACGCTCATGGAACATGTCGTCGTCTAGCGTCATCTTCAAAGCGTTCGAATCATAGGTCACCCAGAGACCCGTACGGCTCATCTGTAGACATGACACATGGTCCAAGGCGCTTGCATCGGCGAAATGAGCCAACCGGTTGACCAGAATTCGCGGCTTCTGGGATGAAAGGGAGGAGAGGCCTTCCTCAGGACAGTCCCGATGACGGAAGGGATCGATATCGATGAGATAAATACCACCTCGCTGCCGAACAGTATTGTAAATGAGAGTCCAGTATGGCGAGCGGAGTAGGCAAGTCGTAGACACTCACTGTCACAACTGCCAACCGTTTGTCGTCTTCACCCCAGGTAAGATTGCTTGCTATTTCGCCAAGATTGATCTTCAGTGTGATCTGGGAAAACGCGGCTTCTCTCCTTGCTACCCGAGCAAAGTCGATGATTACAAACAAAAGACCGTCCCCATTCACGACCGCCAAGTGACGTCCGGACGGAGACATATGAGCTGACGTAGGCGATTTAGTGCTTTGATCTGTCGTCGCAATTAAGGCTTACCAGCGATGAAGAACTGTAGACGCATTGCACCCACCCAGACTAATGCATTGCTCCTGTCGGGCGTATCTTTGTAACGCGGAGGTTTCAGAGTCATGTGTTCGAGGGCGAACCTGCCCTTCACTCTCCTGCGTGATTTGTACCGGAGGTCAGCCAGCTCATGTCGATGAACAGACGGCGACTCGGGGACAATATCAGATACGTCGCCGTAGCATCGTGCCAGCAACATGGATCCTTCTCTTGAAAATTGCGGGACCTCCAGGTCCATGTCGTGACTGGGAAAGAAAATCATCCTATCGACATCGCCGCGCACTATGGCATGCCCTCGCACTTCCGAATGACTGTCTCTAGGGATGATCGCCATGCCTCCCATCATGCAGAGCACGACCCAACGATGGTTCACGTCGATGTACAGAACATCTCTAGCATGGCCCTCTGCAATGACACCCGTGCCACCAAGTTCATTTAAACCCTCTCCAACGTCGATTCGGCGTATCATACTGCCAGAGCGGACGTCATAGAGGAAGATGACGGGGTTAACACCCTGGCAGGCAACAGCGAGCGTGGGATACATCATCCTGTATCCTCGGATTCGGACAGGTTCTTCAATTGCGACTAGAGCATGAGGGACGAAGTGACCACGCAAAGATTCGCTATAATTGAACGACGGTTCTAGCGACTCTAGTCTAGGGTCCCGTATGACGCCGTCAATGATCTGGCCAAGAGAGAGTTCCGGGAGTCCGGCGCCAGCAGGAGAAGAAATACCTCCTTTTCTCTCGTAAGCGTCTACAGACCTTCTCCAGATTTCCAGCATTGGTCGATCGCATCGGTCAAAGACTAGAAACCCTTCGGAGAATTCGCAATGAGCCTGAGGCCGAATGCACCACTGTGGGAGGGCTTATTAGTGGATAACAAAGCCTTCTGTAAGGAAACAGACATTACATGGCTGATGTACCAAAGCGGTCGTCCATCCTCAAGAGCTTTAACTTCTATGTGCCCTTCCGCCTGCGGATCGTGAGTGTCGATGTTTGTCGTAATCAAGTTGCGTTCCTCGTGGTCGATCTTGAACCTATGGACATTGAACGCACTCTTGTCTGGAGAGTAGGACCCTTCGACAAGAGTACCGTGACCAACCCAATTACGTTCGATGATCATCAAGGAGCGGTCTTGGAAATTTGTCATGACAGCGTAAGAACGTTGTGCGTATATGATACTCACCTAACTCTTTCCAAGTCATGATTCCGTCTGACCATAAACCTTTAAGCTGCCTCTTGGCATCCTGTAACTGCATGACACCCGCAGGTATGAATCTATGCCATTCTGCGGCCTGCCTATATAAAGTCTCTTCATTGACTTTGACGAAGTCACGAAAATTCTTTGAAGTCCGACAGAGCGCAGCAATATCGGATAGGGAAAGGAATGAGAAGACGTAGAGCGATAATTCAGCTGGAAGGGGAAACATGGGCTGTCACGACGCGCGCAAAGCCAAGACACGTAAGACGGTGATATATTATATGCGACTCAAACGGTGGACGACGTTGGAGTTCGAGAGAGACTTCGAGATGATTCGCCACAGCGGAATTTTCAAGAATACACCGTCGGTGTTTCGGATGTCAGTCGGTGTTGACGTCTAGGATATAAACACCATACACTACGTAAACAGAAATGGGTAAACCTGACAAGGGAATCATGACCAATTGACTTCGACATAGCATTCTGTATATGTGGTAGGGAGGAAAACATACGAAATAGCATTAATTCTGATAAGAGCGCGGAGATTTGTGGGAAAAACATACTGTTTCAAGACTTACTGATACGTTGCTCTTCGGACATTCGTTTCACTGTCAGTCATGTCTGCAGGACCTCAGCCGACGCCTCCACTGAAGTCGGTTTTCCATCCGTACCTTGAAACACGATCTCCGCGTGGCAAACTAGGTCACTTCATATGGCGACGTCGCGTATGGTTGGAATCGACATTTGCAATGACTATGCTTGATCCTTGGGAGAAGATCGTCCTTGGTGCGTAGAGCATAAGTCCAGCTTTTTTACTGGATTCGAATCATTCTGATTTACTTGAAGTGACGTTATGGTTGTTTTTAACGACTGTAATTGTGACGGGGACGGTCAAGTATCTCCCGCAGCACTTGTACTTCATCCAGCGAAGGGCAGTCTACTACATCATGGGACGTGAGGGGAACATAGGGGAGCTGGTACACCGAGCAAGTGCAGGATGGGGTGCTGCGAGTGGCACGGAGCTTTGAGTTGTCCCGCCCTGACTGTCGCGTATGTTATATTCTACCACTCATAGGAGCAACAGCCATCAATGACATTCAGGTCACACGCAGGTTTTCTTGTATGCGCATCTTATAGCTGTAATAAATTTTCGGAAGGCATAATACCATTACACCACTATTTACCTCTACTTCCGTTGTGTTCTACAACCCGCTCTGTCTATCTCATGCGTCGCTTTTCCCCCTACGTTATCTTACTCCTGGCAGTCTATATTCTCCTAGCGTCTCTCATGAATCGTAGGGGCAAGCAACAAGAATATCTGGCAGAATACTCTGATTACGATGTTCTGCGAGGCTGCGGAATGTACTGTTTCCAAAGAGCTGCTACTTCTCAGAGGGGAAAACACCTGCGAAGGAAGTTCCAACTCGTATTCCAGTAGCACACTTGGCCATGGTGATGGTGCTAGTGCATTTAGAATAGTTTTTCCGTCCGGCGGGACATACAATTGCAATCAAGAGCAGCCAAATATTCCGTCGACAACGTCAGCACAGCGAAATTAGGCTCATACCGAGATTACTCGCTTCTGATGTACCTCTACACCACCCTCTTTCTTCCTCCTCTTCGAATTCACTATACCCACAGCTCGGACGGCGGAGTGTCTTAGGGGCACCGAGTCACAGACACTACTCCCCTTCTCGCCTTCCTTTCATCTTCTGACTGCCCTCGTATTGTGTCGCTGACGACGTGATCAAGCAGGTTGGTGACATCTGGTCGACCAAGGGGGAGCGACAAGCCGTTCGGTAGTTCCTCAGTGCATGGTGGCTCAGGTATGTCCACGCGTGAGTCAGTGTAATATTTGGAAGGACTTGAGGGTGCGATGTGGGAGGGTGGTGAAGTCCGGAAAACAGAGCAATCAAGCTGCAATATAAACGCATGGGTGAGTTTCTGTATAGCTTTGCGGTAGTGGATGTCTCACCGGAATCCTAGACAAGACGCAGTATCTTTACTCGATTGCTATCTTCAGTATGTCGACGAGCTAGATCGTCCACCACTGCGAGCGGAAAGGTGGTCCCACTTCCGCTGTCCACCAGCAGTGCCCCAGCGAAACTGCTTGGGATGCAGTCCCCAGTATCTCCTTTTTAAAAGTCCAGTGCGGCCATCTCGATCCACAATATGGCCCCTCCAGCCTTGATCCGTCTCCTTTCGTTCAGGCATTCTATCTCATCTCTAGTCATAGTCACAACAGCGTGATCTCGCACGTGAACTTGTTGGAAATGTATTTTCTAGGACCATGTTCGATGCTACGTTAGTTGTGAGCCATGGTGCAGTGCACTGATATTGAGGATGACCTACAAGAGTGCCGCGCGCGGCGCGCCATCTTCAGCATGGGAGGAGGACTGATGCAGATATCGGTTCTCCACCAGCATCCGTCTTGAGCTTCTTGTGTTCCAATGTATAAAGTTCCAGTGAATCGGTAGTCAATTAGGTACGTAGGCAAGCAATTCGGCTTCTGGACAGGTATTTAGCCAGCTAGGCGGAGATGCAGACACTAAATGTTAAGGACAAAAGTAGACTCCTGTTCTGGCGATGGTCAGAGGATTCCATCGATTAAGTAACTGCTAGTCTCGGCTGGTTTAACAATGAAGGGAAACAAATAGAGGGTCAGCAAGACGCATTTCTGTAAGTACGTTCCAGGGCGTGGGACTTCAATGCAATCTAATTAAGGAAGTCGATCGCGTGTGGCTATGCACTGGATTTTTCCAAGTGCTTCCACCCATCTCGATCTCAAGCCAGAGCGCTCGCTCGATTTTATTTACTCTTGCTCCGAATGGCCTTAAATTTAAAGAGAAAGCGGCCTCAGGCCAGTGCTTCCGCATCGATAAAGGTCAGTGCACGCGTATTTTGTTAAGGAACACGTCATGGAGAACAGTGAAATTACAGAGAAGACAGGTGAATAAACCAGAGTCTGGTCTTGAAGACGGACAGGACACCGGATTCGAGGATGACGCCGCCAGCTTTGGTGGATTTTCCACTGAACAGGATGAGAGTGTAGAGAGTAACGAAGAAGCGGGAGACGAGGACCAGCAGGATGCCGCAGGGAACAACAACTCTGGGTTACCGGATGATACTACAAATCCAAAAAAAGGCGGAAAGCCTGTCAAGATCACTGGGTCAGAGCTAAGGAGCGCTCACGAGGCACGCGACTTGTTCATGTCAAGCAGCTTCAAACTGCAGGTATGTAGAATGGCGCTAAAAGGAGCTTACCCGCTGAGAACGACTTCCCCTCAGACTGATGCCCTCTTTCCGAACGTACGACCAAAATCGTCACGCATACCTGCCTTGGATCGCTTCCTATTTGCCTTGCACTCTGTTTTAAGCTCCCTTTCTTCCCGCGAAATCAAGCACCCACTTGATGCTGCTAGTGAGCTGCAGGAGAAAGGCATCGCTGTACCATATCCTGATCCACCCCCAACTAAAGAGACGAATTGGAAGGTGGGTTTTGAGAAGCCGGCCGATGTGAACGTCGTTGGCAGCTGGGCGAATAAATGCAGCGTGAAAGGTCAGGATGGCATGAAATTTGGGGTTGACTTGACGGTGGAGATGCCTGCGGTGCGTCCCTTTCGCAATCTCTAGAGCGGGCTAATCTCACAGTCAGTACAGAGTCTTTTTCAAGAGAAGGATTATATGAACAACAGGTTCTTCCACAAGAGGGCCTACTATCTTGCCTGTATCGCCTCCGCTGTCAGAGACGAGAAGAGAGGCCTGAACGTTACTGTTCACTATCACTCCACAGGTGGCGATCCACGGTTGACCACATTGATTTTGCTCCCTGTGCGAGGTTGGTAATGTTCTATCTACTGTCTAACACATCCTAACGGCAAGCGCCAGATAAATCTGAGACGGACTTCACCTCTCTTAACGCCGAAATACGTATTATCCCGACCCTTACCACTCCCCAGCCTTTCCCATGGCATCGACTCTCGCCCTTGCAGAGCAACCTCCGGTTCTCCTCCGAGGAGCAGGCTCCCACGCCCTTGTACAACAACGCCATACTCCTCGCGTGTACGCCGAAACCCCACCTCCTCGCCGTGCGCAGACTCAAATCCGACGTTCCCGCGTTCGTCGACGCTCTAACGCTTCTACGCATCTGGGCCAATCAGCGTGGCTACGGCGAAGGAAGCAGGCTCTGTGTACACGGGTTCGAGGGTAGAGGTGCGTGGTGGTCGGGCTTGTTGGAGATGCTCGTACGTGGTGAGGAGCAGGAGAAGGGACCCGGGAGAACTGGTAAACGGAAGCCGCTCGGGAAGGGCTTGAGCTCGTATCAGATGTTTAGGGCTGCGTTGGACTTTATGGGTGAGTGTATCCACTGGCCATTATCGAAGGAGTTGATACGACTGTCGATATATGAATGGTGGCAGCGAAGCATAATTTTGAGCAGGAGGCCGTGTTCGTGAAGAGTGAGGCTGGTCATCGGGTATGTCTCGTGTTGCATAGTGCTTGGTGTTATGCTTAATCCGGCCAGTATGCAGCACAGGAGTATAGGGGACAACACGAGGCCGTGTTTGTAGACTCGAGCTCGTTGGTTAATTTATTGGCGGGTGTCCCCTTGTCGTCTTTGGACATGGTGAGATCGTCTGAGTAAAATCGCAAAAATCTTCTACTCACGATACTTCCACAATACCCACAGTTGAAGCACGACGCGCAACTAACTCTTGACCTGCTCAACAACTCCACCGCTACAAGTGATACTTTCAGTGAAACTCTTCTCAAGGATCAGCGCGGCATCCCAAGCCGGTTTGATGCCTTCATCAGGTATGACGTCCTGACTCTACAATACAGGTTGTCTGACAATCTATGCCAGCGTCGACATATCATCTGCGAAAGTCGACCAGCCCTTGACTGACCAAGGTTCAAAGGTTAACGCTGTGCTGATCTCTCTGGCATCTGTACTTCGCCACGGCTTTGGCAACCGCACGAAGGCTCTAGCTATACTACGTCCCACTTCGACTCTCCGGCCTGTATCAGAGTCACATCCTCCGGCATCTCATGTTGTCTCCATAGGACTGATTTATGATACGGAACATGCGTTCAAGCTTGTAGATCACGGACCCGCGGTTGACGATCCTGACACGAGCTTCACTACGTTCTGGGGCGACAAGGCCGAGCTCCGCAGGTTCAAAGACGGTAGTATCGTACAAAGTGTTGTCTGGGACGTCAAGAATTTCGACGAGCGCGCTCAGATACCTGTACGAATCGTGGAGTATCTACTGGATCGGCACTTCAGCGTTCCCTCGAAGGCTGTGAAGACGTGGCAGTCTCCCTTTGACTCTGTGCTTAGGTTGCCGGAATCCATTTCCTCGATGATCCAGCAAAATACTGGGGCCGCTGCAGGCTTCAAGGGTGCGCTGACTGCGTTTGACGAGCTTGTAAGGACGCTGCGAGCCTCGGAGGACCTTCCTTTGTCCATCTTGAACGTCCATCCTGTCTCAGAATATCTGCGCTACACAAGCGTGTTCAGTCCTCTTCCCGTTCAGCAGGAGCTATCATATATCCTACCAAAATGCGCCCGTTATGTACCGGTCTTCGAAGTGATACTAGAATTCGAGAAGTCGGGTCGATGGCCTGATGACCTAAGAGCTATACAAAAAATTAAACTCGCGTTCTTCGAACGGATCGCTGCAGCACTGATGCAGACAAATGGATTCCGTCGTGCCTCTGTGGTTGTAGGGGATGGAGTGACCACGTCTGACATACAAGATCAAGCTTCGCTTGAGGTTGTCACCAATCAAGGCTGGGTGTTCTCTGCCCGGATATGGCACGATCGCGAGGCGACACTCTTGGACAGAATTCTCAACGAGAGGTCACACATATCAAAAAAGGCGCGGAAGAACGACGAGGGACAGACGAAGGAGCGCCAGCTGGCTTTGGAGGCTCGCGAGGTATATCTTCGCCGGTTCATACATGGGCCGAAACACCATCGGGCCATTGCGAACATGTCCCATCGCTTCTCAGCCTATGCGGCTACGACAAGACTTGTAAAGCGATGGCTGTCGTCGCATTGGCTCCTCCATGGGTATGTCAGCGAAGAGGCGGTAGAGATAATTTGTGCCAGTGTCTTCCTGGGCGGCCGACAATACGGTGTTGGACCGTCTGTTCCTGGTAGCAAAGAACGCGGTTTTGCAAGAGTTGTCGAGTTCCTCAAGGAATGGAAGATAGAGGAAGGGTTGTTTATCCCTTTATACGCTGCTAATGGTACAGAGCAGTCGCCACCTGACGAGACTTCCAAATCATCTGCTGGTTTACACAAAGCTGGCGCCTGGAGAGTGCGAACCGAAGAGGACCCAGATGGGCGCATGTGGACATCTCATGGTCCAGATAACACCGTGGCGCTGAGAGTTCGGGCTTTGGCCAGGGCAACCTGGGATCTACTGCAAGCAATGGAGTCCCAGAAGCTGGATGTCAAAGTGAGTACTTCCGACACTCGTTGACGTCAATCCTAATGCGCCATCTTCAGAGCCTTTTCATCCACCCGACGGATGACTACGACTTATTGATTAAACTTGAGAAGAACATACTACCAAGATACTACCAGAATGTTCGGGCCGATCCCAGAGTCTGGGATAGAAGCTCTACATATGCAAATCTGCAGCCCGCTGAGGACGAAGCCTTACGTCCTGGAATAGATCCTGCTCAGCTCTTGTTTGATGATCTTCAGGTTGGTTCTTGTTTTGTGCCTAGCTGTCTGAGCTCATGCTCATCCCTGCGCTGGTAGCGAGTGTATCAAGATTCTATCAAGATATTCTATGATTGTGTCGGCGGAGACACCTTTGGCGCAGTCTGGGATCCATCCGTGAGGAAGCCGAGACCATTTAGAGTACTGGGAGGTTTCTCAAGCATTCCTGTACAGAAGGTGCGAGGTAGAATAATTGCTGGTCTTTTCCAGCCACTCACTTCACTGATAGGATGAGAAGCCTAAGGATAAAGGTGTGGTGACGCTCAACGATACTGCTATCGTGAGCGAGATTCAAAGATTCGGCGCCGGTTTAATCGCAAACGTCGTCAGTCAGTCGTCATGATCGCCAGTGTCACGCTGCTCTTGTTTATAGTCCAGTATGGGATTACCAACAGTCTAATCTTACGCAGTTCAAGGGCCTATAGCCCAGATAGGAGGGATACATTGATGCAAGCAGCAATAATATAGTAGCGAAGAAATACGAAGATAAGTATTACAAAAATGCCGTCTCCGAGACAATACGGCTCGCCGTCTCAGACCGTGGCTTGATGGAGCATTTGAAGGGCAGAGGGGCGCTTCATGGCAAGTGTCAGAAAGCCATGTCAGTAATCAGATGAGTCAGACTTCTCACCAGATGGCGCCTGTCGTGAACTCAGGCTTCACTGGTATCGGCTTACCTTGGCTCTCAAGGCAAGGGCCGATTTTGAACACAGTCAGGATGGATGCTACAGATATCCAAAGCGTGGCATCCGCCATGTGACGCCCCGCGCAGACCCTAGATAACCGGCTGCTCAGTTCCATGCCAATCAGGTGTGTAAGCGACCTTACCTTCTACCGTATCCGAATGCTGCGAGTGGTTCAGGCGTGGAATTGAAACCTTTCCCATCTTCCGTCAGGTAACGTTCAGGTTTAAACTCTAACGGGTCTGGATACACTTCCGGGTCATGCAAAATGGCCCTGGCAGCGCGTCAGCTAGAGCGCACGACCAGGGTTACTAACATACCAAGTATTCCCGAAGACCGCCGTGCCTGCTGGGATGAAATATCCATTGTAAACATCGTCCTCCGTTGTCATGTGGCACATTCCTACCAGTCCTCGTGTTAAGCTGCGCTACTCGGATGCCTATTCGCTTACGCTCACCTGAAGGTGTTACAGGATACCATCGCATCACTTCCCGCAATATTGCATCAATATATGGGAGCTGCGGTCTATCGGTGAATTCGGGTAACCGTGATCCTATAACGGAGTCCAGTTCGCGATGAGCTTTCTCCTGGATATCTGGGAAAAGGGTCATCGCCAGGATGAATGAGGCTAAGGATGCCACGGTCTGCTCGGGACATAAGAATGATGAAAAAGACAGATGTGCGACTTCAGGACTCACGCTTTCAGCGGCCGCTGCAGGTAGGCGGTATTCCGTCAGTTTGTCATGATCGCCGCTGGCAAGAACAAACCAAAACGCACCGGCATACGCCATGCCCGCACATTGCTTCACGAGTGTCATCTGTTCGTCCATATCACCCTTTGGGTCAAGGGTATTCAAAGTTGACGTGACGAAGCAAGGTGATGCGGCACCGCGAGCCTAGAAGGATATTTTAATTCATATCATGAATTCCGCACTCGGCGGATGAACTTACATTAGCGGCGAGCACTGCTTCAAAGGGTGCGTCGCGCATCTCATACAATGTTTTCTTCCATTGGGCCGCCTTGCGCTTGAATCCAGCCCCAGGCATCCACGCGGGAACATTTTTCACTATAACTCAATCGGTACTTTTCATATTAGAAAATGGTACACACGGGCAACTCACGAATAGGAAGGATGTCAACGAGGAATGCGCCAGGAGCTGCGGCTTGCCCCAGTGCCATCAGGGCCTCCTCAGCAATTTCTACGTAGCGGTCGTTCTTTGGGGCGATGTCAATGCCGTAGATGACCTTCATGATAGTGCTTGCCGCGTTGCTGCCAAGGAGTCGATACACATTTCGCACGGTCGGGAAGGAAGTAAACTTACTGCCGGAGATGCTCGTCGAGGTTGTCTGGAGAGTCCAGAAGTCGACGGAGCAGCATGTGCGTCTGTGTGGTCATCGTGGGCCAATACGCACGGGTGGACGCAGTCTTGAACTGGTTCTCGAACATCCTACGATGTTTGCGCCACGACTCGCCGTAACGCATCATACCGAAAGTCCACCCCCATCCCATCCTGGAAATTTCTGTGAGTCGGTTCGTCTTTCCAAATTTCTGCATAAAACATACAAATCATTTATCATAGGAAGGGGGGTACGGTCAGAGTAATTCTGCCATCGTTTCTCAAAGAGGTCATCCGCAACTTTGGCCGAGTTGATGAAGATCATATCTCGTCCCAAGACATTGATGTATACAAGTTCGCCTGCAAACTGTCAGCTGCGTTGCATAGACAAGCGAACGAACGGCACCATATTGCTTGGACCATTGATAATATGTCTCAATTGCATTTTCAATGTCGAAGTCCGTTAAGTTACCGATGACGGGCAGTGGCTTAGGTCCCGGAGGATACGGAAGACCCAAACGACGCGAGGCAAGTTTGTGCCATCTTCTGACCAGAGTCAGGAAAACGAGTAGTGAGAATGCTACAGCAAAGGAAGAGAATGAGAGCAACATGTCAGGGCAGCAAACGGGATATTATGCTGAAAAAGCTCGCTGAACTTAGTTCTGCGCATTTATATTCCATGGGTTGTCGGGTGAAACGGTCAGTAGTTTATCAGCACCCTGGATCTGAAACCTGCTCCACGCCAACGAGAGTGGCGTTATTGTTACTGAAAACGATGCATGTTCTTCGTAAATTCGTTCGGAGGAAGCTATACCAAAGGCGCAGTGTAGTTATTGTTCCTGGCAAGCGAAGAAGATCGGGAGCAAGATCAGAGACAAGTCATCGGGCAAAGTTTAGCTAACTCATGTCATATCGCTTCGACATCGCCTGTTCGGACCAGAAGACAAGTCATTATTATTATAGGCCTTCAGTTTCTAGCATGCAATACGCAGAAAACATTCTCATTTTGCCGAACACGCTTGTCACCTCGAGGAAAGCGTAGCTTACGTCAGCGGAGGCCCGAAGCCTCTCTGAATTAGGAAACGTTGTGGATTCATGTGTAGTTTGCCACCTTCGCGGCGCAGAGATCGGTATTTTCGAGGTTTCGAGTATCAATATGTCATCGATTCATCGCTGACTACACGCAGTACAACTGACGTAAACGTCGCGACGACTGTCCTAGAAACTCTGCAAATCGTTACAGTCACCCCCGCAAAGCCGGTCGTCCCGCGCGATACTCACCTCCATGTATTAGTCAATTGAGACAGGGACCTGTGGAATTGCCACCAAGACTGTTTTTACATGGTTCAGGGAACTATATATATCATAGAAGCGATGCGGTATACTGCGACCGGTTCGAATTCAGAAGACCGGCACTAGTTTGGAAGAGGGTCTCGGGATGCCGACTCGCAGAAGAGAGTCCATGAGGTATAGCGAGCTCGCCGCTTCTTTCTATGACACAGTCGTAACCGTACGTACCTACAGATTAGGAATCAATGTGGAGAGAGCCGAGCGCGAGGGATATTTCAGATGTCAGATTCCAGAGACGCTAGTCAATCTTCAGGACCGACTCGAACATAAAAATGCCGATGGTGCCTCGTGCGTTTTGACCGGACATAAAACATTTCTGTGACGGCGGGGAAAATAACACAGTCGTGCGTGAACGGAAATGATACGCTATATTACCGTGTGCAATGCGAGGTGTCTGCCCCCTACACTCTAGCTAGGGCTCCCATGTAAACAATTTGCGACGTGGCCACCAAGAACAGGAACGTGACCCGCCGGCTCCGCTGCGATTGCGTCACCGTTCCGACCGTCGCAGGAGCGTTAACAATATCCGGCAGCACCACAGACCGTAGCGACCGGAGCTATTACAGTCACTTATCAGACGTGGGTGTAATGAACAAACTCACACCCACCATGAATAACGCCGTCGAGCAGAAGGTGTAGACAAACACGAGGACGTACAGCCACGTCCCAGAGCCCAATAGCCCTGCGAGCAGGGTCACGATGACCCTACGTATGACAATCAGTTCAACCGGCTTGCTTAGAAAAAAGAGAAGGAGCGTACCCAACGAATTTGTAGCCTCCGTACGCAATGAGGTCCGTGACGGGGCTGGAGCCTTGGATGTTGAGGAAGTAACAACCGAGCTTGACGAAGAGGAAGTCGACCAGGACGACAACGATGGATTTCCAGGTCGAGACGCCGAGGATGCGCGGGTCGAAGCGCGACTGGACACCGGCTGTGAATGCTGAGAGGAGGACATAGCTGACCATAGCCATCACTGGTAAAGATGGTCAGAGGCATTGCACATCAAGATAAAGCTGGCTAGCAATGAGAGCCATTCCAGTCCATTGGGAGTCCTCTGGGAATACCCCACTGCGCCGCGCATGTGCATGGTCTACAACATGCATTAAGCAGAAGGCCGCTAAAGCCAGCGCCAGCCCGTCTCCTCGACTATTCGCGCACCTTTAGGAGTCACGTGGTACCATTGGTTCAAAAGCTGCCAGCGGCTCCCGTTCTACAACAACTGCAACCGAAAGTCACGTACGAGGAATGTATAGATCGGGACTATTCACGTCGTCCCGAGGAGGCTGCCATTCTGTCGTACCTTGCTCGGATCGCCGCACTTTCCTTGTCCAAGGACCATGCCGCCAAGGGAAGAGCAGGATGCGGAGTTTGTGCATGACATAGTGGTTGGACACGTTAAAATGCTGCTTCAATGAACTTAGCGGAATGAGCCCGCCGAACTATTCCACACGTCAATCGCTCTAGCAAACCATTCGATCAAGGGGATACGCACGTTTTTTTGGACATACTCCTGCCCTGCCGCCACCGCACTCTGTCCTAACTGCATGCCAAACTGCGCTGTTGCTGGATTTACTCCCCAAGCCGATGCAATGTCAGGAATTACGGGCCCTTGCGGTCCTGGTACCGGCTGGAAGTGCGCCTGCGGAGCATGGCCCTGGGCTCGGAATTGTGGTGCATATGTTGCTTGGACGTATAGTGGTTGCGGTGGTACGGGTCCAGGGGGTGAACTGGTATAGCGCTGGTAGCCTTGCGGCGAGACAGGTGTAGATGGCGGGTCAGGAATGTATGTTGGGTGTGTTGGCACTGGGTGCTGCAATGGTGGGGGCGAACGAGAGTAGTAGTTTGCCATTGAATTCTGTGTCAAGTTCTGGTCGAATCCGAGCCCAGTTTAAGCGTTCAGACAGAAGGGTATAATAGACTTGTTATAGTCGTGTTGCGCACGCGAGTGCGCAGTAAGCGACGTGTCGAATATAATTAGCTTCGGGAAAATCCAGGTCGATAACTTACTGTCGCGGATCAGGTAGTCGGACACACTGCCTACTCGGACAGTGGGCTTTTGCTCGCTCCTTAGCTAATATTAGATTGCAATTTATATATCATTTGAAAGCTATAGTTCGAGTGAACACTTCTGCTAAGTTTTACGAGGAAACGCTGAAAACTGACCGAGTTATCGTCAGCGTCGCTGTCGGAGTTCTCCGTTTTTGATGTTTCGCGTTCTGCGCGCCGCCACCTTCTACAGTCCTCTCATTCTCGCCATCCACCATGGCGTCGTGCTGTCTCCGGGTGCACTCTATTCAATTCTACATGATCTTGGCTCTCATACGAGACTCTGAACAACAAAATTGATCTCCATTTATCATCGTTATGAGGCCGACAAGATGGCCACTTGTGAAATGTCAGTCAACTGGACCTCCCCGACTTCAAAGCCTCTTATTGTGTCCTCTCTGACTGCTGGCCTCAAGAAGCTATGTGAGTGGTTTGAGATATAGTGAAGGTACTCAAAGGTATTTTTTCATTAATTTTGTCAGTGCGGTGGGGGATTGGGGACCTGGGTCAAGGTGCATCTGCAGCAGAAGTGGAGGGGTGAAAAACTAAAAGGAAGATGTCGATGTCAGTTGGGGATTGGCTCATTTGGGCTGTGTGTATCATCTATCTGACCTAAATGATGAAGTCTAAGTAGCATTAGGATGAGAGTAGCTGTGTCCTGCAGTAGATACAACCTGAATGTTCCTCAGCTTGCATGATATTGGGGTTTAGGCACAATTTGTATCCTCTGTTTATGCTCTCATTCATCCCTCAAATGTACTGAACCATAGTCCAGCATATTAGGGGACATGGTATGCAAAGTTTAAGGCTGGGTTGGGATGCAGAAACAGGTGCTATATACGCTGTCCGAGTACATAGTCCTCTGCTCCAAAGGCTATGACAAAAATAGAATATTTCTACACTCAGCTGTATCGTACACAAAAATACAGAGCTACTTGGGAATGATAGACACAATGTATGCCGACATTTTGCAGGTGGAATGGAACTGATACGAGGGATATAGCAGGTAGGGCAAGGCATACAGTGTAGGGTGTCCGACTACTAGGTCTCTGACAGTACTGGTAACTCACGTCGGTCCTGATAACTTACACTAACTTACCGGTAATTTATAGACTATTTATCTCTCGGTAACTTACTACCAAATTTCTTCCGAAGCGGATGTCGATGACTCTAATTTCTTTCGCCAGTAGTTTCCAGCAACCTGAAGGATTCTGAGCCGGAAATATCACTGCGGGCATGGTATCTTGTATTCAGCGATTAAATGGTGATTATATAGCGATTGAATAACTTATAATATGGTGATTTTATGCTCAGTTGGATCTGCAATTCATTCTGCTTGTAGACCTCAGTCTTAGTGCGAAGATAGCTAGAATAGGATGCTAGATTGCATGGTACTAGTAGGACATATAGTGATAATATGAAATTTACAATATCTCTTACTATAACCTTGCTGATCTTACTCTGATTATATGTTGATTCTCTGATTGTATGCTGATTTTATTCTGAGTCACAATAAGATCAACATATGCTCAATTGAGGTCATCTGAAAATATAGATCAAATACACTCTTACAGTACACATTCAATTTTATCATACTATACTCTGGCTTGCAACAATGACTTTCAGATGAAGTCTGGTATGATCATCTGATCATCTTGAATCAATCACGGAGTTAATTAGGTATAATATTGGCATATGCTAATGGAGTTTATCTTGATTATTTTCGTTATTTAATCCGCATAATCACCATTTAATCACAGATTACAAAATGCCTTGCCCGCGGTGTATAGAGAAAATCTAGTGTCACAGCCCAAGGACTAGTAGCACAGTATAGCAATGTAGCGGACTGCAACTAGAGGGAAAACGTATCAAGGGATCCTAATTTTATAATAATAAATAATTGTTGTTTTTAGGACCTCCATACGAATTTTCCATAAAATGCCAGCTGGAACTGTTGACTGGAGTACTCATGTCTTCAGCAAAGGTAACGACGACGCCCGCTATCAAAAATGCACCTCTCGTCGGTCTTGCAGAGGGCAACGGGTCTTTCAGCAACCTCCATCTTGCCGCACTCGTTCTTGGCGTGCCATGGCTCGTGAAGCGCATTCTGCCCTTGGTTAACCGTGGCGGATTCAAAACGTATCTGTTCATGGTCGCCCTGCTTGGCATACCCATAACTGTGGTGTACTGGACGGTTATGAGTATGTATGGAGCGAGGAAGAACGACAAGGTCGTGTTGCCTGGGAAGGACATCGAAGAGTACATCACGATCAAGGACCCAGAATTGCGCGCGCAGTTCAAGGGTAAGGAGAAAATACCCATGCAGGTCTTCCATGACGCGTTTTTCGACGGCAAAGCCGAGTTCAACGGTACGTCCATCATTTGACGCGTATGCACTCGACTCGGACGCGTTCGCACCCAGGTGATGTGCTGGACATCATGGAGCAGCGCCACGACTGGGCAAAGATGGTGTTCACGCCCGAACTCTTCAAATACGTGTTCATGAACCTCGTCCCCGATGTTATTCTCCACACGCGGAGCCAGGACGAGGAGCAAGTCCGCGGCCACTACGATCGTACGTTGCTGCTGTCGGCTATTTCGGTTGGCAGAGTCTGATGACCGCTTTAGGCGGGGACGACTACTACGAATGGTAAGTGGTCAGTTTGAGGAAAGCGGGTGGATGACGGGAATATTGGCAGGTTCTTGGGCCCGAGCATGGTGTACACGTCCGGGATCGTGCAGGACTTGACTCGTGAGGAGAGTTTGGAAGAGCTGCAGACCAACAAGCTCTCGGTGGTGTGCGAGAAGCTTAGGCTGACAGACGAGGACCGTCTCCTGGACTGCGGTTGTGGATGGGGCAGCCTGGCAGCGTTTGCGGCGAAGAACTACGGGTGCGATGTGACGGGTATCACGCTCGGGAAGAACCAGACCAAGTTCGGGAATGAGAGGATCAAGGACGCGGGGGTGACGCACGACAAGGCGAGGATCCTTTGCATGGACTACAGGGAGATCCCGGGCGGACCTGGGCATTACACCAAGATCGTGTCTTTGGAGATGGCGGAGGTATGCGGCACGGCTGATGCATCGTTTGTACTGAACGTGGCTGTCCTAGCACGTTGGTATTCGCCGTTACGGTACATTCCTCAGGCAGATGTACGACCTCCTGGACGACAACGGCATTTTCGTCCTCCAAGTGGCCGGTATCCGCCCCGCATGGCAATACGAGGACCTCATTTGGTAGGCTTTGTTAGCGGCCCGATCTGAGATAGTCACCGAGTTTCGCGCGCAGGGGCTTGTTCATGAATAAGTATATTTTTCCCGGCGCGGACGCTAGCTGCTCGCTTGGGTGGGTAGTCAACCAGGTGGAGGCGGCCGGGTTCGAGGTCAAGAACATCGACGTGCTCGGCGTACACTACTCTGCGACCATCTTCAGGTGGTACAAGAATTGGGTGTCGAACAAAGACAAGGTCATCGAAAAGTACGGCGAACGGTGGTACAGGATCTGGGTGTTCTTCCTGGCCTACTCGACGATCACCTCTCGGTGAGTCGGGATAATTTTGTTTCACCGTGCGGCGTTGGTGAGTGTGCTCTTCGGATTTGCAGGCAAGGAGGTGCGTCGGTGTTCCAGATCACGCTGCACAAGAACTTGAATGCCTACCCCCGCATCGAGGGCGTAACGAACCACGCTTCCATCCTCGTCAAGTCCCAGAAGGAAATCACGTAATCACTATCTTCGTTGTCTCTGTTTTCAGTGACGCTGATATCATTCTAATTCCTCCAGCGCTGTTTTCTAAGGATGGGATCCACAAGATTCAAGTGAATCGTGTCCTTGAAGAGTAGTATCTATGTGAGTAGATTGTCCCCTCTTGTGCAAATTATCTCTAACATAGGTTGAAGCAGACACTTCTGGGTATTATAAAGGGTAGACTGCCGTTCGGCATTCAGATGGTTATACCCAACGTCAAGTATTTTACGACATTTGGCTAATGACAACGATGTTGGTTGCCTCTGCGGTTTTCTTGCGATCCGTGTGGACATATGTGACACGCAAATACGTCTTCTAATGAAGATATATACGAGGCGAGTACTAGTGGTGAATATACAAACAGAAGTGTGAATATGGAAGTCCAAGGGTAAGTCGAGTTCTTTATTATACACGTTTATTGATCATATGCAGCGCTTGTTCATCTGACATCATGGTAAAAGAGAAAATCCGCCAAAATCAAGGAATGCTTCTTCCAGTGAAAGTTTGCGGACGACAAGCACTTCGACAATGAGCCGAGGCTCGTTCTGGTCATTTGGCGGTGGAAGCACTTCATCCTCCGGGCTGCCTTGTGTGGGGCCTGCCGCAACATCATCGGCGTTCGCATCGCTGACGACTGGAGTGCCGGATATAGCAGCCGTGTCCATGGCCTGAGAATCGACGTGCGGCGTACTGAGCGCGAGCATAAGTTCATCGTTTACCTTGTCCTCCAGTTTGAGCATCTGGTCCTCCAATAGGGACAACGGCGTGCCCGAGAAATAATCCTGCTCCGCAAGTGCCCTCTGCTTCTCCAGGCGCTTGCGGTCCCGGGCAGCCTGCCGCTTCGCCGCCTTGGCCTCTTTCGCGTCTCTGATCTCCTTCGCGGTCTTGCTACCCTTGAGGGCTTCCACGGACGACGGTAAGATCATCTTCGCCTTCTTCCCGTTCCCCCGCTTGCCGCGGGCAATGGCATCGATGTGCGCGTACGTGTGCACGCGGCGGCGGATGGGCCGGGGCTTGTAGACAGCGGCTATTTCGAGGTCGATGGCAACGATACTGGGGTCTGCTTCGGTCTCGACATCCGCTTCGACGCCAATGTCGGAGACATCGGGCTCGGGGTCCATAGAGAAGAGTGCGAGCGCGTCGTCCAGGCCGAGCGCGTCTAGTGAGGAGTAGTACGCAGGTGGGCTAATAACTTCACCATCGTCATCGTCGTCTTGGTCGAAGTCAGTGGTATCTGTGATAGACAAGTCTGACTCGGTCGTGGTAGTAGCGGTCGAGTCATCAGCAGACGGCACCAAGCATTTGTTGCGTCTCCGGTTCCTCCGCCCGTAGAGGCCAGATGTGGCTTGCAGTTCCTTTATGCACTCGCGGTCCTTGCCTGTAAGTTCGATTTCTTTGACGATTATGACGCTTGCACCGATCTCGCCTGCCATTTCTTCCAGGGTCTGGATAGACTGTTCCAGCTGCACACGCGGGAGCCCTATTAGCGCACCCGAGTCGGCTACACCGATCTCATAGTACGCCTGTCCGCCGCCTTCGAGGAGACGCCATTTGAGCTGTGTCACTAGACGCGCGAACCGCGCGGGCGAAGGTGAGAGCAACTGGAGCTTATATTCAACGTTGCCCTGGATTTCAGAGAGTCAGCGCTTCCACGGGACAAGGACAATATAGATCACTCACGTCTTCCGCTTCGGGTGAGAGCTTTTGGATTTGGAAGCTTTTGCATACGTTTGATTCCAGCGGATACGACGACGGTGACGCCGAAATGAAGGGGTCCCAGGGGCTGGGGACGCGAGGACTCTCGCTCTCGGATTCCCCAAACATTTGGATTTGTCTTGAGTTGCCTGTGTTACTGTATAAGAATAAAATATCGATCTTTGGGCCTATATTCGAGGTATCATTGTGTCTCTGTAGAAGCTAGCTCTGAGGGAAAATAGAAATCGACTATGAGGGTAACATGCAAGAGACGCAGCTTGACTCGCATGAGTCGGGAACTGAGGGGAATAGTGCCACGTGGTTACAATTCCCACGGCAGTGGATCATGCTGCGTTCGGTGGCGCTTGAACTTCTCATCTCACCTTGACCTGTGCTAGAATTGCCCAACATGCCGCCTGGCCTCTCGTCTGCTGTAGGTGATGTGTTTCTACCTATTCAAAGCGATGAAGTGACTGACCCGTTCTTCAGATGACGCTAAAGCGAATTCATCGCGAGATCAACGATCTGAAGAAAGAAGATATGGGCGGTATAACCCTCACTCCTACGGATAACCTCTTCGTCTGGAAGGCAGGGATACCTGGACCCGAAGGGAGTGTATACGAGGGTGGTGTTTTCAATGCTGAGATCCATCTTGCGCCGGATTATCCGTACGTTTCCAATTGTGGCATGCCACGAGCTATTGTGGCTTACAGATACGTGCTAAGATTCATGGCGCCCAAGGTTGTGTTTTCGACGCGGTAAGATTATATGCATTCTGTGACCCGCGAATGCCGTCTTAGGGACTATGTTTTCTAGTATTTACCACATGAACATCTCCGACCGAGGCAACGTATGCATAGACATTCTGAAGCACAATTGGTCGCCAGCCCTGTCGATATTCAAGGTCGTTCTTTCCCTGTCCTCCTTGCTGACAGACCCCAACCCTAGTACGTCTTTATGTGCAATGCTTATAGCATTGCTTTCCTCACGAGTCGGCTTTTGTTTCTAGAGGATCCACTCGGTGAGACATGCAGCTTACCTTCATATGGTTAGTATTGAACAGAATCCCAGTACCTTCGATCGCGAGTGAGTACACTCGTAATCGGGAGCAGCACAACAGAACAGCACGAGAATGGACGCGGCTATATGCCTGCCCACCCGCACCACCACCCAAACCCAAAGCACCGTCTGTCACAGCTTCGCGTGCGTCGACTTCAACGCCTGGACCATCCACCTCAACGGCCACTTCCCGCGCGAGTTCCACCACCCGAGCGCCCGGGAAAGCGAAAGCCGCACCTTCTAGAACAGCCACACCCTTAGTCGATGATGGTGCTGGCCGCTCTGCGTCTGCTGCAATTGCGATAGACGATTCGGATGACGAAGGGTCAACGATGTCGCGGAAACGAAAGCGGAGGCCAGGGCCAGACAGCAGTGCACTGGTTTTGGACGAAGACGACGGGGCGGCTGGAAGTGGTATTGCGAAGCGAAATAAGGTCGAGTCGAGGCAGACAGGCTCGGGAGACGTTATCGTAATTGATGACTGACACTGGGTGATGCGATGTAGGAGGGGTGGAATCTTCAGCGTTACGGTATACTTCCTCTGCTTGTCGTATGTCATGCTACGCTATCGTACTGGCGGTCGTCCTCATGCATGTGCATAATGCGCCAGAATGTTCCTCTGCCAAGTGTAGTCCGTTCTTTTGAGCCACAAGGCCTTCAATGTTGTGGTGTCAGATATCCGAGCTTGATAGATACGGGCCGAGGTAACCTCCAAGAATACGCGAAGAATTCATCGCCTGCCCACAAAGCAATCGATGACCTAGAATGCCAAACGAAATATCAATGTATAGATGCGAATGTGCAGGACTGGCTTCATAACCAGTGAACCTAAATGGCCAACAATCGACTGGTTAACACCATGAATAAGCGCGACGGCGCACCAAAACTTCAAAGCTTTGAGATATATACAGCGGCGATTCTACAAGGGCTTCATACTTTGCCTTCAATATCTTGGGTGGTCAGGAAGAGGAGGAACGAACTTCGGCACCTCCACAACCCCATGGACAGGATAGTCGATGATGACGCTGTACACTAGGCGTCTATCGTACCACCCTTGAAGGCAGCATCGACACGACATATTCGAAGATGACTGCATAGAAATAAGTTATGTCATTAAACGTCGAGGGCATTAATATACAAGCAGATGTCCGTCCGCGGGAATAGGATGTATAAGGTGCAAAAGTAGCTGGTCCGAGAATTGCGTTGTCATGTTTTGAAAATAATAATAAGGAGGAGGAGAACCAGAATGAGTATCGCAATGATAACCGTCGAGCCTGCAGTGAATGAGCATGAGCGCACTAATAGATGACCAACACTTACTATTCTCCTTCGCTCCTTTGGCAACTCTATCTAACCGTCGTCGTGCCCCGGCCAGTCTACTATCTGTCCGATCCAGATCCGTGTCCAGATCTTCAAGTAAACCGGTGTGTGCATCTAATTCCTCGTTAATTTGCAGCGAAAGATGGTGTTGCCGGTTTATCGACGAAGAGAGCACGTCCAGGTGCGCGTCTTGATCTAACCAACACCGCCATCATCAGCACTGTTCTTCCCTAACTCAAAACATCCATACCGTTGATCATGCGGCGCTGGGTCTGCAGTACAACGTGCGGTTCCTCCTCTTCGTGGCCAGCTTCAGGATCATCGGTGTAAGGTGCGAACTGGGTGACTTTCATGGCTGCCCGCGGAGACGGCGAGCGGGGTGGGGGGACAGGGGGAGGCGGGGGTGACGGGTCATCCTGTAGACTGCGGGGCACTCAGTCCAAGTCTTCAGCAGCCGAATACGACAAGCACCTCTCAATCTCAGATCCCTCTTCGCCCAGCATACCCCTCATCCTTTCATATTGACTTCTCAATAATTTCACCGCCTCCGTCCGCGCACCCTGGTTCTTCTCCAACTCGAGGATACCGCTCCGTAGTTGATTAAGATTGCGGGTGATTTGGCTAAGCTTCGCATTGGTATTCGGAGCGGTGGTAGAGGAGAGAGTTTGCAAACGCTGCCGCTCGAGGAGGAGGGAGAGGGTCTGGGTGGAGAGGGAAGTTAGTTTAGCGAGAGACATTGCAATGGTGTAAGATTGAAGGTACTGAACACATTCTATCCGAGTGATTTTTATATCTTATGTACATCATACTATGGATTTATGTCGACCGCATGCATTAATGGGGTAGTGGTAACCTCAGTCGTTGCCACTTAGATGGGTCTCACATTCGACTGGCCGCGAGTTCGATTCTCGCTTAATGCATACAAAGCAGCTCTTCTTTTGTGCGTCGTTGAGTGGATTGATATTTTACCATAGTCATAAATGAGCCATTGAACCAGGATATTTGGGATCGACTTCTAACTTCTGGGCAGATGCGGATACATGTTTACTTGCACGTCCCTGGTATTATTATATCGTTAAGGCGGTTCCATGTGGATCAACCGGCATTCAGACCGTCACAGTACGTAAAGAAAGCCCATACATATCTCAAGCTCTCGCTGATACCCACTTAAAGTACACAGCACAGATGTCATGATTGCGTTGACGGGCCCGCTTTCTTTTGCTGAGCCAACATCCGTCTATACGTATGGATCAGGAAGGATATTCCGAGAGGCAATCCAAAGCTTGTTGACTCACTGCCGTGCAGCCAAGATCATTTTCGCCTTGCGTTCTTGCAGACTCGCCTCTCGCTTCTCCGGTGTATCCTCCCACACCGCCTTACCAGCAACCTCCTCTTCAGAAACTGGTGTAGATTCGTTCACCTTGTCTTCGAGATGAAAACGTTTGATAAGACTATCTGACTTCAGCTTGGTCGCTGTTGAGTTGCCAGTTGGTGCAGGTGCTGGACGTGCTGGTGGGGGCTGTTGTGTCCGAGGATACAGGGTGTAGTAGGCTTGAGGTGGCTGCGAGGATGTGAGATATTTGATGAAGTGCGTTTACATGGAACCTACAGCATCTAAGTAACCCCGTTCCAGGATCTTGTTGGCCGTCTGGTCGACGTTGCCAGTCCGAAGCAGTTCGTACCTAATATTGTCCCTATCCACAGTACCACAGCTCGAATCTGCCATGCTAGGTGATTAGCAAGACATAACACACCTTGGCATGTCAGGAAACATCCCCTGCACTGTGTCTACCTAGCTCTTCGGGTCAGGTCTCCACACGCGCTCTGGTATCGCAGGACCCACCATCTGCTCGGTGACATTTCGTGGACGGAAACCAAGGGTGCTCACAGCAGAACGTTCTGATGAGGACTCTTTGCCTGTAGAATGTTGAAGTGAGCCCAGGGATGTGAGCGTGAATGTTAAGCACGACTCCGACGTACTGGAGGTTACCCAACGGAAAAGGATGACAATGACCGCAAAAGCCACCAGGACATTGACAACTTCCGCCATACTAGAGAATGAATTTGCTCGTATAAGTCAAGTTACAAGAGTCGAGATGTACAGTCAAGTGCAGCTTCGGAGATCGAGGCAAGCTCACAGCCACACGGTGAGCTCTAAATGGTCCGATGCCCCTGGCAATGTAGTCCTCCTTCCATGTTAAAAGTGGCGCGGCACTTTTGTAGGGAACATGTCGAATTTTGATTTGTCTCATGAATCCTCAATATTCAATGTCAAGTACTTCCACAGACGTACATTCCCATAAACATGCTACGAGTATCGTACAATCAGATACAACCCTATTGCATGGTTATCCCCCGCCATCCTTTAACCATTAGCAATCTCGCAAGGTCACATCATATGCGTTGACCAGGGCCGAGCTCTGACTACCTCTTTGGCATAGTAGATAACATTCAGTCTGAGCTAAAAGAGGAGCTATCCAAGTCAGAAGAGACTTTGCCGAAACATAAGGGTATAGCCAATCCGCGTAAGCTGTCAGACGCGGAGTTGTTGCCTAAGGAAGGAAGAGAAACATGCAGCTGCAGCGTAACCGTGCAAATGAAACCATACAACAGTGAACTCACCGAGCGTCTGCGCACGAGAGAACTGCAGTTATACCATTTAACCTGGTTCACCATCGCCTCCAGCAAACCCATCGAAGATGCACCCGCTTTCACAAGGGCTTGCACCGAGGATGGATCCAGGTTCGAGTTGGCATCTGAGAGACGCTTGAGGTCCTCGGTGGTGCTACGTGCAATGGTCACAAGACGATAACCGGGGAGTTCACGATAATATAGAAGAGTCAAGCCGATTTCGGTGTTGCGAAGTAGGTGAGCACATGGGAGCTTGTAGAAAAATCGAAGCCTACGAGAATTCTTCTTTGTGACCGAGCTCGTGCTATTGCAGACCGCTGACATGCGGTAACGACATATGTTCCGACCAGGATATGGATTGATATACGTATACGTAGACCAGTCAGGTAGTGGAATAAGCCATCCAAGACAGTACAGGGGACTTCTACGTCCAATGGGTAAATACTAGAAAACAGGAGATTGATCGCATGGCTCTACCACATCAGGAAAGCACTGGGCCTGGTCTCGTAAGTATCTTCGATATCAGAAAGGTACAGAACTTTACCCGAGTTTATGGAAGCACTCAGCAAGTGTCTCAAGAAACGCCTCCATGAATATTGGGAAGTAATGGTCGATGCGAAAGGCAACACTGCGGGAGTCCCACTCTTTGAGGACCTGCAAAATGTTGATCAAAAGGTATTTCTCGCCCTCTGATTGGCTGATAATACCTTTTGATTAACATTTTGCAGGCTGTTAAAGACTGGGTTTCCCACAGTGCAAGCGCCCCGTGCGCGACGCGTCGCGCTGCATCAGGGAAACGGCAATTTGTCTTACGGCAGGGACTTGGCTTAACCGGTCTTAAAGGTTCTTATTGTCGTCTTTTACGTGTCTTTTAGGTACTTAGCGCCCATTTTAAGACGAGAATAAGACCCATTAAGCCAAGTCCGGCTCTTAAAGTCTCTTAAAGCTATAAAAAGCATTGTAAGACTGCCGTAAGACCATTAGCCGTTTTGCTGATGTGGTGGCGCGGAGTTGGCGCGCCTTCTACATTCAAGGAAACGGCAATTTGTCTTACGGCAGGGACTTGGCTTAACCGGTCTTAAAGGTTCTTATTGTCGTCTTTTACGTGTCTTTTAGGTACTTAGCGCCCATTTTAAGACGAGAATAAGACCCATTAAGCCAAGTCCGGCTCTTAAAGTCTCTTAAAGCTATAAAAAGCATTGTAAGACTGCCGTAAGACCATTAGCCGTTTTGCTGATGCTTGGGGCAAATTAGGGCAAATGGGGGATTTTCTACCACCCGTTCGGGGCAGTTAGACTGTGTTCCAAGTGATGGCCAGTGGCCATCAGCAAAACGGCTAATGGTCTTACGGCAGTCTTACAATGCTTTTTATAGCTTTAAGAGACTTTAAGAGCCGGACTTGGCTTAATGGGTCTTATTCTCGTCTTAAAATGGGCGCTAAGTACCTAAAAGACACGTAAAAGACGACAATAAGAACCTTTAAGACCGGTTAAGCCAAGTCCCTGCCGTAAGACAAATTGCCGTTTCCCTGATGTGCTTGCACTTGGTGGGCCTGCCAGTTGCTGTTGGATACACCGTTTGAACACCTCCCGGTCATGTGCGTTATGGGGATTTATTGCGGACTGACTACCAAACACGTCCACCGGAGTTCTGCAGATCTCCATTCCTTCCAGTCAAGGTATATCACAAAAAACATGCTGCAGAGATCGTATGACCGTAATATCCGAACGTAGCCATGCTTTCCCCTGCCATCCCTCAATCATTGACGATATCGCCATATGTTGACCAGCGCGGAGTCCTGATGATATCATCATCGTAGCAGACAACCTTCACTTTAAGTGACGACGCTTCGATTCGTATATTTTGTCAATATAAGCGTCGAGACGAGAGCTCATCGCCTAGAAAACAAAGAGACGTAGCATATGCAGCTTCAGCGTGATTGGACAAACGAAGTCAGACGATGGCAGACTTACAGTCCGTTTCCGCGAGAGCGAGTCAAGGTTATACCACTTGACCTGCTTCGCCATCTCTTCCGACAGACCCAATGAGGATGCACTGGCGTTCACGAGTTGTCGTGTCAAAGGCACATTCAAATTTGAGAAGTTGGCATCTGCAAGAGGTCTGAGAAACTTCGCCGTGTTGAATGTAATGATGAGTACGGCATAACCGTCAATATTGTGGTCGCACGGAGCCCTCCAGTCACTTGCATTGAGACAAAGCGAGTAAGGACGAGCAAAACTTTACAGTATATAGAGAACATACGGGAGCTCCTCCGTATACCCGAGCTCGCGCCACTTCCTATTAACCGCGGATGTCGAGTGGGATTCGAGATCAGGCTCATCAGGATAAGGGTTTATATATGTAGACCAGGTGGCCAGCGGAATAAGCCACCCAAGACAGTACAATGGGCTCTTGCGTCCGTAGAGATCGTACGTCTGGACAGGAGGGCACTCATACGGCTCTACGACAACAGGGTAGGGACCCTCTCTGGCCCTACTTTCGTGAGTATCCTGATATGAGAAAAGAAGAAAGAAGGATCATACTCAGACATATTGAAGCATTCAGTAAGGACATCCAGAAGAGTAGTCATTATTAATATTATGGAGTGCGGAAATCGGACGAGGGACATAACGAGATCGAACAGTGCTTGAACGATAGTCACGTGCCCAGCAATATCTGGGATTTGTCGGGATTCGGATGTACGATTTCATTAATATTGAAATGGAGCTCCCGGCGAATTACATTGTTTCGACCTGTTTCGACTCACCAGTCTACTGTGGAGATTCGAGACATCGGCGAACGTCTGAACACACCGGTCCAGTTCATGATCTATGAGCAGTCTACCTCTTTGCGTTAATTGTATCCGACGTATCTGAGATGAGGGTTGGACAGATTATTACCGGCGCGGACTACAGTAAGCCCCTTTCGAGTGACGCGGGGTCGCAAGGTAACAGGATTTCAGGGTATGCCAGTAATATTCGTCACCTACTTAATTTTGGACGTCATCCACGGTAAATCCAAAGGGAATCTCAAGCTAAGCTGCGCAACTCAGCTACCCACCATATTGGCTTAGATGTCTTTATCCAGACAGTTGGCTCCTCTGGTACAAGATGATTGGAAGTGGATACAAGGCCTCCAAAGGAGGATTCTTGTTCACCTGTATCAGGATCCGATTAATGTACGCTAGCCGTGATTGACGCAGATCACCTACTTAGGTTCCACCGCAGACCTGTGGTAGACAGTATCGTCGAGTCAATGCCTACAGGAAGTAGTCCACATGTCTGACCCAAGACGGAGTGGTTGATATGGATGAAGTGCTCCCCCTGGGTTCCGTGCGACAATCAGAAGCGTCCATGAACACTTACGGACGGTCACTGACCTCGTCTAATACCCAGCCTATATTCTCATCAGTAATGGCGAAGACACGCTTCCTTGTCTTGCGCAATTTGTGCAAGTAATGCAAAGTATGCACTGTCTGATCGAGGCGGCCTGAGAGACCGCCGAGAAGGATAATATCGTATTGCTCCTGCAATCAAGGTATGAATCAGGGCAAATCAGCGCTGGAGTCGGCGAACATGAGAACCAGTTGGAGGAGTGAGGAAAGTAGCCCAGACTAACCTGCGCCCCCTCGGTCTTCTCTTTCTCTTCTATGCTGTAGATGCATTTCATGAGGTCCGTCGAGTACTTATCATCGTCCTCTATGACCGTGATGTTCTGCTCACCATCATGAGACGAGTGAAAGTATGGATTACACGAACATTTCACCTGAGACTCATAGTGCTTTCTTACTTCACTACGTATCGAATCCAAGTCACCCTTGATAAGGTCGGGCAAATAGCTGATCACGGAAGTCAGTATCTTCTGTTCCTGCACCACATCCGTACTTTGGAACACCATATTGACCTGTTCACATCTTGTCCTTGCGTAGAGGTTAACAGGTCGTACAGCCTATTAGTACCTCCATCGGCGCAACATCTCCACTGACACGCCTTCCATATCCGAGATAAGAGAGGAAATGAGAACGGTTGGTTTAAGATAATGAGTGCATATTTCCCTTCAGTTGTACTGATATTCGACAATGAATCAAGGAAGGGAAGATTCCAGTGCGACATAGCAGCACGCGACTGTATGTTTTAGGCAAGGTCGTCGAAGATACGAAGGTGTCCGACGCAAATGACTCCGCAGCGGAAGAAGGCCGGTTTTTAGCTCACGTGGGCTTCCACGCGAGATCGAGCCAAAAGCTTGAAGCTCGAAAGTCTTGCTCGGACTTCTACTACCTCTTTGCCGTCTGCCATGCCCCGCCGAGCCGTCTCACCGACGGCAAGCGATTCAGACGACGCACCAGAAGCCTTTAGTCTCTCTCTATCCAAGAAAGCTGCGAAGACGCAGCAGGATAACGTGCAGAAATTCCATGCAGCGGAAAAGTTGAAGAGGAAGGAGAAGAACCGGGATAGGGATCGGAGGGCGAAGGAAAGGGTTCAGAAGAGAGGCGAGGAGAAGACTCAAGACGAATTTGTGGCTGAAGGAAGCAGCAGTGAAGGAGTTAGCGAGGATGAGAACGAGCGGGACGCGCTGGAGGCCAGAATGCAGAGGGCTATGGAGGAAGCAGCAGGCGAGTCCGAGTCTGACATGGAAGGCCATGGAAAAGATGAAGATGAGGGTGAAGACCAGCCAATGGATGAGGGTGACGGTGAGGACGGCAGCTCTAGCGAAGAAGACCCAGGGAGAGGAGACGAAGACGAAGACATGGTGTCAGGCTTTGACGAGGCTAGTGAGGGAGAAGAATTGGAAGAAGAAGAAGACGGTTCGGATATGGAGGAAGAGGATGCCCCACCAATAAGCTTAAAATCGAATTCCAACTACCTCCCCGACGACCTCTTCATCGCCGCCTTCGCTTCCCAGTCCGAAGCCTCCTCGTCACGACCAAAAGCAAATCCAGACTCAAAGTCTCAGCTCCGTAATAAAAAGCGGAAGCGGAAGACTGCTAATACTAAGGCGAAGGATACGATCGTTGGGTACGTCCTGTTCCTGCATATTCTTACCGACCAATCATCATGACCCTCGTCTCTCAACCTAGCTCCCGGGCTGTTCGCGTCTTGCCCAAAGCTACACACCAGGCTTTTTTGACTGCATCGTATACTGTTCCCTCACAGAAGGTTAAAAAATTCCTGAATCGCAGCCTGAATCTGAAGGGTCGTAACAGTCAAAAGAAGGGCTGGCAACGATTACCAGGTATGTTCATATACAAATGAATCGATCATCTTCGCTCACACACGTTGGTGTTTGCAGCAAACATTGGCGTCATGAAGAGAAGCGGTCCTGCTGCCACCTTCGTTCGACGGTAGCGATATCACGCTGTTTCCTATCGTGTTGTTGCACTATGTGCTGGAATTCATTCCACTCACACCGTTCAGGTCAGCATACTTGTAACATTTGAATATTGAATCCTCGGTCTACGAGTACAACTGTATGGGCTAGCGAAGGAAAAATGCGGGTACAGCAACGACACAATAAGCTTCAATGACGACTGGGTTTACATCTGATTTATATCTGATTCGAAAGCAACTTAAGGCCGACCAGGGCCCCGATGACACGGCGGGCAAGAAAGCAAAACAGGCAAGCTAACTAGCAAAGCAAAGTTTCAAAACATCGCTATACACACCAGGATGTGATTCGAAGCTCACGTCTCTATTCGTTGCAAAATGATGCGTGATGATGCGTGGTGGATTAGGGCGTGGTACAACGTCTGAGCGTGATTGGGTGTGAGTGCGAAGGGGTTTGCTGATGCGAGTTGGATGTGGATGTGATGTGTGAGGGAAGATGCAGAAGATTTGCGAAGATGCAGAGTAAGATGGATGGGCATAGATGGTTAACCATAGACATAGCACTGCGGAACCTTCTTCAAAGAGACATGAGCTAACGACGTGCAGGAGTAGGACGACCGCGAGGACGTGGGCGGTTGATCCTCAGAGATTGAGGTGCACTAAAAAGTGCGTTAGTATTAGGCGCCATATATACTGCATGCGACTTGCCTCATCACCAGGCTCTCATTCGTAAATGTATTTTCTCTGTTTTCTTTCGCCGTCGCGGTGGCGTTTCGCTTCGACCAACCAAGGGCATTCCGGCGTACAGTCGATGCGACCCGTGGCCGAGGAGCATGGGTCGGCATGTTCATCGAGTCCTCTCGCGATTTATCGAACTTCACGACCAGAGGAGAAACACCCTTGATTGCTTCTAAAGCAGGCGGGGAAGACATGACATTGGGATGAACCGAGACGTCTTGAAGAACTGGTGGGCGAGCACTCTCTGGTGATTGTTCCTGCTCCACTATCCTGATCTCTTCAGGAGACAGTGATAGCTTGCTGCGAGGATAAGGCGACGGCCTAGAGTCGGCACGGGAACGAATGCGACGAGGCCTGAGTTCAGAAGGTAGTGGACCGTAGTTCTTCTGTGAATGCTCAAGAAGTGCTTTCATACCGTCAGGGCGACAAGGAGGTTGGAAGGCTACAAAAGGTTCAGTGTATGGCAAAGAAGAGCACTAGGCTGAGACCTACATTGTACAGCGAAGACGGAAAAAGGCGTGTCAATCCAGACGCGCTTGCTCTCCTTGACTGTTTCGTGAGCCTCGGCCCGTAACGCATAATACTTACGCAAGACAGTTGGACCACCTTCGCCATCCCATTCCATAGTGTCTATGTCTTGATCGACAACCAAGACGGACTCAGAAGGAAAGGAACCAACCGTCGCATTCACTGAGGGCGGACCTGCAGGCGAAGACGGACTCGAAGCACCCGAAAGCTCTTCATGAATCGTCTCATATACTGAGTAAATTGAATGACGAGAAGCTCGCGCCTCAGAAATGCGACGACGATGGCCCGCACCTCTGGACCTAGCTCTCATCCGTCCCCCAGGCCGGTTGGTCACGGGATACGTCACATTCGACAGCAAAACATCAAGGTGCGCTATGTCGATACTAGATTGAGAACCACCAGACTGAGAGGACGAATCAGAAGACAAAGGAGGCGTCTCGGCTCCCGAGCTTGCATACGTCGCGGAAGTGCCTGAACGAGGTCGAGAGGCCTGAGCAGCATCGGAGAGACTTGTCTTTACCCACGCTACTGGAAGATTCAATATACGACCGCGGTTGAAAATTGCAGACTCACAACCCGTAGTATCATCTTCACCTTCCCCGCTAAGACAGCCATCTTCAAGGCTTTGTCTGACCAACAACCCACGGGTTGCTTGCTGCATCCTGCGATTTCCAAATTGGTGAGAAGCTGTTGAAGCCATTGATGCTTTCTCCGCCAGTCCTTGTTCTTCTGGCTGGATGAGTGATGCAGGAGGTATGTGTTCCAGTTCATTATGTTTCTTCTTCCCAAACTTTACACAAGGCGATGCCTCCATGATGGATCCAATGGAGCGGCGACGAACACGACCGCCTCCTAGCATCTGTGAAATAAACCATTTGTTAACACGGAGGAGTGAATCCGAGAATGACACTTACCGAAATCATGGTGTCATCTTCCTTCTCAGGGCTATGAATGCTCACTTCACTGTACATTGAGACTGGCCGGAAGTAGTCATGAAGGACAAGATCGCCTTCCACAGGGTGTGAGCAATCGTTGCCAAAGACAGACTCGGACGAGACACTCGTTCGGTATCCCGTCTTCTCGAAGAGCGAGTCCTCCATTGATGGTCTACGATCATTGTCTATGATTGAGTCGTACGACGAACGAGGCTCGTCATCTCTGCTAGCTTTGCTTTCTGGAGGAGATGCTGAGATTGAGGTAAGGGGCATGCACTGCTCAGGCATCGATTGGAACATCTTGTCTCCAAGATCAGGACGACCGAGCTGCATAGCAGAGAAATCGCTGAGAATTGAGTCAACGGACGGATCGTATCGGTGCCTCGCCCAAGCCGCTCTTCCACCGTTAGCACCGTACATCGCGTAGTTGTGAGCGATGGAGCTACCGCTGGTACTAGAAGTCTGAGGATGATGTGCTTTGAAGCTCTTATTGTAGAGACTGACCGGAGGTCCATTGGACACAACTGAAATGCCAGATTCGTGCCGTCTATGACCTCGTTTAATGAGCTGGGAGTTACGCGATGTCTGGAAGTAGAAGCTCGATGCATCGCTGTCAACGCGCCTACGCTGGGGCTGATGTTTCAAGAACGAAAATGTATCGTCAACGGACATTGACATAGACGAAGCATCGTCCCAGTCAGTCCCGCCGGGCAGCCCGTAGTCAAAAGGATCTTTGATGCCAGAGTTTAGTACCACTCCGTAAGATGAAACAGAGGCAATGCTAAACAGAGATGCATCTCGAGCATGCCTGCGCCTGTACATAGCTTGCGGAGGAGGATAGAAAGCCGGTCGGTTCGGATGGAATTCAAATCCTCGTCTGATCTCATCAAAGGAGTCCAACCCATCAAAGCTGACTCCCGACGCCTGTCTTGAATGAACACCAGATAATTTGTCAAGCGCTAGATCACGAGCACGTCTCTTTGAGCTGGAATCGGAATCTAGACGCAAGCGGGGAGATGGTGCCGGGACGGATGGAAGGTCAGTGGCTTTGGCGTAAATTGACTTCAGCACCGAACTGTCTTCCTCCAGTACAGAGCCACTAGAGAGTGCACGGACATGAGACGGAGGCGGGATGATGTCCGACAGTGTAAGAGGCTTTTCCTCGCTGGCAATAGACTTGGGAGTAGGTTCCGACTCAGGAGAAGGTAGACCGCCAAACTTGAACTCCTTGTTCAGCTTACCATCGGAAGGCTTCGGCCGTACGGAACCCGTCTCAGCGCGCTTAGCCTCTGGAACTTCATTGACGGTCATTATTGCAGGCACTGGACCTAGCCAATCTTCAGACGGCATTGGGCTTCCTAGGCGAGGATTCTCGGTTAAGTCACTGGCAATTGCAGAGTCCTCGACAGTCTCGTGTTCTATTGTATCTTCAGAGATATCCTCAGCGGGCCTGAACGATATAGGAAGTGCCGGAATGGGCGGAACGTCCGGAAAGCGATCAAATCCGATGTCAAGATGGTCATTCAAGCCGTACCGCAGGTCAAACCTAGCAGGAGTACGGAAGGCGTTCTCCAACTGCTCGATGAAGCTTGCCCGATCCGAACCACCAGATTCATTCAACCTCTGAAGTTCACCCGTGAAGTCGAACGACTGGTTAGTGTCGTCTTCCGAAGGAGATGTCACGAAGCCCTCGTCGATATCTGTCTGATTTCCGTCCTCGTCGTTGAGTAGTGCGCGGAAGACAGGGACTTCAGTGAGCAGCTCCAATGGCACCTTCAGAGCAGGCTCGGGCAGCGGACTCTCGGGAGGAGAACCAGGAGAAGGAGGTAGGTCTTGTGAGACGTTGATCGGGAACGACAAAGTATCTCCCTCGTTATCCGAGTGACCCGCAAGGATGATTTGCAGTTCATCCGGAATGTCAGAATCAGGATCGTCAGGGTCAACGTTCATGTCGTCGCTGAAGGTAGAGCCTCCCATAGTACCGGTAAGCCCTAATCCTCGACGAGCTTCTCGAGGTATCGGCATGCTGTCCCTAAGGCTATCCGCCAATGGCTGTCTTGAGGGTCTACGGAAGGCAGGAGTCGGCGACTGGTCCTGATCTCCCTCATTGGATCCGGCGGCACTCGTCTCCGACGATCTCGAGCCAAAGGTTAGTGAAGAAATTTGAACGGGCTCATTCCATATGACAGGAGTGCGTGCCATTTCCGGGAACGACTCGTCACCTTCAACAGTGGTTATCAACCGCGTAGACACCGATGAGACCTTCGCATGAGGTGGTCGCAAAGGTTGGAAGACAGGAGGATCAGGCGCAGGCGCAGGAGTATCACTCTCCTTCCGCTTGTGAACACGCCGAACAGTCGCCGAAGGGGCTTTGTTATCTGTGTCAACACGAGTTTGTGTACGCTGCCTTGGCTTTGCAGGCGAAATAGGCCACGGTGCAATCTGCTGGCCAATCATCTGAGCTGGAGCCGGAATGGAGAATCCTCTCCTCGACTGAGCATAGGGTCGAAGCGAACTAATCGAGGCCATACTGGTCCGCAGTGTAGGCTCCTTGGGTGCGTCGCTCACAGATGCCCTCCTCTTGACGGGGCTTCCGTCTTCCTGAGGTTCTCTCGGACAAGGCGGAACGGTCCAGCTATCCTGAGGCCTCAAAGGCGAAGTGTCAATGCTCTTGGGCGTCGCCTGCAGGTCCAAACGATCAATCAAAGAAGCAAGATCATTCGTTGCGGCATCGAGAATCGAAATGTATCCTGTATGAAGCCGTGTTAACGACCATGAGCCGAACGAATTTGCTGTACCACTCACCGTCGCCGTCATCGTAGATTGGAGAAGGCCTCGACTGTTTCGTCTGCCCGAGCAACTGCTCAGAAACGGGCCTGACAGGCCTCGGCCGTGCCGGCTTAACAGGTGTCTCCAACGGGATCTCCTGCACTTCATGATGTCCGTCCTCCGTTGCCTCTTCTAAGGTCAGCAGGGGTTTCTTAGGAGGCGAGTGCTTGGGATGCAAAATCTCGGGAGCCTCTGGAGCTTCGGGAAGCGCACCTTGGAATAACTCTGTCACAGGCGTGCGCCTCCGGGACGCAGATCCCTTCCGACTCTCCTTATCACTACGACCGCTAGTTTTGCGCGTGTGCTCGCTCAATGTAGCAGACGTCTGACGCTTCACTCGCCTTTCCTTCTTCGTCATCTCCATTACGGTCTCCAGCGCAGGCTCATCCCACCTCACAGAACATGCTGAACCGGACGATGATTTGCCCGTCCTTTCAGAAGATGTGGACACGGGTCTCAAGGAGGAGCCGTTAGATAACGTCGACGGTGAGCGATTGCGGCCCACGGAGTTCAGGTTAATGGAAGACCCAACAGAGAGACAATTCTGGTCTTGACCTGAGGTGTCTGAAGGCGAGGAGGAGTTAGACCTAGCCGTCCCGAACCGCACCGTAGATGGCCACCCGAGGCCAAGCATGCTCTTCTTCTTCCCAAGGGACTGCACCGTGCCAGGCGACGCAGTCAATGCGCCCACCTCCCAGCTACTCCCCGACGTCCTCACAGTGCGCTGCATTTCCTCTTTCTTCTCCGTCTTCCCTTTTTTCTTCTTTTTCTTAGTTTCTGGTTTCGCATCCTTCTCCTTCTCTTTGGTGGACTTAGATTTGGTAGCGACGGGACCCTCGCTCTCCGGGTTTTTTAATTGCGCCCAGCTTCGAATTCGCGCCATTGACCGCATAGATCGCATGGCACGAATGGCAATGGACTCCGAATTCGTTCCTGGGTTCATGTCGAGCGGTGCCAGAAGCGACGTACTCGGGGCTTCTGGTCGCAGCGACGACATAGGCGGGGTGAAGCAATGTACCGGGGGCTCCGGACGAAGGGGCGTGGACGGGAGTCCGGAGATGGTACCCGCGTGCTGTGTCACAGTCGGCGTAGTCAGGAGGATTCCCGAGTCTAACGAGTTGAAGCGGCCTCGCGAGTCCGTATCCTTAAGCGCGAGCGGTCTTGCTGGCTCGGGAGCTGCAGTATTTGTCAGTGGGATAGACAGCTTGCATGAAAAAGACTTACTCTTGGATCGCGGCTTGATGTTCTCGATAGCTTTCCCCTTCACCTTTTCCTTTGAGTCCTTCCTCCCTCTTCCAATAGTCCACCACTTATCCTTGTCACCCCTATCGCCCTTCTCCTTCATCCCACCACCCGTCTCAGTCGTGTTTGTGACATCTCCTAGAGCACCGGGCCCCCATCTAATGCCGTCGAGCGCCGCCCTTGATTTCTTCTTCTTCACCACGACGATGTCCTCTAAGTCAGGATCGTCCGTCGGGTCCACATATATCTCGAACCCGCCCCTGCCTGCAGAACCAGAACCACCTACTCGTCGGACAACGTCAGATAGGTCGTTCCCCCTCTCCTTCGGCTTCGCGCCACCAGTCAAAATGCCGAGCCTCGACTTCTTCGGGATCAGTCGTCGACGCGGACCCTCGTTCTCGTGGCGAGGTACCAGAGGAGAGGGAACAGTCATCACAGACCCATTAAACGAGGTGCCGAAGGACGTGTTGGTCTGAGAGGAGTTCCCCGTCGCAGACGGAGTCGCTTCCACAAGACGAATGGTAGGAACATGGACAGGTTGTGGTGGAGTGGACGCGTGTATGGATGAAGAAGGTTTAGGATGGCCACGGAAAGAATTGAGGTCCGGATTACGAGCCAGGAGCGTACTGGACATCATGGTCATCGTAATCGGTCGTAAGCAGTGAAAAAGCGTAAAGTTTCGTTAATACAACAATTGAAAAGAGAAATATATGCAGTCGTAAGATCGTAAGAAATGTAGAGCCGAAAGAAATCGCGAACAAGTCGCCTGTCGTTATATGTCGTGGTTTCTAGCAAGTGAGTTTTGAGGGAGTTTTCTCGAAACACGCGTGTCGTCTTGTAAATGCGTGAACGCTCGTATAGTCGTTGGGTTCCTCTTGTCCGCTGAAGTGCCTGCGCAAAGTCTAATTTTTCGCATCAACGAAATGAGCAGTTCACTAGGTGGGTATGGGCGTACCCTGTTGTTCCGCAATGGCGCCTCTCTGACGGCGGACCACGGCTTACGTCTGACGTTTCCTAGACGTGAGCACTTGGGTCTACTGCCAGTGATAACAGACTGTCTACGCTGCACCGACGCGAAGGATGCGAGAGACGGAGAACGAGCGCCGGCAACTCGAACCATTATCAACACGAGGCATTTGGTTCTGTGGGCGCCCTACCTAATAAGGCATGATACGACGTGAACGGAAGTAAAATTAGCATACACAACGCGTAAACAACGCGTGTCGTCATGCTCACCACATCCTTTACGTGACCGCGTCGACCAAGTGTGCTTCCGCTTCGAGTCCACCTCGTTTTTCTGAACGTCGCGTTGATACGAGACTGGACTTACGACTCGGAAAATGACGCTTCCATTTCGTGGCTTAGCTCATGACACTGATTTCGACGTAACCGACTCGCAACATGAAGTGCTTGACCGAGGACAGTCTGCCGATCTGTACACTGCGATGTTCGTATGCGTGTTGGAGATGATGGGCGTTGAGAGGAAAGAGAGGTGGAGGGGGGCCGCCTTTTGTGCTGGTCTTTGTATCTTTCAGCCTCACATTTCACAAATAACACAGAAGCTGGTAGACGTCATCGGTTACGACGAAAACGGAAAACTGGTTGCCAAAAAGGCCAAGTCGGGCTCATCGGCATCCCCCGGCGACGACTGTGTTTTCCAATTTATGCAAGGTGGGCTCTAGCCTGAATGCATTATATGTACAGCTAGCCTAGGTAGTGTGGTCTGTCTTGTAGTCGAGTGTTTGCATCGGATCCCTCGAAGTCCTGATATCTCATTCACTGCCAGCGACATCAGATTAATGGTACAATATTGTCTGATCTGCTGGTCCGGGTTGTAATGGGATAATAACGGACTGTAACAAGCTGCAGCCACTCTATATCTAATACTGCCCTTCCTCAATAATATTAATGCCAGTCCATGATTCTGTTATGTTGTCAGAACAGAATCTTTATACCTGGACATCCCTCATCCATTACCGGATAGCGTAGGAACTGATCGCTCAGCCTTACTCGGGCTGTGACTATACAGGTGTCCAAAAGCATCTCGCAATCGCGACTGGAGTAAATTGGGAACAGTTGATACTTAACACCGTGAGTGGATATCTATGTAATTATGGGTACAGATACTTTCGGCGCTCCTTCATTCGTTGGTGATCGTCCGACACTCTGATAGTTCATCCGAGTTCATCTCTTTCAGACCGTTGGCTCTGCTCAACAGCTACGATCAGCTTGCTCAAACATCATGCGGTGCGCAAGGATATCTTGGGGACCGAGCTCTGAGGCATCTCCTGAAGTATACTGTAACTCCTGCATGTGACCCAAGAGACAAAAGACCCAAACGATAGTTTGACGACGCAGCTAATAGTACAACATTACATCCCAAGTGGTAGACAAGTTTAACTCGGGTATCTACAGTAAGATTTTAACAGTAGAAAAAATAGAAAGAAAACTCAATATCCGGGTGCGCCTTGCCACTTCCTGGTAATATCGACGACGTTCTTCAGCTGCTCCAGCGTCAAGAAAATCAAGATCGTCGTGGGCTGCAACCTGGTCCACGCTGGAACCCAGCCTTTGAACATGAACATGGGACCCTCGTTCTTGATAGCAGTGCGAATAGCAGCCATTGTTGACTATATCGGGCGGTGAGCATCGGCATAGCGTACTAACAGAATGGCATGACGTACCGATGACCCTGGACCAGAAGCGTTCATGACTCGACTCTGTATATAACGCGTTAATAATTTCACACATTATCAACGAGATGTCTGTCTGACCTTTACGACGTCAGCCGGTGAGCAGACTGTTGTAGCAACGGTGCCCTGTAGACACCGAAACATACTTCAGACGATGTAGAGCCACGACAGTGAAACTAGGCACGAACGGCACCGAGACTAGCAGTGAAGTGACAGTAGATATTGTCATCAAAGTATCCCGATTTCAGCAACTCCGCCTTGAAGAAGTCATAGCTGCAATTCGGTCTTGTCAGCAAAAAATGTGTCCGTGGTCAATCTTATGCTACACTCACGAAGCGAGTTGACTGGCATTCATGAGGACGGCTCTGAATATATTGGGACCAATACCCCGCGCTAATGAGGAGGCACCCTCTTCTCGGACCATCTTTTCCAGAGAAGGAACCTCAGTAACATGCCACACGAACATGTCGGATCTTGGACGTGCTTACCCGGAATAAACCGTCGAAGCAGTTCGTGTAGTTCAGTCTCTTCTCGGGTGCTTTGGCAGCATCGGCCTGTAAACGGACCATGATGATTTCCGCAGGATTACCCACAAGGCCGGCGATGCCTCCAGCTAGAATGCTATGTATTACGGCACGACAGTGAGATAATGGGGGAGGTAGCGTACCCATTGACCCAGCTGCTGCTAATTTCCATGCTGGAGAGTTCTTGCCTAAGACGAGCGGGTTAAAACGCAGTCAATTCTACCATCGGAAAGGATGACAGTACCTGCACCAATCAGTTTCTTGCTCTCGTCGTACGCCCAGAACCGGCACAGAGAATAACTCATTTGTCGCATCCATGTTCCAGAGATACCATCGAAAAGTCCGCGGACACCTGAAAGGAAATGGTAACTTGTGCATCAGTAAGCCGTTATCAGTAACCCATACTGAGTGATGGTGAAAATGACGACGTTGTTCGGAGTCAAGTACGAAATGCCCGATCAAACGCCGTCTACTTCCGCTGCCTGCAGTATATAAAGCAAGCTCGGAAAACGCAACTCACCTGCGGTTCTAATCGTCTTGCGAAGTGACTCTATCATTCGTTTATCGCCAGAAGCTTGTAATCGGACTTTGGTCAGATCAAGGGGGCTATCAGATCTCGCGTCAAGCCACATCGCCTAATTCCAACGGCCTCTAAACATACTGTGTGATCGATGCTGCTATCGTCGCCGCAACACCTGCGATTCATCGAGACACATTGCACTCAGCGGTCGACTTTCACAAGGATATCTCAGTGTACCCACCGCCCAGCCAGAAGGGATAGGGTTGCTTCTTGGGCGCCGTCACCGCTGCTGATGTCGCCACCTCGGGGATGGGTTTCGTCGATGCTGCCTCTATTGGTGTCGACATCTTGCGCGGTAACTGGCGGCACTTCTAGCAAGCAAGTGGGCTGTCTAAAGCGGGGACCGTCGAGTGCGCGGACGTTGACTGCCCTCACAGGAGCTATATATTGCGGACGGTCCTGAGAGGAAGGAACCGAACAGTCAGACAAGATCAGCGTCAGGATATATATTAGTCTGACCAAGAAAGAATCATGGACGTATTTGTGACACGAGCCCTTCAGAATGAGAAGTAGAACTATATCGGGGTAACGTGCTCCTTGAATGCCCGTCCTATGACCTCCCTTCATACGGAACTACCCCACCAGGGGGTCCGTTCCGCCAGGATCCATACTTGCGCCCGAACGCTGTGCACTACAGTCAGGACCCGTTCGGATGAGAGGCGCACGCAATGGCGGACGTGGACAGTAGTCAGTGGCGCTGGTAGAGCTGAGAACGGCGTAGGAAGGCTGCCATATCCGGCAGCGGGTGGCTGAGACATCTTCTGCTTTCATAGGTCAATCCTCTCACGTCTCCCTACCGCTCAAGAATATCGTTTGTAAGCTTGTAAAAGCCTGTTCGAGTCGCACACGGAGCAATCGCTTGGGTATGCCAGGTCTTGGACATCTCGTAGGATTTTGGTGTGTGGACAGCAAAGCTTAATTTGCAATTAATCAATTCACTGATGCTACAATTGTGAGCGATATATCCTTCTATCTACCCCAGTCACTTACTACGGACTACAGTGCAATATTGTCTGGTATCTCCTGGGCCTCGGGTTCGAAATATAGTCACACGACTATTCTGGACATGACGTACACGGGTCAACTAGACTTGTTAGGGGCATGGATCCGGTCACGGTACCAAATATTAAATATTGAGGACCTGGCCTCCTGGTCGGTGAGAAACCTCCTGACGGTCCTATGTTGTCATTGCAATCCTGACTGCACTAACTGATCCGGCGAGTTACGACATCAAGTACGCTGGACCAGTGACCAATGGCGCGTAGCGGCATTAATGCTACATAACACCAAACGTATACTCGGAATCATGTCGGGCATTCCATAGATCTGATGTTTTGGGACTACGGACAAGATACAATAATGATGAGTTATGATTGGCCAGTGATATCTATGTTGAGCTTCCGTAGCTTACAGCTTGGACGGGTGTCAGCCGCTCGTACGCCACACTCTACTAAAGGCGATCCGAGACTGAACCACTCGTTTCCTCGTCTATTATCCCTCTCTTACCACATCTGGGGCCCCAATATTCTTTTTCTTACCCGGCTTCTTGGAAGATGTCAAGGATCCAGGCCAACCGAAAGCCACCATTCGCTCCAGTCAAGCGGCTCTTGGATTACCTCAGGCCTAAACCTCCGGTCAATCTCGGAAAGCGGCCGCGCCCTCTCTCTTTCTCCTCCCCGAACTCGACGCCCGTGGCCAAGTGCAAAGCCAAGCACCCGGCCCCACCACCATGTCCATTCCACCCCGATCCAACGGTCAAGTCCTATGTCGCGGTACAGAATGACTCTCCAACTTCTGGCAGTATTATCATCACGACATTCCCTACGCCGCCATTTTGCTGCCATGCTCACCTGCATACGATGGATCGCGATCAGCTCTTAGCCGTCGCGCGTACCTTTAACTCGCGCTTGCCGGTCTCGATGGAGATCTACATCGGGGTGGAGAGGACCGCCACCGACATCCGGCGGGACATAGAACTGCTAGTGGGGCTTCGAAAGCGGACCGAAACCAACGGAGAGCGCAAGGTTCCCGGCGCGCCCAAGGCTGTTCGTAGCCGCACTATCTCCATGGGATCTGCTCCTGGTTCGCTCGCGGACAGAACTGGCGTAAATCAGCCTGTTAGTCCTAGGAGCCCGCTCGCTGGGAGGAACAGAAGCCATACATTCTCTTTGTCGCCTGGCTTACATGTTCTGACAGAGGAAGACGAGGAGGTCGCCCTTCCGCGGATCACCAGATCTATGAAGAGAGGTCAAGATCAAGTGGGTACTGCCACTCACCCACCTGAAATAAGAAGAGGGTCGTCCGGGAACGCTACGTATCGGAAGGTCTCCAGGAGACCGAGAAGCAAGACCGTGCCGGACGTCACAGCAGAATCACTCGACGAGGCTGATAAGGCGCTGGATCGGGCATTCATATATGACCCGTCCTTCGTGGCATGCGCGCCTCGATACAAACCACGCAGGCGAGGCCAGGAAACGGGACCTTCGACGCCCAAGCGAGCTCGCATCAGCAGTCGGCTGTCTTTGAATGGCTTGCCTTCGCCACTGGATTCAGGGGATCTGTTTGCGTGTTCGACTCCGTGTCGGAATAGGAAACTTGCGTCCAAGTCAACCCAGCGAGTCAAAACTCGGAGGACATGTCGTTTGGCCCGAATGGGATGGCAGTAGACTCAAATTTGATGGAGACCAGCGACGGAGAATATTCTGATGGCCAATCGGAAATGTGAGGCCATCGCGGAGTATGACTGCTAGTGTTAAAGTGTTAAGCCCAATAACCTTCATTTTGTACTATGGTCACGTGTGATGAATTTGGGCGTCAGTTGAATGCAGTGTCGTGATATTTCATTGATGCTACAATACAGCCTTCTCGGAGTCTGTACTTCCGCCGACGGTCATCGAAACTAGAGCAGAAGACGCAAGTATAATAGAGAAACTGGATCAGTGAATGTCGCCTATAGGTGATGGATTCGTGGAAGCACATTCTCCCCGACATTTCATGACAAGGTCCATCTAGTTGATATTTAATGATGGGCTCTCGATTCGTAGCGGTCTTCATGCGCTTCAGATCAAATACTGGATAAGCTGAAATGGAATCCCTACACCGAGTAAGTGGCCTTCGGATGGAGAGAGGTAAATGATCACGTCTCGCGTGAGGGTTGTGCGGACAACACACGAAGCGATTACCGTCAGTTTCATCCAGAAAGTCAGGAAAATTTAAGACAGACACATGCACGAGACATACGCTGAGTGCTTTCGATCCTTCGACTCATGCCACATTCCCTGCGGGGCAACGTGTCCGAACGAAGTAAGGACATCTTCATTGATACCATCTTTTGATTTAAATCATCCCCGTGTAAGGTGCGGGATTGCGACGGGCGTTCCGTAGACGGTGACGGGGAGCTCTGAAATATGGTGCGTCTTCAAGGCGCAACACTTGAAGCTTGAAGCTTAGGTCAGTCAATAGTGCCAGCTTACAATACCGGATCAAGAAAGTGCCTGACAAGTTCGGTCGCTGTACGATGTACATGTAGCGCACCAAGCCCGCATGCTAATAACTTGGATCGACTTCCCTGAATTGAGAATATATCGATATGAAACATACCAAGACCGTTCTGTTCGAAATAAACCAATCATCAACGTCAGATACATCACGTCGAAGGATTGTGGTGGTAAGCTTGGAAACCTGACTGCTTCCGTTGCGGCAGCGTCCATAACGATGGCTCGGATGAACTCACGGTAATATGTATTTATGGTGGCGGCAATTCCTCCCCCGCCGCCACACCCGTCGGCAGGCGCTATATTCCACATCTGCTGTAAGTCAGTTGGCTTTTGTTAGATATTGTCATACATGGATTAAGAAAAAGACTCCCAATATGCTTCATGACATATTCTCCTCCTCCCCTTTCATGTAGCATTCATACTTTGGACTAGAGCCTGCACACTGCTCGGGGTTCCATTACCATATACAGCATGGGTGCCTAAACTTGGACGGGGTCTTGCCTCCTCTAATACTAGCAACACTGCCCGGCCGGATAGCCAAGCACGGCGTCGCTGTACTCAGCGGAATCACACTCTTTCTGTTCTCTTCGCACTCTTGACAATCCTGGTTGTACAGTGCTGGCACTCGGTCCCAGGATTTCCTCTATTTTCTGGCCCCTTCTGCCCCGACCGTGATGCCTTTCTCCAAGAGAAGGCTGCCAGACGGAAATGACACTGACGAAGAGAACGACGCCCAGATCGACCCTGAGCTGCGCCTGCGCACGGTGCGCACGGCAGCGTCGACGTTAGCCGAGTCCATTCGGGCGGAGAGTCGTGCAGAAAGGAGAAAGTCTATGCGGAGGAAGACGTCACGATTCTTCCGCAAGGGCGCCTCGGAGAAGAAGAGGCCCACTACAGCGTCCTCAGACGTCGGTACGACGTCGACAGTGGTGCCTGGTGAGAGGAGGAATGTGTATATCAACCACCCCCTTTCTGCTATGGAGGTCGATCACCATGGGGAGCCCGTTAAGACGTATGTGCGGAATAAAGTTCGGACTAGCAGTATGTAGGACGCTCATAGACCTCGTTCTTTGCTAACGAGGTGCCATGACACAGAATACACTATTATTACATTTATTCCGAAGAACTTGTATGAGCAGTTCCGGAGGTGAGTGCATCGACCGCCGGTGGAACTACCCTCATTGCTGTTGCAGGGTCGCCAACTTGTACTTCCTGGCACTGACGGTAGTGCAAGGTGAATGTTCTCTTACCCCATCGCCCTGATTCCTCTCGTCTCACTGCTTCTAGTGTTTCCCGTTTTCGGGGCCGCGAGCCCCCAGATTTCCATGCTACCCCTCGTCTTCATCCTGGCCGTGACGGCGATCAAAGATGGCATCGAGGACTACCGGAGAGCGAGGCTCGACGATGAAGTCAACAACTCGGCGACGACCAAGCTCGGCAACTGGCGGAACGTGAACCAGCCAACTGACCCGCGGTCGTGGTTGGAGCGCATACTTGGGCTGAACGCGCCCGGCTCGGTGACTAAGGGCGTGCGCAAGCTCCGCGAGCGGGAGGCAAACGCGGGGCACATCATGCTGAGCAAGTCAACCGATAGCGATGATCGGAATAGCATCGCCACGACGCAGGAGGGGCCCAACGGCAGCCGTGTGTGGGGTGCGAGCGGGCGGCGACTGGAGGATATCCAGAGTGTGGATATCGAGAGCGTGGATTCGCACAGCTACCCGCCTGCCTCGATGTCGGGTCCATCGAAATCAACACTCGTAAATACCTCTCAGCAGCTGGTCAATCCTCTGCCCTATGCCGCGAACGAGGCGGGCATGCGGTCGGATTCGCTGAGTATCACTCAGACGACACGCAGCTTTGGCGTTGTGGACTACAACAAGCGAACCGCTGGGTCTGCTCGATGGGAGAGGACACTCTGGAAGAAGCTCGAGGTCGGAGACATTGTCCTTTTGCGAGACAACGAGCAGGTGCCTGCCGACATTGTCGTTTTATCGACTTCCGATCCGGACGGAGCATGCTTCCTTGAGACTAAGAACCTGGATGGTGAAACCAATTTAAAGCCGCGGAAATCCGTCCAAGCCACCTCCGCTATCACCTCGGAAGACGATATCGAGCGCTCGTCATTCTTTCTTGACTCAGAGCCGCCACACCAAAATCTGTATCTATATCACGGCGTCTTAAAGTACAAGGATCCAGTCAGTGGCGAGCCAAAGCAAGAGTCCGTCACGATTAATGAGTTTCTGCTACGTGGATGCACCGTCCGTAATACAACCTGGATAATCGGTCTCGTCGTCTTTACTGGTGCCGACACCAAGATCATGCTGAACGGTGGTGAGACGCCGTCGAAACGATCCAAGATCGAGAAGGAGACCAACTTCAACGTTATCATGAACTTCATTGCACTGTTTCTTATGTGTGCTGTGGCTGCGATCGTTAGCGGTCTAATGGATGCTCGGAGCGGGACAAGTGCGGACGTCTTCGAAGTTGGCGCGGATCCAACAAGCTCATACGTGCTTAACGCGCTTGTGACGTTCATGTAAGTTGTGGCGAGAGTTATACTTACTCTAACTGACTGGAATAACAGCTCATGCCTGATTGCGTTTCAAAACATCGTTCCAATATCCTTGTACATTTCTATTGAGATTGTCAAGACGATCCAGGCCTACTTCATTTCCCAGGACGTCGACATGTACTACAAGCCATTCGATACCGCTTGCGTACCGAAGACTTGGAATATCTCTGACGACTTGGGGCAAATCGAGTATGTTTTCTCGGACAAGACAGGCACGCTCACCCAGAACATTATGGAGTTCCAGAAGTGTTCCATCTATGGAGTAGCTTATGGCGAAGGCGTTACCGAAGCTCAACGTGGCGCGGCGAAGAGACAAGGTGCCGTTCCTGATATGGATCCGGAAGAGCAGCAACAGAATTTGGTTGTCCTGAAGGAGAAGATGGTAGAGACATTGCAGCGGGCCTTCAAGAATCGGTACGGGCGAGTAGATAAACTGACGCTCATCTCCCCGAAGCTTGCCCAAGACCTCACAGACAGGTCTAACGAGCAGCGCACACGTATCATCGCGTTCTTCCGTGCTTTGGCGATCTGTCACAGCGTCCTGGCAGACCGACCCGAACCCGACTCGAATCCTTTCCTCACTGAGTATAAGGCTGAGTCCCCAGACGAGGCTGCGCTTGTTGCTGCTGCTCGTGATGTTGGCTTCCCGTTCGTCTCGAGATCAAAGGACTCTGTTGATATTGAGGTAATGGGCCAGATGGAACGTTACACGCCGCTCAAAACTTTGGAGTTCAATAGTACAAGGAAGCGTATGAGCGTCATCGTTCGGAATTCCGAAGGCAAGATTATCCTCTATTGTAAGGGGGCGGACAGTGTTATCTACGAGCGTTTGGACAAGGCCCACGACCCGTGGCTAAAAGAACAGACCACGAAGGATATGGAAGCCTTTGCAAATGGTGGTCTCCGAACGCTCTGCATAGCCTACCGGTACCTTACTGACGATGAATACTTTCAATGGTCGCGGGTCTATGATGCAGCGACGCAGTCTATCAAAGACCGGGATGAGGAGATTGATAAGGCGAATGAACAGATCGAGCACTCGCTTACAATCCTGGGAGCAACCGCACTGGAGGATAAGCTGCAAGAGGGCGTGCCTGAGGCTATTGAGACCCTTCATCGAGCCGGGATCAAGTTGTGGATCCTCACAGGTACGCCATCTTGTCATGTCTCGTCCCTGACGATTCTCACTGTCTGTCACAGGCGACAAGGTTCAGACAGCCATTGAGATCGGTAAGATTTTTCATCGTCTCAATTCTCGTCCATCGGTAATCTCGTGTATAGGATTTAGCTGCAATCTTCTGAAGAATGACATGGAGATCATGATCCTCTCTGCTGATTCACCCGAATCGGCGCGAGCACAGATTGAGGCAGGGCTGAATAAGATCGCTTCCGTTCTTGGCCCTCCTTCGTGGGATCCTAAGAAACGCGGGTTTATCCAGGGCACTACGAAAGCGTCCTTCGCTGTGGTCATTGACGGTGACACCCTGCGTTACGCACTTGACCCGGCCTTGAAGCCCTTGTTTCTGAATCTCGGGACGCAATGTGAGACGGTCGTTTGTTGTCGTGTCTCGCCTGCTCAGAAGGCGCTGACGGTCAAGCTGGTGAGTACGTCACCATGGCAGGCAGGCAAGTATTAAATATTATCCCAGGTTAAAGAAGGCCGTAATGCCATGACACTGTCCATCGGGGATGGTGCCAACGACGTCGCGATGATTCAAGAGGCGAATATCGGTTGTGGCCTATTTGGCTTGGAGGGTTCACAGGCTGCTATGTCTGCGGACTATGCGTTCGGTCAATTCCGCTTCCTGACGAAACTATTGCTCGTGCACGGGAGATGGTCATATCAGAGAATTGCTGATATGCATAGCAATTTCTTCTACAAGGCAAGTGTTACCGCATCCGTATTAGACGCGTCTGGCTCACTCATCTGCAGAACGTGATATGGACATTCGCCATGTTTTGGTATCTCCCTTGGAACAGGTTCGTCAAATTACCAGGGTGTTTCATAGTTGGTATTAACCCCCTTCTCGTGCAGCTTCGACGCGACCTATCTATACGAGTATACTTTCATCTTACTGTATAACTTGGTATTCACCTCGTTGCCTGTCATTGTACTCGGAGGTAAGCTGTTTCTTCTCCCATATAAGACATTATATTAATCCACAATTAGCCTTCGACCAGGACATAAATGCACAGGCAGCTCTTGCATTCCCTCAGCTCTACGTCAGAGGTATACGAGGTCTGGAGTATACTCGCACCAAATTCTGGCTCTACATGCTCGACGGACTTTATCAGTCAGCAGTGGTTTATTTTATTCCGTTCTGTGTCTGGTACTTCGGCTCTCCAGTCTCGTGGAACGGCAAAGGCATCGATTCTTTGGCCGACTTTGGAACTACGGTGTCTGTAGCGGCTATTTTCGCTGCTAACACCTATGTTGGGATCAGCACGAACTAGTAAGTGTAATGTATTGCGTAAAGTGTAATTATATGCTCACGAGTTCAAATTGCTACAGCTGGACTGCTATTGCATGGATCATCAACATTGGGTCGTCACTCGTTATGATTATATGGATTGCAGTATACTCTGTTTTTGATAGTCCCGATTTTAACGACGAGGTGGTCGTACTATACTCGAATATTATATTCTGGGCATCAGTCATTGTCTCTGTGGTTCTTGCGCTAGGTGGGTCCTGTGCTTCTTTTGTGCTGCGACGGTCATTTGACTTCGTTTTTCCAGCACCTCGGTTCCTTATTAAGTTCGTCTCTACCACTTACTCCCCGCTCGATAAAGACATCGTGCGAGAAATGTGGGTGAAGGGAGATTTGAAGGACCGCCTTGGGATTAAGCATCGTCGAGAGCTGAAGAAAAGCGATCTTGAAGCTACACCCATGTTCCAGAAGCCGCACACTCGCTCCGAGTCAGAGTTCTCCACCCTCCACCAAGACTACGAACCAGCTCTAACCAGTAGTCCTGGCAACCGAGGTATCTCCGCGCCTCGGACGGCTGGTTATGTCAACACACCTTCCAGCTCGCCCGCGCCAGGTTACGAGGAAGTGCCGCCTAATCAACAACCTCAGTACGCTTATTCTCAATCCCGATTTAGAGACCAGGACCATCTACAGACGCCTCCGAGTGCTGACAGCTGGGGTCGAGTCTCTCCCGCCTCGCTCCGAGCGTCCTATTATTCTGCTTCAGATATTCCTGCGCCTTCTCCACTACCTTCTCCGAAGTTCGGATATGGCTCCAACACCACCAATCCCCTGCCGCCTTCTGCTCTCTCACCGACTTTCTCTGCGGCCGGGCGGTCAGGTCCAACATCACCTTCACATCAAACTTTGCAAATACCAACTTATGCTGATCACGGCAGCCCGAGTGCCGAGTTGTTTGAGATGAGGATTAGAAGCCCCTCAATAGATGACGGTCGTCTCCCAACACCCCCACCAGAACACTCAACCGTGACACGAGGCCCCAGTGAAGTGTCATATGCTACAGCCCCCGAAGAGCTCGATGAAGGTGGTTATGAACATGACCGACGAGCCAGCACAGTCTCCTATAGTGGTCCGCGAGCGTTGTAATTGTATCTTTATCTCAATGGGGTATTGCGCGATTTGGGCCGGACGGAATCCCCCCATGTACTAGCCTTTTTTGCGGTGCTATACCGGTTTGGTTTGTTATGCACTTGCTCTCGTTACATACTCTAGGAAACCCAATCCAATCTATCTGCATTAAGTATTATTTTATTGGACTAGACTTTACATAGTTGCTCTTAGTGTTCGTCCGGTTTCATTATTTTTAACTCAGACGCAATATACTACTCACTAGCTGCTCGCAAAACTATACTGTATCTAACTATTGGTGGGCGTCGACGTGGGCACGCTCGACTCGTCGAGGAGCGTGAGTTCGGCACGGCGGAGTAACTTCATGCCGTGCGGTATGAGAATTGTGACAAGAGAGGAACGTCCTTAAAAGGTCGGTGGCTTTACTGCTCGTATGACTAACCAAAGACGCTGTCAGTCCGTTCATAGTACCGACGCTTTCGACTCCCATGTCTGAGGAACAGACAGCAGAAAAGCCCTCGACTTCGGTCTTGAAAGAGCGGCGGTTCAAGCTTAGCAGGTCTGTATACCCCCTTGCGCATTACTCTACTTCCCGAGGATTAACAGTGATATATTGTATAGGGCCTGCGACCGGTGTCGGTGAGCTAGGCGCCTTTGATATCTGCTGGCAGAAATCTGACACAAGGATCCTGCAGACGTCGGAGGATCAAGTGCGACGAGGGACATCCATGTCAAGCGTGTCTCAACTCGAACTCTGCCTGTACTTTCGAGGAGCCGGGGAAGAGAAGTCACCCTCACAAATCCAAGTACGTCGCGGCCCTGAATTTTAGTATGACTCGTCTAACGCCATCGTAGGAGAACCGCAACTCTGGAGGACAGGATGCATCACTTGGAAACCCTGATCCAGGCAATTCCACCTTCAGTCTTTGCTGCCGCTATGGCTTCCTCTTCCTCTCAGGCACCACCTTCCGACCCTCGAAACAGTCCGCACACATCCTTCGCTTCATCAACACATACTTATCCTGCAGGTGTCCCCCCTAATGCATTTCCACTTACCAATCCTTCGACTCATTTCATGCGAGGAAGATCTGGGTCACGACAGTCGAGTCCAAGTGATACTCTCAGAAACCTGCTAGGGAATGGAACTCAACCAAACCCCAGGGCTAGCATTACCTCCACAGCCGATGATCTTGCGGAGGAAACGGCCCGTATGTCGCTGTCACCTTCGTATCTCTACTTGGACGACGAAGGCTATACAAGATGGCAAGGTGAAACCTCAGGAATGCCACTTCTAGATCTGCTTGTTGATCGTAGTGCAACTGCTACCAAGCGCGAAGAGCGCGAAGCTAGTCCTCAGGTCTCATGGTCGTCTGATCGGAGAGACCACATTACGACAGGTAATTGGTTCCCTGATCGGACTCCTCGACGGACGGATATCAATCCTGAGATGCTGTGGAAGCTTATAACTTCTGTCATCTCTCCGGATCTGATGGACAGGTCGGTATTGCGAGTATTTTCTTACGATGCTTGCCTTATCTAGTCTGCATTATAGCCTTGTTCAGTGCTATCTTTCTACATCATATTATTTGCTCCCCTTTTTGCATGTTCCGACATTCTTAGCTGTGAGTACATTTGTCTTGTTTGTCCCATTTTTCTGACGTATGGCACCAGGATTATGGCAATCCTCAAAAATGGGGCGAGCCGGGATTCGCTGCCTTCATCGTCGCTATCTGCTGTCTTTCGTCTCGACACATCGACGATCCACGGGTACGGGCAGATCCTAATGACGGCGTATCTGCCGGCACCCAATGGTTCGAACTCTTTGCTCGACTGCGTACCTTACCTACAGCCGATCGTCCGACGCTCTACACGATCCAAGCGGTGTTGATTGCAGGAGTCTACGCAGTCGGACTTGGAAAATTATCTAGAGCATTTGCTCTACTCTCTGAGGCAATCACTCTGTCCATCGATGCAGGCTTGCATCGTTCAGCGGATGCGTACGACATCTTTGATTCCGTCGAGGAGGAAGTAAGGAAACGCACGTTCTGGGCCGTATATCTTTGGGATAAGCAAGCCTGCGCGCATTTCGGCCGTCCGCCTATGATCAGACTGAGGGATTGTGACGCAGCTATGCCATCCAAAGTCGACGATGAGTACATTACTCGCGACGGCATTGGCGCACAGCCCCCGGAAATCGAACCTCGTATGAGCGCCTTTGTAAGCATCCTTCAGATGTTCATTGTGCTGGAATCTGTCCTGGACGCTCCACCTTCTCACAAACTCACCGAACAATGCTCATTCATGGCCCGTGCTACCTCAATACTCTCAGGCTTCAGACGTCCACGGGACATGCGAGACGAGGAGACTTTGCTTGACGATGTTTGTCGGAATACTCCGTCTCACTGGGCGCATTCGGTGGAGACCATGGCAAGTGACGATGTGATTCGGGTGACTCAAGCAGAGCGACTCCACTGTGTTGAGCAGTTCATTCGAATGTTGATTCACCGCCATCGGTTCTCTGAACGTGTAGCCGAGCGAACATACAATGGTTCGGAGGAGGAACAGAGTGGGGAGGAGCTTGAGGCTATGCGCGCTGCGCACGCTTGTGCATTGCAGATTGTCTCGGCCCATCTGCATGTTGCGACTAAGGGGTTGATGACATACTGTGCGTCTTCATCACCACTGTCTTTGAAATTATTTTTCTTACGTCGCGTCACAGATGGTGTGCATGTCATCCACCAGCTTACACAAGCTGGACGAACGCTAGTCGCGATCATGGTCAATAGTCATCACGACTCGATGCGCCCTTTAGTGGCCCCCGCCTTGGAAGCACTACGATCTTGTGTTGGATTGTTGAGGCGCTTTAGTGGCCGTTATGTGTGCGGAATGCGGTCCGGTGATCTCATGGAGGAATTCTGTCGATGTAAATTCACAGCTATTCTACGATTCTGGTCGTTCTCTGATCTACTTCGTTCTCACAGTAACACAAATCCCACTCGATTCACCGGCTCGATCTGGTGAGGGTGCCAACAGCACCCGACCACCGTGGATGAAGCCGGTTCGCAAGAAGACGCCCTCCGTGGTCCGATCGAACGGTAGTTCCAGCGACACTGCGTCTCAGCACAACAGCCCCGAGGACTTCTCGTCAGAGATGTTCCTGGACGGCGTGTCCGCCAGTCCTGCACCAATTACCAGTGCGTTTTCGCCTAAAACCCCAGGACGGCAAGATACGCAGTCACCGTACTCATTCATGAACCCGACATTGTCAGGGCGACCGAGTGATCCTTCCATTCCCATGTCACCGAATGACTTCATGGCTTTGCTGAATGATGGAGGCCTGGATATGGCATCTTTGTTTTCCTCTGCACCGACCGACTTTATGTCCCAAGGGATGATGGCTGAATCACCGGCGGCTAATGTTGTTTATGCAAGTCCTATCTCACCGTCGTTGAATGGTAACGGATTGTTGAGTGTCTTCCCGCCTTGACGTCAGTCGTCAAACGTCTCAACTATTGGTACTTCATGTACGATTTCTCGGTTCATCTTCACGTCGTCTGTAGCGTTGTCATACTTGTCTAGTCACATTATCTCCATCACTGTATCCGTTTAGCTCCCGTCTACTATCTGCAAACTCGGCGCCGGCATTGACACTCAGTGTACCCCTCGCGGCGTTCAGCAGATCCTTCACCTTCTTCCGCACCGCGAGACTGCTGCCGTCTCCTTGAACTTCAACAGGATCGGGAGTTGGAAAGATCCTACGCCGTTTAAGTAAAACTATCGCCTGGATGTGCTTGACATGATCATCGTAATTCATTCACTCAATCTGTAGTTCATGGCGTCCTGCACTGGCATGTGTCATACTCCAGATCGGCGTTCACTTAACTTGGTATCCCCCGCTGAGAACAAACAACGGTATGAGAGTGAGGATTGCGTTGGGAAAAAACGTGTAAACTCCAATATAGTCATGTAACCAGACAGGGCCACCAGGGCCAACTTGTTTCACACTTTGGACATTTTCTTTCGGAAAAAACGTAAGTATGCGCCGTCACACCTTCGGATAGATAAGCTTACATCATACTCATAAATACCTGTATTTCAGTACGACATGTCACGTGTCGTACTGATCTACAGCAGTGAGAGCCATTCTATCGATGCAGAGTGAATCAACAAACTGAGACGCAAGATGTTTCCACCTTTTAAAGTCCTCACCTTCGTCGTCGGTCTCTTCTTCCTCAGGGATAGGTTCTATATCGACGTCGTCAAAGTATCCAGTCAAGTCAGCCCCGACGCTCGACGCCAATGCCACCACGTCAGCTTCCAATTCCTGCGAAACGTCCCGTCCTTGACCGAACAGTTCCAAGTTCACTTCGTCGAGTTCCAATCCATCCGCGGCTCGCCGGGCGATTCTCCTCTTCACTATATCGAGTATATCCTGGTCCGCTCTCACATGCAATCGAGCTAGGCCCGGGCATATGTGCGAACGCCGGGATCTCCTCGAGGATGATCTATAATTTAGCGCATCCATCACTTCGTATCCAGTAGAGTCCATGGATAAGTTTTGCAGGTGTGGTAACCTTGCGAGCAGATTCGCCACAGGCTCCGATCGCTCAATATGTAGATGGCGCAGCTTTAACGTTTCGAGCTTCGGGAACGGCAAGGTGTTTGCATCAGCCGTGGTGACGCTCCTATCATCCGTTGTACCACTGAGCCACGCCATCACATCTCTCCCGTCGTGCTCCCCGAAGTCAATGGGATGATTTGCGTCTTCGATTTCAAGATTCCGCAACTCCGGCGCGCTAATCATCTTCATCCACCGCAACGAAATTCTCGATACCATGTATCCAATGCACAGTGTCCGTAGGCGCTCTAGAGATATCGTGACAGACTCCAAAAGTGCTATGTCACTGGCGTTGTGAATATCTAATAGCGGGCCAGTGGCTCGGAGTATTAACTTCGACAAGCCGGCGCATCCCTTCAGCATCTGTATGAAATGTCGGAGGGTAGGTCTTACATCCCGACAGTGGTAGGATAGCTCCAATGTCTGGAGGCTGGAGTACGAGGGGAGAGGGAGAGACCGCGGACCGTCCACTCCGCCACTTGGACTCGGCGCGATACGAGTCCAGTCGAGATGGACCCCCGATAGGATAAGTCGGTTCAATTTCGGCAAGCAAGACAAGAGGTTTCGCCGTTCATGCTGCCCGCCAAATGGGAGATAAGGAGGATCCCGCAACTCCTCGGGGAAGAAGATCGGCGAGTAGCAAGCAAATATGTTGCACCTCATTAGAGTCAGAGACTCTAGCATGGGAGCCACAACTTGGGGTTGTTCAGAGGAGAGCTGGTCGACGTCCTGAAAGTCGTTTAGGCATCGCAGAGCAGCGTACATGGGCGGCCATATGTCCGTGAGGATCGTTAGAGACCTCCACCTGTGCATGGATTGCAGCAGGTATGACAGAGCACCTCGCATATCTGCAGGTAAGAAGGCATTCCAGTTCAGCAGGCTGACGAAGAATTTCAGCAGCTCATTAGCATTGAAGAGGTTTGAACAACGCACTCATTGGGTGGCTCAGGTTCGATATAATCCCAATGTGGATCTCTCGCGTCAATCAGGATATCGATGGGTGCTGACTGCGAGTGAGTGATATACAAATCTAACCGGCGAGTATCGAGATATCTCGACATGTCACGAGGCAATGCACCCCTTCGCGGTGACTCTGCGACATGATGACGGATATCTCTCAACGATATACCTACACTCGTCCACAAAGCAACAGTAGACAGGGCGATTTTGCGCCATCGTCTGCTCACCCGTGCGACCGAGGTTGGCAAGTTGTTCAGATACGGACGGGTGTCCCAATCTTCGTCCAGGTCAAACCACTTCTTGGAGGGCTGAACCTGAGTTCCCAGAACGAATATATAAGACAGAAGTTCAACAGGCAGATGATCGATCGTGGCAAATGAGTCTTTTGAGTTGGTCATACCGGCCAAGTTTGACAATCACGGCGTCCAAAGGGAGGGGGCGCGACAAACTCTCGCACGTATCTCGAATCTCGTCTCATATTTGATGTCTGAGGACAAAGGAGATGGCATCACAGTGCCATTTTCCATTGTTCTTCGGCAACTTCTCGCAGGTCACGTGTGGTTCATTTCGGCCACGTCTTCGAAGTGCGGTGCGCACCTCGGGTAACTCGCAGAGCCACTATAACGAGGAGGGATACGTGACTCTTTGAGGTGGATATCATCAACGGCTACAACACCCTTTTCAAGATATGTCTATCCAACAACTATACATCGGAATCGGTCTCAACCATAGGCACTTAGGGATACGCTAGATCAATGCCTTGCGCCTGAATCTTGGCGAGGTACAGCGTGGTCTCGTCAAGGATCACAAGTCGCCCAGGGCCCGCGAAAATCATTTCTGCCGCAGTCGAATTCAGGAAGAACTTTCCAATCAGTGTGCCTTCAGGGTTCCACACCTATTTCATCCAGTCAGACGCGCACAGGCACCCGGAAAGAAGGTGATGACGCACTGAAATACCCTCTCCGGTGCCGGAGTAGACGTTACCAAGCGAATCGAGTTGGATGCCATCAGGGACTCCTGCGTCAGCATAAGCAAACACCCGCCGATTAGTGAAGGCCTGGGTAAGAGGGTCAATGTCAAAGGCGTATCTGTCCGGTAAGTGGTCAGTCGATAACTCTCGTCAAACTAGGACTAAGACAGCATGACACTCAACATGGTAGCGGGAAGTGTCTGGTCGGTGCCTTCAAAGCCGCCTGATATTCCTGTATCCGACCTGTAGATGTACGCTCAGGAAATCATCATGCACTGTCAAGCAAGCCCTCGGACTTACACATAGGCCACCGTCTCCGAAGGGTTGAATGCGACTCCGTTGCACTTGTAGAACCCGTCTGCAACAACCTTCACGGCACCGGTAGCGGGATTGTATCGATACACTTGCGTCGGAATCTCAGGAGCGGGCCTGAATCCATTAAGGTACCCATAGCTAGTGTTTGGTGAACAATCAAATTGCGGCGTATGACGGAGTCGTCATGCAAACAAGCTCACGTCGGGTCAGTGAAGAAGATGTTCCCACTAGCCCTGTGGACTTTGACGTCGTTCAGAGAGTTAAATTGCCGACCGAAGTAGTTGTCCAACAGGACAGTCGTGTTGTACGGGGGATTCGGGTTAACCATCACTAAGTTGGGTGGTAATGTCGCCCGTCCAGAGTTCACAAGTAGCAAGTTTCCGTAGTATGGGCCAGTACCGCCATTGTTCATTTGGACCGTGTCCGGCAACGAAAGCTTAAGATGACATTGTAGGTTTGAGGCGCTAGTCTCAACTAGGAATGTGGCCTACCGTAGTGATTTGAATATTGACATCCACCGGACTGCCACCCGCGACGTTGATGGCATCCTCCACTTCGGTCATATTGATCTTACTGACGACGCTATTATTGTACCAGCTGCTGTAGCCCAGTGGTCCTCCGTCGTTGCTGGAGAAATAGACCTCGTTAGTATCGGCCATGTATATGGGCGCTTCATGGGCGTAGGCGTATCCTGGGTTGTAGGCGATGCGCTGAAAAGACGGGTTCGGGCCAAGAACCTCGGTGGCGAAAGACGGATCAAAGATCTGGAAGAACGGCGCAGCTGTATTAGTGGGATTGAAGTAATCGGTCACGGAATTGTTCCTGAAGGTGGCATTTTCGCCCAGGACAGCAAATGAGAAAGGATCCAGGTACTGATAGGTGCATTATATCGGATGCGAGGACATTATCAGCGAGAGTATACACAACTAGTACGCAGTTTACTCACGACCGACTGAGGAGGCAGCGGGACAGGGAGTGCCCAACGTTTCTCCACCGAGGCGAATCCGACATCGACCAAGGCAACAAGCCCAGCAAGCCCAGATGCTACAGCAGACGCAAGCTTCATTTTGACCGTCATCGCGACACAGTTCACACCCTGATCAAGACTGGCCGGGATGGTAGACGCCTAGCGGGAGAGGGCGCCAGTGTCTTCATACTTGGCTCCCCGTTATCCTGATAATATACAGCGAGGACAGAATTGTTAGAGATATTCTTCGATTACGGCGCCCTCGAGCAGCTGACCGAGGTAAGAAACGTATTATTGCATCAGGAGACCCGGAAGAATTCCGTGAATGTACTGGAGAACGACTTATCCCACGTAAACCAGAATAATAGGACTCGACAGCCGCAGGAAGCACTATAACTCTCTGATGTCATATTGCATGATGTACCAAAGTCACTTGGGTAAGGGAAGGATCAACACCTTTGTAATGCGCGACGAGATTGAACATTGTCATGGATGGCATCCCGAACTATTGACGCTTGGACAATAACAGCGCCAGAATTCCGGAGACCTGCTATAAGTGTTCGTGGAAAATAAGGCCGAGAGGCTTAGGAAGCAACAAACTTCGGGCCGTCATTGAGCGCAGAACACGGGCAAATCTTCGGAAATCCATGCGGAGGGACAGTAAAAAAGTAGTGGAGCTGCCAGTGGTAGTCCGAGATGAACGTTGAACCAAAAGTATCGACAACGTGGAAGATGCACTCCGTACCACCCAAGCTCGCGCTCATAACATTGTTATACTGAGAGCGTCGTGGTCCGACCAGCGGGAATATGTAGCATATACATGACCCGGAGTTCTCATGCAACACTATTGGGACCCATCCTTTGCAGCTGGGAGGAGAGTCTTCGAGAGCCAGGAACCCTCCGGTAAGCTGACCCACACTAAGGACTAGTCGAGGCCAAGAAAAGAAAGGGCAGGTAGTCGTCGCGATTGAGTGTTTTATTAATATAAATACTGTCTGGAAATTTGGTCGAGTAAAGCAGATCACATGGACGCGGTTTGAAGCAGGAAGCGTGATGCAGAATCACCATATGAGAGTCCATTAAAGACAGTTGCTCGCCTACTAAGTCTTATTTAGGAGACGCGTACCCAAGTCTAGTTAAACGGTGAAATGCCAGAGGTTCATTAGCCATCAGTACATATGAACAGATACAGAACTGATGGCCGATTTCCGTCTAGGTCGTAAAATCCGTGCAATGACATTACAAGAGAGCAGATAAATGCTGGTGATACAGATCTAGTACTAGGCCACCGTGATTGCGTGATAACAACTAGGAAAGGTATAGGTGATGATGCTGTTGAACCAGTCAATATGTGAGAGGAAACAGGGTCCAATAATATATGTGCACCACGAATGGCGAACCGTAGGGTAAACAATCCCGTCCACGAAAATACTATGAATTTCAGATCAGCAACAATGGTCAAGGAGTCCGAATAAATTTGACGCTCACGATGCAATCCGAGGGTCTATATCCGAGTTGGTGCCATAGCTAGCAATTGTCTCTTGAAATTCCGCACGAACTCGAATTGAGGTCCTGTTTCCGGACTGCAAGGGAACCGCTTGCACTTTTCCACCGTCTTCCATTCCTCCGCTATCATTCGAAGGGCATCCTCTCCCGAAGTAGCCACTCCACATTCGACCAACCAGCAGCCAATGACCATGCCCGTTCGTCCGATACCTCCTCTGCAGTGGACGGCGCTTATTCGCCGACGCCTCTCGTTGTCCCGCAAGACATCCAGGATTTTGCCCATATAATCCACAGACTCGGGTAAGGACCGGTCGTGGATAGGGAAGCGGTGGTATTCGATTGCGCCGACATCAATCCCAAGTCGCTTTGCCCTCTCTGCAAGTACACATTCATAAGACTTGAGCTCGCCACATTCCGTTAGGTCAATGAATGTGCGCACGCCCGCTCTCAGCAGGAAGTCCAATTTTGGCTGTCGCGCTGATGGCTCCCAGGGATATTCACATGCCAGCAACAAGGGTGTAGCCCAGTAGGAGTTGGGTATTGGACGCTTGTAGACCTCGTTCAGGCGAGGTCTAGCGGATGCGAATCTAGTGGTGGGCAACGGGTCGACTTGGAGGACAGCAGACGGCATGGCTGTGACTGGCATGGCTTGCTGTACAACAGTCATGCTGGGCAGATACAAATTATATATTGGGCTGGGTATTCGGCGACTGGTCTGTGTAGAGAGAGGGGTGAGTCGGTTGTTTCGGACGGAAGGAGAGTAGCTAACGAATTAAATAGGTCGACCGCGTAGGCCACGTGCTGGTAAGACTGGTTGCTGCGTGGCAACGGTGCGTGGGAAGCAAGTTATTCTGTCACGAGGCAACGTACTGAAACACAACAAGAATAAGGATATGACAAGGGATCGCTTTGCAGAGCACACTATTGTGTTTCGCTGCAAGATTCCACCAAGACCCGGACTTATATAGACCGATGAGAGCTTTATGTCCTCAATGTTAATGTACCGCAGGTACCGAACTCGTGTGATCTGGGCTTCTGCTGTGGCCAGACACGAGTTCTCGAACATTTGATATATTCAACGGTTAAGGCCGCGAATCTCATGTGTACGCCCCTTCTTTTGACCAGTGCCCATCTCGAGAGACTTGCAGTGACCCGAATTCATGACGTTATAGAAGGACAATTTCTCTGCAAAACATTCCCCAGCTCCGTCATTGGCGTCTCATCGCACAGGTCAGCAGTTTCTTATCAACTTCAACATTGTGGTGGCGTGATACTCCATGGAGCGGGCACGTCAGACTTGGTGTAGAAATTCCAGCTAAACTGGCGCCTATTCAAGCTATTCCTGGTTCATCTGTTCTGCTTTCGGAAAGCGAGCTGCCAGGTCATTCGGAAATGTTCCGCTAAATTCATCGTCTCTCCTGCATGCCTTGTCGCCTGGACTGACATGGATCTCATGTCTATCCTGAACCGACATACGCAATGTCTGAGTTAGATCTGGACTTTGGCTGTGTCTCTATTTTCTGGTAAACGGGCGTGATCTTTCTCGACAAGCAGCGTTCCGCTCAGAATAGCCCGGGTCTTTTCTCCTCCCGAACCGCCCTGCTAAAGTCGTCGATCTACCGCTCTGCTGCTTCAGGAACCCCGCTAATGATCAGCTGCCACATTCAATACCACAAGCGCAGGTTTCTGTCATTTAAGTCACGAAATAGACCTCGGCCCTGTGCCTCCCGCAGGATCTCCCGTCGAAAACACCTCGCACGTTTCCGCTCGCGGTCCGACCCCCGACGTTGCCTGCCTCACAAGGTCAATCGCTCTCATCTGCCAGAGGGGCTATTCTTAGCATTGTCATCCTTGCCTGAGCCATGTCTCGACGACATAGGACTCCCCTTGCATGTTTGGGGTTGCTGATTCTGCACGTCAAGACCACAACCCGAGAGGAGTCGAGACTCCTGCCCTGTCAGTACAAAGGTGTTGTGATGTCTATGCCTGGGAATACGTCCCTCAACTGGATCTGGGCAATACATTCGTATCTCACAGAATAATGTTTATTTCGGTGTGTTGAACGATCGAGGCCTCGAGGCGGAACTATCGGCGCGCGTGCATACCTATAGGCTGCATACTCAACCTCACGCTATGTCAACTAGCTGCCTTAGGACGGGACGTACATACTTGACACAGGACTGACCTCGCGATTCTCTAAGTTAACACTTCGGATGGCATCTTCGGTATCTACCAGCCAATACTCCCCTCATCTCGCACTTCTGCCTGGTTTTTGGGCTCCACGTCTCCGCCACGCTTGCCCCTCATGTATCAGATCGATTGCATTTGATATACATGGATCACATATTTCTGGCGAACCTGCAGTCGTCGACGCTTTGACCGCAACTAAATGGCTGCCTCAGCCAATCCGCCCTCCGCACGCGCCTGGTGGAAGTCTGCTGTGGTGTACCAGATCTACCCCATCTCGTTCTTCGACTCGAACGGCGATGGCTTCGGGGACCTCAACGGCATCCTCGCCAAGCTCGACTATCTCAAGAGCCTAGGCGTGGACGTGCTGTGGCTGTCGCCCATTTATCGCTCGCCCTTAGCGGATATGGGCTATGACATGTGCGTGCGGCTGCTGTTGGTGGAAGGGCTGATGCAGAGGTTATACAGAGCGGACTATCGTGAGATCGATTCGAGGTATGGGACGCTGGCGGACTGGGACCGACTAATCGCGGGTGTACATGAACGTGGCATGAAGCTGATGTGAGTCTGGATGGCGCCAAAAGTCCGAATACGGCTTACAAATGCACAGGATGGATCTGGTAGTAAATCATACGTCAGATGAGGTCTGCTCTATATACATTGCATGCGGACACAAACCCTGACCCCCTGGCGCAATAGCATGAGTGGTTTGTACAGTCCCGGTCAGACAAGGACACCTCCCGTAACCCTAAACGTAACTGGTACATCTGGCGTCCGCCCAAATATGATGCGCATGGCAACCGTCAGCCCCCGAACAATTGGAAGTCGGTCTTTCAAGGCAAGTATGAATTTACTACATATATCACTTTGGGTCTTACCTTATGTCACAGGGTCTGCCTGGGACTACGATGAGCAAACTCAGGAATGCTATCTCCATCTCTATGTCTCGAAGCAACCGGATTTGAACTGGGATAACTCAGCTGTGCGGAATGCAGTATTTGACCTGATGGAGTGGTGGATCAACAGGGGTTGTGACGGCTTCCGAGTAAGTAGCGCATAAACGAGAACGGAGACAGCCCGCGTATTCACTTCACCCAGATGGACGTGATCAATATCATCAGCAAAGTAGACGGTTTACCAGACGCCCCGGTCGCAGACCCCAAGGAACAATATCAGCCAGCCAGCGCCTTCTTTGCCAATGGGTCGGTTCTTATACCTTTTCTTCCCGATGTGACTAGCTTATTTTTACCTTCCCAGTCCGCGAGTGCACCAGTATATCAAAGAGATGAATGATCGCGTACTTTCTCGTAAGCTTCCAGTGTCCATTCCACCAGTTGCTTAAGGTCACATACGAGCACATTACAGGTCATGACCTCATCACTGTCGGAGAAACTCCTTTCACGCAGAATGCTCAGGATCTTCTGCCATACGTCCTACCCTCCCGACGCGAATTGAACATGGTCTTCCAATTTGAATTGATGGGTATAGACTCACACATTGATCCTTACGGATCCGACGTTCCTCTGATTCCCAAGGAGTGGAAGTTGAAAAACTTGAAAGAGGTTATCACCAGATGGCAGACCTTCGAACGGGAAGCAGGCTTCTGGAACGCGTAAGTTCTCATACCGTCACATCTGAGCAAGGCTAATTGATGTCTTCAGAGTCTTCATCGAGAATCACGACCACTCTCGTTCAGTTTCACGGTTCGGAAATGACTCGCCAGAATGGCGATCATTATCTGCTAAACTCTTGTCTATGCTCGAGATCACTCAAAGTGGGACGCTTTACATTTATCAAGGTCAGGAGATCGGAATGAAGAATGCGCCACCGACCTGGGGACTTGAAGAGTACAAGGACGTTGCCACAATCAATTACTGGAATAGGTGCGTGTCACCTCTCTTCTAGCATACCATCTTTCCTCACGCTGTCTACGTAGTGTACTAGAGAAGCGTAAGAGGGAATCTCCTGGCTTAGACGTGGACATGTCAGATGTGATGGATGGTATCAGACGGAAGGCTCGTGATCACGCTCGGACGCCGATGCAGGTTGGGCATTATTACGTGCGTTAGGGAACTAACGAAATATTAACATCATTGTGTTCACTAGTGGAAAGACTTACCACACGCTGGATTCACTTCGGGCACTCCTTGGATGCGTGTCAACGATGATTATCAAGAATGGAATGTCGCAGCGCAGCTTGAGAGTAGAACAAGTGTTTGGAGTTTCTGGAAACACGCACTAGAGATACGCAAGACCTATGACGTTTTGGTAAGTATTTCTGCCCTCGACGCATCTACCATCCATAAGCTCACCGTGATCAGATATACGGAGATTTCACCTTACTGTCTCCAGAGCACGAACAGGTATTTGCATATACTCGAGTCTTAGGGGAGTCGATAGCACTGGTGTTGCTTAACTTCCATCATACACCCGTGCAGTTCTCCTTGGATGAGGTACCACATCTCATAGGTGCACCGTTCATATTGGGGAACTACTCTCCTACGGATGACCGGGAGGCTGCAACCAGTATCATATCCCTGAGGGAATACGAAGGCCGGGTATATATTGTGAAGACATAATATAAAATCGATGTCAGATTTTATATCTCTGGTAGTATATCGGATAGTACACCCGCCTGTCACGCGGGAGAGCGGGGTTCGACTCCCCGCCAGAGAGCTTTTTCTTTTTCTTTCTCGCCGTGCTTCCCATGATTATCCCTGCTTCTGTCACTGAGGTCAGTATTGCAATTCGCACGGAATCGCCGATAAAACAGCGAGTTCTGACTAGGAATAATGCATGGTGTGTTGTATTTGTTTGTTAGAGTGCTCGTTCTTTATCCCCTGAAAATTTGTGAATCGATCACTTACATGCTAAGCTAATCTAGCGTCATGGCTAGCTAGGAGTCACTGTATATACGTAGAGCGACTAGTGTTTAGTGGTATTCGACACAGCTTCTAGTTCTCTCGACTATCTTGCAGAATGTTTTCTGATCGCAAGCATTCTTCAAGGTCTTCGAGCAACCTCAAATATTATTCTGGATCAAATCAATACAGTATCACTGCGCGCTCTGCCACGATGCTCAGAATCATGATGCAGCGAGGATCTTAATATGTACGTGACCACGAGAAGAATGTACGTGACGCAATAGCTCCTTGATTGAGGTCGATGCGAGTTTTTTTTTCGTGGAGGGGGCCGGGAGGTCCAGACTTATTGCCCCGAGGGCGGAGAGCGGAAACTCCATCTTGGACCTCACACGGCCTTTGCCGGGAAAGTAGAGGTCTGTTAGACATTGCGAATACTCTCCGGGCAAAATCCCATCGCCGGGAGTCTGAGGGAATACCTCCATCGCTTTAGACGCCTCTGCTCTAACACTGGGATGGGCCTCGGGTTGCTTTGCTCGTATGGGAACTGTGGATCATATCGTCAACTCGTAACTCTCAGATATATCGGAACATTTCTTCATAAGCAACACGACGATCGCCATCATCGCGCTGCAATTGCCAAACAACGTCTAACACCGCTGAACAAGATAATTAATCACCGCGCGTACAACAAATGTGACCTACGCCCTCCTGAGACAAACGCTGGTGCGGAAGTCTTGAAACGTTGACTCCCAGCAGCTTCGCTCACTGGGCTCACCTCTGTTCCTACAAGAATTCAGCACGCCACGCGCTAGTGCAGGGTTTCATCGGTTTAGAAGGAAAACTGGTAGAGAGTGTCACCGCTCGTTGCTTCAAGTGGTGAATCGGCTACGCGTATTTTTTCCAATAGCCCGGACATCAAAATCAAGCCACCCACCTCCGCGGTCGTAGAAGCGCGGTGACACCAGGCCATCACGTCATGCCACACGACATGGAAGCACTGCCAGTGCAAACCTAATACATACAACCAGGTAATGGAGATTCACCGGCGTATCAAGGTCAATCGGCGTGCGGACGTACCCGGTACGCTGAATATGGTGTCCACGATTTCTAACTTCTGCAATCTAGCTATTTGGAGTGGATATAAGGATTCTTGTGTACCATTTAAGTCAAGCGCTGGGGATATCTGTGTATCGAGATGGGTCAAATACTACCCGGCGACTTTGAAAGAACCGGGGGTCATACCAACGAAAGATTGCAGTAGCTTCTTGCTGCGGTTGATATCTAGGAGGATGCAGGTTTCCAACTTCGCATCTTAAAATTCAGATACTTTAATACTTAGAGCAGCTAAAAACGATGAATCAGGTCACGAAGTGGATTGAAGCTCTGAAGTGATGACTCACATGAATAAGAGAGCCCAGTGACCTGTCGAGCGCTGGTAGAAGCAAATCCCAAAAGACTGGCCGAACATGTCTCCATTAGACAAGGCTGTCAAAAGGACTAAGATGGAGACGACAAATAGTAAAACTACGTACGTAACAAACAATCGCAAAATTAGGTACGGTGCATCCAATGACTACACTGCGTACTAGTTAGGGAGAGATTAGACTTTCCCGGTGGCACTGATTGCACCGGAAGTCACGCCATAAAGCCGCTACAAAGAGTTTCAGTGCACTATGGTAGAAATGGCAAAAAGAGGAGAGAACTTCTCTTCGCCGAAAAAGTGATAACCCTAGAACGTGACACATAAATCGATAACAGGGTGTAACGTCCAGTAAAATAGAAGATCTGTAATCCCGCTGCTAATAGATCTAGGTTAGTATGCACTCGTTCGGACTTTCTCATATTCAGACTCCGCTATTGCTTTATCGTTGAGTTCCTTAAAGTTCCCATTTGTTTGTTTTACGTCCTCTACGTATTCTAAGCTTTCGTCAACACAGCAAGAACCACCTGCTGTCCGCAGCGTCCTGTACGCGCTTCTCTTCGGGTCCTAGCGATGCACTATAGCTATAGTTGCCAAGCTGCTTCATTCAATGGTGCCTTTGTGGTCTCGACTCTCATGCTCGGACTGCTTCGCTAAGTACTGCTCATGTTTAGCTTCAGACCATTCTGTTCGACATCAAATGCTAAACCTAGGCATAACATTGATCTGCCGAGGCAATATACTGTACCGACACGACCCTGGACGACGTCCCTTGTCCCACTGCTCCGTCGCCGTCGCCTATCCACTGGTTTGTTCCCATGTTCCCGTCGCCTAGTAAGGTTCCGTATATTCAATAATCAATCAAAATTTGTTTTATATTATTATTATCTAAAATGGAGGAAATAAACACTAATAGTGCTCACAGACGACATTCTGTGATACTTCTCTCATTTGCTCTCAGCGTAGCGTACCGACCCGGATTCCCACGACGTATCACGGCCGTCCTGACAGGTCGCTATGGCATCCTGGTGTGATTGAGCTACTGTGCCTATGTCTCAGATACCACAACATTCGTTAGCATCACACGAAGCTTTGCCTTGAGTCTCTCTGGCTTTACTCGGGAAGCCACATTCCCACCACCGAGATCCCCTTCCGAGCCTCATGTAGCGGGTGGCGACCTTATGGGTCCCTGATTCCAGCTGTTTCACTTACATCAGGATGTCTATCAAATTTCTATATAGTGGGGTCGTCCGATGAAAGGCATGCGTCCTACTCGGCCCCGTTGTCGGAGGCGCTCCAACAGTTCAGGCCCAACTCCAACGACTCAGACCCAGCAAATGAGCGCAAACTTCTGTGATAGACGAGACCAAATATAGACTGGCGCCCGCTGCGACTACGAAGTATTAATACTGAGAGGAGCTACACATGCTCAAGCAGGCTCCTAGCAGAAAGGCGCCTCTCGAACTGCTATCTTCAATCCAAATTATCCTCATGTAAGGATGTCTCATATGGCTCTCAAATCAGATCTAACACAGCGTTTTACAGATCATTGCGAGAAGTCGTTCAAGATGTCTTCCGCTGGTACAAACGTCTCGTGCATATATGGTCCATCCCGGAGGGAGGCGACGCCCACCTGGTTTCACGCACAGGATGCATCCGGGAGACGGAAAAATGTCGACATGTTGCCATGGGAGATCCTCTCGTATATCTTCCTGCATTTGGTTCAATCATACGACAATCTCTCCGTTTCATGCATGGACACCCCCGTGCTGCTATCTCACGTTTGCTCTCATTGGCGGGAGGTGAGCACATCCACACCAGAGCTGTGGAAGACCGTAGCTCTTCGAAGCTCGCTGACCGCAAGAAGCACATCGCGATCGACTTCATTTCTACATCGCTCCAAGAGTCTGCCCCTTGACCTCTTGCTCGACTTCCGCGATCCACGTTGGCGCTGGAACGAGGAAAATCACATATTCAGCGCCGACGACATGAAGGACGTCCTCTGTCTTCTGCTACCAGCTGTGCATAGATGGGGATCGTTGACGCTGCTCACAGACACGTGGGCTCCAATTCATACATTCCTGTCACAGACTTCTTGCGTCACGTCCGCACCTATGCTCAGGGAGTTATCCTTGTTCCGCTGTAATGCCTACTTTGTTCGCAAAGATCAGGCCTTTCTCCCGGTGAAATTAAAGGAACCGGTGTCACTCTTTGGTGACCAACTCACTGGTCTACGACGTGTCACCCTGGCTGGTGTGCACGTCGACTGGGCATCGTCCTGTCTGCGCAATCTACAAGCTTTGGAATTGAAGTTCCACGCCTATGAAGTGTCGCCAAGCCTTCAAGAGTTTTTACGAATCTTGAGAGAGTGTCCGGCACTCGAAAAATTGTCTCTCCTAGGGTGGGCGACTCGCCTGGACATCCAGGCCAGCGCAAACCAAAAGGAGCATCAATTTGGGCTCCCATCATTATGTACACACTTGGAGCTGCCCTGTCTCAAGGAACTGGACATCGGGTTCGTTGACATGGATCACACTGCCCAAATCCTCGCATTTTTCCACTGTCCTAAGCTCGAGGAACTATCCTTGGAAGACGTCGCAGCTTCCATGGAGTACCAAAGTCCCATCTATTGTGACCCCCTTCTAGGATACCTAGCTAATCGACGAGATTTTCAAACCATTCGGTGCCTCCAGCTTCACCAAATCTACGCCAGTTACGCGTCCATAATGAATCTCCTCTCGTCATATCCTCACGTGTCATGTTTGACCCTCGATAAGATGGACGAGACCGTCCTCGAAGTCCTCAAGAGCTGGAACACTATGCTTGGTGGGGCGGCACCGTTTTGCCCTGGTCTAAAAGAGTTACATTGTCGGAGTATACCCGCGCACTTGGTAGCAGAGTGTGTATTCGAGCGCATGCGTCTGTCTTCCTTGGACACTCCTGGGTTGCAGCATGTTGTCATCGATATTTCCGGGAGCAATTCTGTGGACGAGATCAGTGACACTGTCTACCAGGCGTTCGCCATTATGAACATCAAGCTCCAGGTGTTAGAGGACGACTTGGACGAGAGTGACTGGTCTCGAAGGGGTAGCTTCGCAAGCGTTCATTCGTTTAGTAGCTACACGTCTGTTGAGTAGAAGGTATGGTTTTCGATGTACGAACCATCCCGAGTCCGCAGCCTCTTGACAGGCGTTGCAAGGTCTGTATGGTTCATCCTACTGTCTCTAGTCCGCTGTAGTACAGATATTCGTTATCGGAAAGAGCGTCTTGTGATTTTCAAAGCAGTAGCACGCTGATTACTAGTAGATCTTAGCCGAGCCACATACGTCGAGGTGGATGCTGATGTCGACGCCGAGGGTGTGTTGTATTTGTCGACGTGATTGTAACACAAGACTAGACTGTCTTCGGGTTTTATGAATTGGTAGAAGCAATGTCTGGCTTCCTTGCGCGTCACTTATGTATGTCTTCGGGCTTTTGATTAGATGCCGTAATTACGTACTCGAAATAGTGCGCGGAGTTTGAACACGACAAGTAATTGAACGGAGATCTAGAACAACTGTCTTGGTGTGCTTCAAGTGCTTGTCCTTAACTGACATAGTAGTCGACCATGGCCGATCACACAGAACCTTTCGGAAGTAGATGTTGAAGGCGAACACGTGAAATGCTCGTTCCTAGAACGATGTTCGTGCCTCGTTGCTTACTCTGCGCGTCTACATGCTTCAAGTCTCGAAGTCAAAGGCCAATCATGATGAACATTTCAAGAGTAAACGATTATATAACTTGAAAGAAACCATTGAGTTGTACACTTCAATTATCCAGTTATATGGTGGGAATGTGTCCTCCATTCTGACCATACAATGCAACAGAGCGGCCTGCGACTTGGAAGTAGGTGTGTATACACCTCAGGCATCGCAGAGGTAGTTGAACTGTCTCAACCACGTTCAGACCAGTTCTCCTAGTGTGCCAGAGATTTCAGGGACGCCATAGAGCAGAAGGCCGCGTTGTCTGTCGCCGTTTTGCGGAAGGCGTACTTCGCTCTAGCCGTGGTGAGCTCGGTGAGGCTCTACAGGCCTTAGAGCAGTTCCGCAACGTCTTCACCAAATTTGACGCCACCGAGAAGAAGCTCCGCGAGTAAATCGAGAAGTCGAATGCGGAAACAGAACGAGAGGAACGAATCCAGAACATCTCGATTGAAAACTACGAAGAAACGCGGAGGAAGGTTACCGGAGAGGGTGGGCAAAGTTCCCCATACCATCCAGGGTCTACGAAATCAGTTACATGGACAGGGTCCCTGCGACTCCCTCCCCGCCCGAGATCCCGACAAAGCGCTTTCTAGCGGACCTCGTGGGCGACGATCTCATGGGAACACGATCCCGGCAGTGCTGGAATTGTCCCAAATTGTCCCAAACCCGCCATTAGTATGATCCAAACTCCCATGTCCTACCTTCATATGCACCCGCTGATGGTTATCGACTTCGTACAGCAGATATGCAAGAACAGAGGTGTATGTATTCCCATGACCCCAAAGATCATCTTTTACCCCCATTTCGGCATTTTCACCAATATTCTGCATGGTACAAAAGACTGCAACTCCCGTTGTGTCACGGGCGAGACAATGCAGGAGACGATGAGACCCAGGTAAGGCCAACGAATACCCCGCAAATGTCGCCAGTCTCAAGCTGACATCCTAACCTTGGAACGTGTAACCTCGCACTATAATCATGTAAGACAAAATGACATTCAATTACAGCAACCCAAAACGCAAGGTCGCGCGAGGCTGCTTCCCTTCAAGTTGAATATTGGGCAATCGTAACCTGAAGACAATCTGCCACACGATTTCTGGACTGCGATATCAGGCATGCATGCATGAGGCCTGACCGAAGCTATTCATACACATAATCGTACATGGGTAATGCTACATAAAATGTGCGTGATATATAGATGGGGAGGGGAGGGGTATAGCGAGTAAGCATAGTCCTTTCCTTCACACCCAAAGACAAATAGCAAACCGTCCTTCTCAGACTTTTACAGCTGGCCCATTCTCCCCATAGAAAGGATCCTTGGTGAACCAGTCCAACTGCTTGATCCTCGCCTCCGTGTTGCCTTCCTCCTTCAGACCGTAACACATATCCCAATGCTCGGCGTTGACGGGGTACGCGCCCATCATGTCGAAGACCTCCAGCCCTATCTCCTTCACCTGCTTGTGCGACACGCCTGCCGGAATTAACAGCGCGTCGCCCGCCTTCACCTCCAACTCGACCCTCGCCGGGTTGCTCTCCCCTCCAAAGAGTAGCAGCGCGCCGCCGCTGAGGACAATGATCGCCTCGTGCGACGTGGTGTGGAAGTGGGTGGTAGGATACATGGTGTACGTCCATTGCGCCTCGACGACTTTTAGCGAGTTAATGTGGTCCTTTATGGCAGCCTTGCTCGCCCCTTTCTGGAACAGCGACTTGTAGTAGATGAGCGGCTTGGAGGTAGGGTCCGAGTTCGGGATGAACCCGTGCCGAGGGATGTAGTAGGTCTCGATTTTGACCTTGGACAGGGGAGTGACGATGGAGGACATGTCGTACGAATCGTTGGTGAGTCGTCAGAGCGTGGACTGGAATGGGCGGGATGCGTCTTGCTTGTTGGGCCGCGATACGTTTCTTATACCGGCGGGACGTGCGCTGTTGTGGCATCAGATCTCATCTCATGCAGTGCCTAGATTCCCCAGGTGACAGGTCAATCGGAATCTGTCGCGAAATGGCAAGAGGAGAGCGTGTGATTTGTTCAGGATTTTCTCTATCCGGCATTTGGGAAAGACTGATATTCTCCTGCGGTCGTCGGCTATCCAGGAGATGCCAACCCGCCGGCAGTCGACAGTGGACACTAGTAAATATTCCGTCCGAACGTCTATGACTGTCTTCATTGATATTCCCAGCCAATAAGTAACGCTCCTTCCGCTTCATCGGCCGTTCTCTACTGCTTCATAACTTCCACTATTATTCCGTTGAACAGTCAAGACGTTAAGCGCCATACACTCCGCCATCAGGGGCACCCAGTTTTCTAGCACGCGTACGTCCAGTTTGGTCTTGCCTTAAGTGCCTTCGTGTCTAGGCCTCGCTTAAATAGCCTCATGTTTACATTCGTCCCTCGATCACGTTCTACTGCAGAGCTCTATCATTTATGCCAAATGGGCTTCGGGGTCAAACCCAAGGCGGCATGGCCGGAATGGAGTTACACTGTTCTCGGACCATTTATTTGGGGGTCGGCAACGCCTGCAAGCAAAATGTCCATGTGACGCGTGATGTCACATGCACGGGAAACTGGCGCCACAGCTTGTCACCCTAGTTGCTTGACCTGAAATTGGTGTACAGATGACTTGATTATAATGGTCATTGCAGAGTAGACATATCTATGAAGTGACTATGAACCTTTGTGCTTAAAAACACTTGTGTTTATCGAAAATAGTGCTCTAAATTTGATAAAATATTAGTCCTCCTCACCAATATCTTCATCCTCTGGCTCCAGTTCTGGGCCAGCATGATTACTTTTGATTGAGGGACATCTTTTGAAATATATGTTGATAGATTCTTCAACAGCCCTGATCTTTTCAGCCTTGATGAAAACTTTGGATTTGATTGGCACCAATAGCTCATCCTTGGGTATTCCTGCCTTTTATCTCCAGCTGCCTGTGCCTCTCTAGCTGATCATCAAGCTCAGCATTGGTCCTATTCTTCATAAATTCATGGAAAACGCTTTAATAGAACATGTCGCAGCAAATGCCGGAGGCCCTTCATGACTGTGTTTCAGTAAGGTGCAAGTTTCTCAATGGGAACATGACTTTAATTCCACAATAAATTTGAATATATTGTTTTACACATCGTTGAATCAATCGTTGCAGTTCTATTTTTAAATTTTGTCATCTTTCAGGTAGAAACTGCTATGTCATACAGCAAAAAACACACTTAAAGGGTCTAAATCAAAAATCGAACTGCAAGACTCTATTCTATGGTGGACAAAACATTATATTACAACTTCTATTTGAATTTACAGTGCATCTCCGTTCCGAAACTTGCGCCACAAGTTGCGCTCACATTTGGCTGCAGTGGCTGAAGCGTGACATGCGTGTCGGAGTTTAAAACTCATAGGGATTGCCGACCCCCATCATTTATGGAAGACACTGGTGTTGTGGACGCGCTCGGATATCGCGACCCTCGCACTATGCCCATCAGGAGTAAAACCTGTCTACTTGCAGTCCTTTCTGATGGCACGGAGGTGCTTAACCAAGGGTGCCTTTCCACGCGTGACGGGTTAATCGGATTATCTCACAGTGATATATGTACACCCCTATCCCGTTAGCACTCGTCAAGCGTCCAGCACAGGACCTTCGGAACCGTAGAAAGGGTCGCTCTGGAACCACTCTAGCTTCTTAATGCGTCCTTCTACGTCGCCTTCGCTGTCTTTTCCATAACACATGTCCCACTGCGCAGCGCCCACGGGATAGCAGCCTAGCATTTGAAAATCCCCGCTCTTGTCCTCCAGCAGTCTGTGCGCCGTTCCAGCTGGAAGCACGATCGCGTCACCCTTCGTGACGTCTGCCTCAACTCTTTCCTTCCCCGCCGAACAGCAACAGTGCCGAGCCACTAAGGATGATCAAAACTTCGTGCGTGTTCGAATGGAAGTGTGAAGTCGGATACATGGAATATGTCCAGTGGGGCTCGATCACGTTGGTTTTAGAGAGATGAGCAGTGATGGATGACTTGGTGGCCGGCGAAGTGAAGACGGAATGATATATTAGCATGGGCTTGGATGTGGCAGAGGAATTTGGGATGAGTGCGTGTCTAGCAATAAAGTGCTTGCTGACTTTGAGGGAAGAAAGAGAAGTTAGGATAGAGGGCGACATGGTGTACGCAGCAGACTTTGGTACAGGTTGTAGAGTATCGTTACAAAGACCTGCGGGTGCGGTGAATATAGCTCTAGCATGACGTCACTGTGGCAAGGACCCACAGTCACAAACGTCGGTAATACTATCTTGACATAAATACACTACCCTCCGGTCCGACTTTGAGAAAAAAGACTCATTCTTCGTCAGCCTCGTACTCTGGCTGTGGCACGACCCTCTCTTCCTGCAGTCAAAGGCAAGCTTCCGCCTGCCGGATATCCGGAGTTCCGGCAGCGTAGCGCTCTCTGGATTCTTCTGTACGCGTTCTACCAGCAAGTCATAGCGCGCGCCCACTGCTCTGCGGCGAGGCATAATCCTTGGTTGACTCCACTGTATATGAGGGCGGAACGGCTGTATGGTACTTTTCTTGGCCTCGTCCCGAAGGTGCGCTAGATGTCGACAGGCGTCATACATGGAGAGGTGGTGCAAGAATTGCCTGTCACGCTTTGACGGCGGTTCCAGCTTGCCCTCTAATGAGCACCTATCAGAATACCGACACCGCATGGAAAGCAGAACTAAACGCACCCTCGCGTTCTTGCTATTTCAGCTTGCACACCGTTTTTTGGTCGCCCTCCTTCCACGCCGCCGCCGCCGGACATTCCTTCGAGCAATACAAGGGCCGCTGCATCTCTTGAAGTCAACTTGGTGGCACTAGGATGAGTATGAGTCCCGACGAGGTTTTTGACGAATCAGACATGGACATAACCATGACATTATCGCAGACAGCTGCTCCATTCTTCTGGGACGGGCTGGACTGGGCTGCCATGTCGATTTTATCCAAGACAAGGGCACGCAAGCGGGCCCACACATCCTTCGCCACACTTGACCCAACGCGCTGCTCCGTAGCATCATACGTAATGACTTGTGACACTACAGACTCTGCGGCGCTGATAACAGAGTAATATATCATGTGTGGAAGCATATTGTCGAAGACAGACTCTGCCCTCAGCCTGGAGAATGTTGGACTGCAATGCCGAGAAAAGGCCAGAGTTGATGGCCAAGTGAAACCTTCGATTGACTCGAGGCAGTGGCATGGATACCCGAACATGGAAACCATCGCGTCTAATTGGATCACATTTTCGGCGAGTAGACAATAGCGCAGACGGTGGTCCGGGCTGTATGAGAACTCGTCAAGACCGCGATACGAGCTGGATCCAAGGGCGCTCTACTGGCTGAGTCCGACCGAGATATCGCCATCATGGCGACACCCTCAGCGTTGCCGCCGGTTGCTCTGACAAGTCTTCTCTGGCGGCTGAGTCAGAAGTGTGTCGAGCAATGCGGATCACAAGGGAATATTGCCCCGGGCTGTATCTTTAAGAACACACAATTTCGCTGCAATCTCGAGAAGACCAGGCGTATCGGCCACGAGTCAACGCATTCTATACAGAGTACCAGGCACTGTGACGATATCCAGCGCTTGCCGTGTCATATCCGGTACCACGTCTTGTCGCAGAATACGGATGTTATAGAAGTTAGGCCCCCACTTGTAGATACATGACCGTGCTCGAAGAATTGTCGTTCCGAGTGGAGAGTTGTCGCCAGTATGCGTGCCGACCTTGCCTGACCCAACCGTAGAGAAGAATGCGAGATCCGCGTGCACTAAGCGAGAGGCATCGGGGAGGGTTGGTACTTTGTTCTTTCTCGTCCAGATGGTTACAAAAGATGTCCACCAGCCCGTAGGAGAGGACGTTAGGGTTTTCGTGCCGGCGGTCCGGTTGGACGGACTAGATATGCTATAGACTAGCCACCGAGAATTGGGGAATACTGGTGAATTAAAGTACTACATCTGCGTAGTGAGAATAAATCGATTCTAGATGGTAGATATTGTGACACACGAACTGAAAATCCAGGATGACTGATTTGTCCGATCGCTTACCTTCTTGGGATCTTGTTGGAACGCGCTCCATGATCGCTGCAATCCGGGGCTGATACTGATAGCAGATTCAAAGGGAGAAGATGAACGCCTGTCCGTCGCCAACAGTGCTACGCAAGAAGGATAACGTTAAATAAAAGAAAATTCGAACGTAAAATCCTCTACAAATCGGAATATCGGCAATTCCCTAATTCGGGTATTAATTGCCTGTGGCAGGACCGCCATCTTATCTTATGTGGGGCTATCGGACTTGCGACTGGCTGCAAATATGTAGCATAAGTATCTGTGCTGGTATACTACCCATCACACAATAATGTCACTTCTGGACCCTTTGTCTACCGTGGTGACTGCTCTAAAGCGCGAGTCTATCATTCCAGATGTTCTCCCTGAAGACTTCTATCCTTCAATGCTATTCTCAGTGATCTGGCCCAACGGAAAGGAAGCCGTCCTAGGGAACGAGCTGACCAGGGAGGATACGCTGGACGAGCCATCGATCAACTTTGCGCCCATGAACGTGCCTCCTGAGCAGGCGTACAGCGAGGGCGAGGGTGAATTGACATACACTGTAGTGATGTTGGATCCAGATGCGCCGGGGCGCGCTGATCCAAAGTTCAAGTGCTTCAGACATTGGGTGGTGCGTTCAGTTTGGTTCATAGTTAGCCCCCACTGCAAACATTAAATCGATACGCGCACCGTGCTCAGATAACTGGCCTGAGATCGCCACCTCAGACTAACCTGCAATCCGATAAGTTACTGGCAGCACAATCCAAGCCATCCACAACACCTTACAGGCCTCCAGGGCCTCCTCCTGGTACTGGAGAGCACCGTTATAGTTAGTTATGAAGGATCTCTATCCGAAACACTCGTTTGCTCTAACACGCAACTAGCTTTGCTTCTATTCCAAGAACCTCCGTCGGCTCCCCTCGAAATACCTCAAGGTGCTACAGAATACGGCGCAGCTTTGGAGGAAAGACTGCGCTGGAACGCCATCGACTTCGGACAAAAGTACGGTCTCAAATTAGTCGGAGCAAATTTTTTTATCTGTAGGTCGATTGACTAAGTACCGATTATCCGATCAAGCATCCGAAGAAGAATGGTCGGAACTATTGTCCGAGCCTTAAAATACAAAATGGTAAAGATAAATAGTTACACGTGATTCGAGACTTGTCCTTTCCTGAACTTCCCCGCGGTAGCGTACCTATCATCCAAATCACACCGGTCAAGCCTTTCTTGTAGCGACTGTATCGCACGCTGGAGAGCTCTACCCACTTCCGGCCATTCCTTTTTGACCAGTTTACCTTCCCTCTTGACTATCTCCCCGTTTACGATGACCCATTCCACGTCCGCTGCAGTGGCATGGAATACTATACCCTTATACGGATCGCGGCAATGCGCTAGATTGACCGATTCTGCATCGTACAGCACTATATCGGCCAGCTTCCCCACCTCAACGGAGCCGATTTGTGTAGAACGGCCAGAGGCCTCCGCACCACCTAGCGTTGCCAGGCGGAAAGCGGATGCAGCACTCAAAGCGTTGTATCTGGCACTTTTGTCTTCGTTAGCCAGCGTTTCATGTATGCGTCCTACCTAGACTTTAGTGCTGGATTATGGAACTGTAGGACTGATAGCTACCTCGTTCCCATTGTAAAGCGAAGCGCATCGCCGGGAACATTTCTGTGCTGGTGACAGATGCACAATCCTGGTGACATCATTACTGGTAACTTGACGACTGGACCTCACACAAAGAGGCACTTACAATACCAAGACCAGTCTTCACTCCTCGGCGGACTGCCTCATATGTAACCGGGTTGCCGTGACCCATACCGAGCTCATCTTCCTAAACTCGCATACGTGATCAGCCATAACCCTTTCAAGAGCTTGACGCGGGATGCACACCGGAGTAGACGCAATACTCGCTCCCACTTGTTTCAGAAGCGTCCATTCACCGGGATCGCATCCTTTATGCATTAAATCGTTTCCGTGCGAGAAAATAACATCATTCTTGAGCAAACCCGCATCTGCCCAAGCTCGAACCTTCTTTGAATAGCTGCGGGCATGGGGTCCTCCAACATAATGCAGAGTGATGGGCTTGACACCGAGGGCTCGAACAGTTGACAGTATCCGACTGTCCTCTGCTGGGTCATAACCCTGGACATCGTAGGCCATTCCAAGAGTCACGCGGCCGTCAGCGGTCAGACGACCTTTGTCCTCGGTCGCAAGGCGGCGGATCGTATCCACCTGCATTTCTGAGACTTCTTTGTCATCTTCGAAAAGAAGGGGATCTATGCTTGTAGGCAGCGACTGAGTGAGTGGATGAGTTGGATTCTGGGTTATTGAAAGAACATCACTTGCCTGCCTAGAGATACAGAACATGGACCGCAGCCCGGATTCGGCCGTAGCTCTAAGGGCTTGTTCAATATGATCGACTGAGTTAGCGCAGTGAAAGTGGTCTACGACTGTCGTCGTCCCACTATGAAGGGCTGTAGTCTCCCGTACCTCAGCATCTGAGATGATAGAGAACAGTCGGTTGCTTATCACCTTGCAGGCAACCGGCTAGTTGACCGATGTACACATCTTCGGCACTAACTAGCGCTGCTGTGGTCCAGCTGAGCTTTGCGAGGCTATTCCTCTGCATCAGTATTCCGCTAGTTTAAGGGATCATGCTGTTCACTATTCTGAGAGGGTCCAGTCTTCCTGGTCATTGACTATAGTCATCCACATATGTCTGGCCAGAAACGATCATCAGCAATAGGGAGTACACTCGCATTAGCTACTCACCTATGAGTATCTACAAAACCCGGGGCGACCCACTTGTTGCTGCAGTCGATGACAAAATAGTACTGAGGCAACTTCAAGGAATTCGGCTCTGCCACATCCACAATGCGGTCACCTTCTATGAGCACATCGACTCGGCGAGCGAGAGGAACGGACAAGGGAGCATCCTGGCCGGTATACGTAGCCAAAAGACCATTACGAAGTAAAATAGTCGTGCAAGCATCAAGCGGCATCTTGCAGGGTACAGGTAGTCCGCAATGGGGGAAAGTACTTTAGTCCTTTATAGCACGGTTGAAGCAATCTGGTTTGATACCTTCAGATCCTCGGTGAACATAACAGGAGCCGCACGATCTTGGACGGAGATCATGCCTCCAAACCTTAGTCAAGCCAGCAGGCTCATGATACATGACGTTTGATGCCGACCCTTCAGGATTGCGGCCTTCTCCCCTCGCGGCGAACATAAAGCACTGTACCAACGGAAGAGAAGTCAGCTTCTCCCGAAAGACCACTTCTGACTATTCTTACCATCGGATGTTGGTAAGACGCCGTTGGTAATAAGCACCAAAAGAGTGGAATTGTCTGGTAGCAGTGCGGATCCATTAAACTCATGACCGTCACAGCGGTTGTTGAGCGCCTTCGACAAGGGCAGTTAGTACTCGGAGCTCGGAGCTCTATATATACACAACAAGACCCCATTACACCGGTTCAGGTCAGCACCCATGTTACAATGAAGGTTAGAAGGTAGCCCTATGGTTGATCCAAGCACGCGATCCCTAGTCATGATAGCCTGTAATCGAGGACAGGATGCATTTGCAAATGGTGGCTACTGCAGGTGTTCGGCCGTGAATACCTGCACTGCAATGCCCAGGTGTCAAACAGTCGTGCATGCCGGTTCAACCTTCAGACTGTGCCGGCCCCAACCTTGATATGTTCGTCCCAAAATAGCAAGAAATGTCATAGAGGTCTTGCGGTGTAATCTACAAAACTCTGCAACTGGCGCGCAGTCCTGGGAGGGAACCTGAATGCTTGGAGCTTGTCATTAAAGGTCCTTACAATCCTCGCCAGTCCCTCTTTGAAAGCTACGATAACCACATCAGCAAGGATAGTGGTGCGCGGCCTTCTGCACTCACCGTCGATGATAGGGCGCATGGCATCCTTTGCCAGAGACACGTCGTACCCGATTTGATCCTGAATCTCCCGTTCCTGGGGTGTCAGCTTCTCCCTCTCCTCCTCGCTTGGAGCTTTGAACTTCACAGAAAGCTCAGTTTCGTACTCTCCTACGGCAGAGTAGAACGATATGAACGCCTCAAGGATGCGAGGGATATCTCTCTGCAAAACGCCGTAGCGATCCTCATCCAGCGACACGCAAGTCAAATGAGCTAGAACTATAAGAATGTGAGCACAAGGATAACTGTCTTCGAGTGAATATCTACCTTGTATAATTAACACATCCAGCTCCCGATTCGGCAAACACTCCTCCGCAGCCTTCCCCAACCGGTCCTTGTGCCACCACTCCTTTAGAATCTCACCCATTGCCACGACGCGGGGCGGGCAATACTTCTCCACCACCCCTCCCAACTGTACCTTCTTCGCCATTTCCTTCGGGTTATACCGCTCAATCCACCCCGTCACCTCCTTGACCTCAGCAACCACCACGTCCGTGCCCTCCTTCACCGATGCCGGCGCCACAGCTGCGACGGAGCGGAAGAGCTCGGGGACGTGCGCTGCACCCACCTCCGCTGTGCTCGCGATAGCCTGCGTGATCGCACCATCGGATGACAAGGACTCGATGACGGCGTGCACTGGCGACGCTGGCGAGGACTTGAATATCGGCTTGCGGATGAGCGGCGTCGATGGCGTCGGGTCTGGCTTTTTGGGTGGTACTGGTGCTGGCGCTGGCGTCGTAGCGCCTGGAAGGTAGGGTAGTCGTATCAGTCTCTGTATCAGTTCCCTAATGAGCTACGAACCTGGCAGCGGGGCACCTCGTCGAACAAAGTGCTGGTAATCTTTGCCGAGCTGCAGTAGCGCGGTGCGGCAGAGGGTCACCCACAAACTCGGGCTGTGTTTCTGATCAGCAAATAGCGCCGACCGTCGTGCACTTGCTGCGGGCGAGTCTTCCCATATCAAGTTACGCAGCTCCATATACGCAAAATACTGGAAATACGTTGACGACGAAGTAGTACCGGAGATCAATGTCTCGACTGGATCTGCCGAAACTGAAGTAACTGTAATTGGCTGGGTAACATAAGCCACTAACGAGCTAACCTGCATAGAACGGGACTCACTTCAGAAATTTGTGCTTCAAAAATACTCTCGGACACCTCCCATGTAGCAACCGTCGACAAGCCGAGCGCGAAGCACCGGAACAAGAGCTCAAGATGTCTTAATGGCAAAGACAATGTCCACGGACCTCGCAAGAAGTGCGTGGCAAATGGTCTGAGCGCAAGCCGAAGTACCGGGATGTGGAAGAGAATAGGCAAGAGAAGTATGCGAGTCACCCCAAACAAGACGGTAGATGTTGCGAGCGACAAGGTGGTCACAGCAATCGTGGTGAGCGCTATTTTTGTCGGGTCAAAACGTGGGGGTAGTTCCTCGTCGTCTACGCTAAGCTATTACACTGGCTCAGAGTTGAGTCGTACTATGTCTCGATAATCAAGGACTTACATATTGGCGCACAGGAGGCCATCGTACTACAAATCGGTCACGCATGATGTGGCGCAACAGAAAAGCGTACGCGCAAACGAGTTGTGTCAGCATCAAAAAGATGAAACGTCCATTGAGATAGTATGGATGCTTCCTTTCCAGCTTCTGGTGAACGAACGCACCACGAGTTTGGAAAAACTAACTCACCGGGATTTTACGAAGGGCGACAGACGTGGTTCTCCTTTACCACTTTCACTCGTCTGATTAGTATATGCCAGCAGGATGTGCAGTCCGGAGAGAAGGACGGCAGACACAGAATAGCATATTAGCGCAGCATACGTGCTCCGTTTCGAAAGAGCCGCCTTGACAGTTTTTGAAGGAGATGAAGAAGCAGAAGGAGTCGCCGTAAGATAAAACTTTCTAAGCAGAGTAACTGGAAGTGCACCAAGCACCCAGAATGCTAGCGACAGTGCGATGGTTGATAGTGAGAGTAAGTTCCACAGACTGAATCCGCCTGTACTCCAAGTATTCCAGACAAAAGCAGGAGTCCAGCAATACGCTGCTGAATACAGAAATATTGAGCGCAGACGGTGTCTCAAGACCCTTTTTACTGCTGGTTCAAAGGTTTGTGATGCCGGCGGAATAGTCGTGGCAGCATGGGAGACAAGAGTCGACGGTTTGGCACGGATTGGTGTACGGCTAGTTGATGCATTCATTGAAGTGTTTATCGTCACAGGCAACAACAGCAATGAGAACAGTAGGAGCGGGAGGATCGTCAGTCGATGTTGGCGATGATGACGGCGAGGCTTGAGCACAGTGGCGAAGGAAGAGTTCGAGCGCGTCGGACACGCGCAAGAAGGCATCACGTGACGGACAAAACCCACGCCACTGAAGTCGAGCCTTTCCAAATAGTCTGGGCTGCCGCTTTATTTTATCTTGCAAGTTGGATGGTAGTTGACAGACCTACAATACTATCTGGGTCCATATGTGTCTGGTGTGGCAGTCGCATTCCCTATTCTAAGTTCTCACAAGCTCGCGTCGAGACTGAACGGTTTCTGACCTTCATTGCCTGAACTAGTGACAGCTACATTTCACCCTGCTATTCACTTAGACTCTTTGATTTTGTGCGACTTACCTCCCAAATGGTGTATTCAGGTATCGATGGGTGCAAATTAAGTGACACGAAAGGCCCACATTACGCACGAGTACAAGTAATGCGTAAAAGGCTCATCAGCAATGCACATCTGAAGATTGAACGTCTAAGGATCCGATATCCAACATCCAACAAATGAAATAAATTCGATGATTCTGTGGACACGAAAGCCGATGCGCTCGCTACTCTAATACTTATTCCGCTGGCTTTACGCAAATATTGGTTTTGTAAGTCTAAGACTCATTCGCATTGCTTCAGTCTATCCTGGATATCCACGGTCGAACTGTAGCTCAGAGTAGGATCCAAACCGTCGTCGGAAAAAGGGGAGGAGCTGTCGGACACATGCAGAATGTAGGATTACGAAGAGTTGATCCATCATTATGTACATTAAAACGATGTATTCTAAGTAGGGGTGTCTTTGCAAAGATGCCCACTTGAGAGGTTCCGGAAGTCGTAGAAGATATCTTGCGTGCCGGTACAAAGTCATCTATAACTGATGTTTTTGGCATTTCTCAACGATTGGTAGATCTAGAGATCCGCTTGCCAAGGGTATACAAATTATGTGCAAGTGTCCATAATCCAAACGCGGAGCAAGAGCCCGTAAATCAGCTAAAACTTTGCACATTACTTCTTATAATGATACTAGGCATGACAGTTTCAGACCATGCAGCTGCACAAGACCGTTAAACTGGACTCACAGGAACTTCCCAAGTAAAATCAATGCCGGAAATCACATGCGGAGCACCGGTGGTAGTATTGTAGGACATTAGAGTGGCCTCTGTATCATTGTAATCAACATCGATTTAGAATAAGATTGCAGTCATGGTATCATTGCACTCACGATAGTAAGCTCCAGTGGTCATGCCTATCCCATTGAAGACATACGTGCCGTTGGCTGACTCGTTGCGTCCGCCGAGATTGGTCACAATAGGACCGACAAGGGAGTCACCAGGGTTATAGACGTTAAGATTTTCGCCATTACCCTGCAAGATTCCTATGGCCAGAGTATTGTTTGGGTAGCATGGCAGTGGATCCCAAGCGAACACGAGCTAGTATTGGTGTTTGATTGAGACGCGAAATACTTCAATGTATACATAATACATACAGTATCACCGGGAGAAGCGCTGTTGTCTTTGGGAGTCCCATCAGGCCCCAGGATCTCACTCGTCGTGACGTTGTATGGCTGGCTAATGATCCCATATTGGCAGCCAGGGTAGTTGCAATAGCAATCTGCAGGAAGACCAGGTGGCAAATCGCGTTTATAGAGAGTGTTAAGACTGAAAGTTGGCAAGGCGAGGAAGAGGGTTACGAAGAGACTGAAGAAGGAGGAACGAGTGAACATGGCACTTGATTACGGCGAGATTACATTGCAAGGAAATCAAGGCCAGATATTTATTCGCTGCGATCAGATTCACTGCGCATTGATAAGAGCGTTGCCAGCTACCGAGACTCGCAGACCGCAGCGAATGGCTCTGAAGAGTCGGCTAGAGGAGGCCGTCCAGAACATAGCATTCAGACGCGTGGTACCGCCTTCAATGTGTGTCGGCTCCCATGAAGGCAAGAACTGTCCGTAGATGAGCAGCGCGAAGGCTAGTATTGCCCCAAAACCGTGCTCAGCTCCTTGATCTTAAGCTTCAGCATGCATGCGGCTACCGTCGACAGTCAACTCGCTGAACAGAAATAAAGCGGATCAAGATCTCTGGGATGCGGACTACACGTGGCGAAGAGGATAAATATGGAAACTCCACTCCCTTCTTCGGATATCTCGCCGACAGGAAGAATTGCCTATGGCTACTTGATACTTATGTAAAAGGAGTACATCAATAAGTCACACTTGGTTAAAACGTCAACGCTAGAAGAGATCAGCGTTAGGAGAGCAGCAAAGAGACTGAGGATCGAGGATCGAACAAACATTTCGTGCGACATGAGCACCACACGAAATCTATATATGGGAAGACATCTTCCTCTTTAAACAGCGCCACCAACGCCACAGAAGTGAAACGCCAATCCCGCTCCCGCTAAAGAAAGCAGAGGGTACAACATTTGATTAGAGAAGTATGAGACGTTAACACGAGTTGCGTATGGTGACATGACATAACACACTTCACAATTAAAACCTCGTGATGAAACTGTTGATGTCACTATGACTTTACAGTAGGAGAAACACCTCTCCTCGGGAATATAAAAAGAGGGCGAGTAGTGGTCAATACCTAGAGAAAAATCTGGACACAGACTACTTCATACCTTCAATCAACGCTAAACTCACTAGTCATTATCATGTCTCACTCGACCACTAAAGTCTCCCAAGCTTCCTCCCGCGCTAACCCGGCGGCCTCGGACCCTTCAGAGACCAACCTTGACCTGAAAGGTTCAACCAGTCTCGCCGCTGTAGACACGTCCGTGCCATCGCAGCGTACGCACTAGGAGCGCGAGGCACTGCACAACTCAGACAAGCTGCCCACGCACCTCGGCAAGACTAATATCGAGCCTTTAGATGATGAGTATGAGAGCAGGGCGGAGAAGCAGAATCAGGATAAGAGGAAGCTGCAGAACGAGGGACAGGGCTTTGGTAAGTCTAAGGCTCGTTCGCATTGCTTCGGTCTTTCCTGATAACGGCCGAACTGTAGCTCAGAGTGGGATCTAAATCGTGATCGGAAAAAGGGAGGAGCCGTCGGATATCAGTTGCACTTGAGAGGTTCTAGGAGTCGTAGAAAATACCTCGCCTGCCTGTACAAAGTCATTTATGACTGATGTGTTTGGCATTTCTCAATGATTGGTAGATCTCGAGATTACACTCATTACCAGGAATATACAATTTATGCACAAGTGCCCATTGTCCAAATGCAGGGCATCAGCCCGTAAATCAGCTAAAACGTTGCACATTACTTCCCATAAGGATACTAGGCATAACAATTTCAGATCACGCAGCTGCACAAAACCATTGAACTGGACTCACGGGAACTTCCCAAGTAAAATCAATGCCGGAAATCACACTTGGGGCACCGGTGGTAGTATTGTAGGTCATTAGAGTGGCCTCTGTATCATCAAAATCAATATCTATTTAGAACAAGATTGCAATCATGGTAGCAATGCACTCACGATAGTAAGCTCCAGTGGTCATGCCTATCCCATTGAAGACGTACGTGCCGTTGGCTGACTCATTGCGTCCACCAAGATTGGTCAAAATAGGGCCGACAAGGGAGTCACCAGGGTTATAGACGTTGAGATATTCACCATTACCCTGTAAAATTCCTATGGCCAGAGTATTGTTTGGGTAGCACGGCAGTGGATCCCAAGCGAACACAACCTGATATTGTTGCATTATTCAGACGCGAAATGCATGAATGGATACATAATACATACAGTATCACCAGGAGAAGCGCTGTTGCCTTTGTTATTCCCATCAGGCCCCAGGATTACACTCGTTGTAATGTTGTATGGCTGGCTAATAATCCCATATTGGCAGCCAGTGTAGTTGCAATAGCAATCCCGGGGAAGACCGGGTGGCAAGTCGCGCTTATATAGAGCGTCGAGACTGAAAGCCGGCAGCGCGAGGTAGAGGGTCATGAAGCCCGCCAAGAGACTGAAGAGAGAGGATCGAGTGAACATGGCACTTGACTACGAGGAGACTTCATTGCGAAGAAATCAGAGCCGGGTATTTATATGCTGCGATGGGATTCACTGCGCATTTATCAGAGCCGTCATGTGTTGCCAGCTACGTAGACTAGCAGACCGTGGCGCGAATGGCTATGAAGAATCGATCATCGGCGAGAGGAGGCCGTCCAGAACACAGCATGCAGAGCATATGGGTACGCCATCAGTAATGTGTGTCGGCTCCCAGGCAAGAACTGTCCGAACGTTAGCTGTGGGATTGCCCGACAACTGTGCTCAGTGCCTTGATCTTAGGCTTCGGCATGCATGCGACTACCGTCGATTAGACTCGTGTCCGGGCTCTACGGCTAGCAAGCATCTGTGAGAGGTCGTGTATTAATGTTATGTGCGAGGGCGGAAGATGGAAAATTCGCAGAGGAAAGAGGGTGTGTGGGATGGCTTAGCTTCCGTAAGTTTCATGCGTATTATGAAGAGTCTGGTTACTGATCATGAGACTAACCGTCGATAGAGCAGAAATAAAGCGGATCAAGGTCTCTGGGATGCCGACAACACGTGGCGAAGAGGATTTACGAGTCCTGAGGTATGAAGGACGAGTCTTTATGCGCAAAATTGGGGGCCGAACATGGCGCCGTGGGAATTACATGCCGAGAAGTCGTGAGACTTTATTTTGTAGTCAATACTACAAATATTTGATTCTCCGATTCCAAGTCCGATTCTATCGGCCACTACAAACTGACTACAAAACGTGGTTTGTAGTCTCTGTTGGCCTTGTTTGACTCTTCCTGCCATCCTCATTCCCTCTAACTTTCTGGTTTTTTCAATATAAGCTTTTAACCATATTTTACATGTAAGGGAATATCCTCAGTATTTATTTATGTGTGGTTGCTTTTCTGTTGATTTAATGGCATTTGTTTGTTGCTCTTACCGTGGGAATTGACTAGTGTGCTGTTCGAAATGTGTTACTTGTGGCGCTCGCCACGTCGGTTTGGATTCTCGTGCTGTGATTGGCTGTATAGTCATTTGGTGTGCAGAAAGTACATAGACTTCGGATTTTGTTTACCTTCCAACACCAAGTGCATCATCATGCCTTCCAACACGCGTCCTCACTATTTTCGAAAATATGCCGAAAAAATGATAATATATTACTGGGTTACAAGTCCTGTCAAGCCTGTATTGGGTGTCAATAGTTGCTATTTCTGCTCAGAAAAATCGGACAAATCATCAAAAATATCAGAAAAATTCGCAGAGCCCAGGGTGGCTGCTGCCCTTGCCATTTGTTTGTTTCGTTCTTTGTTCGTACCTTCCAAATATGGTAATCATTGATGTTGTACTTAGTGTTGGACACTAAGTGAAGTCGAAGTCCTTCAAAGTGTGATTGCGACACACTTCGTTTTCTCAAAGTCACTTCAAAGGCACGTTGAAGACTTTGCGAAGTCTGTGGCGCACGGCACCTGGAATTCCCATGGCTGTGGCAGCCCTCCCGAGCATATTCTCCCATCCACAAATCTGAATTATTGTGATGTGTATGGTACAGAATAAATGTAGAAAATATTCTACTCATTCTAATCATCATTTGGAAGGTACTCTTCAAAGAAGCGAGCTAAAATATCAATATGGTCGCCCAAAAGAAGGCCTTGGACCTTCTCCTTGACTGTTCAAAGTATCATTTCCAGGCCTAGGTACGTTTGTCGATGGCCAACTGGTAGTGGTGATAGTGCCAAGTGAATACTGAAGAGTCTAATGAGCAAATGCAAGCCTCGGGGGTGTCACAAAAAACAGTCTGGGGTGGCCATCAGGACGGATAGCGCACTAGTAAAGCTCACACATATTTATTAGCAATTTCTTGGAATTCCTGGAATTTTCGTTCAGCTGGTAAGCGAGACGCAATGAGTCTAGCCGTCCACGTACACCTGCAACGTTTTCCAGTTATGTGCATCACATGACTATTATCAACACTTTGCAAAGTCTTCAAAGTGACTGATGATGACTTCAAAGCTGTACGAAGTCATAGAAATCTTAAAGTGGATTGAAGTCGACTTTGAAGGGCTTCACTTAGTGTCCAACACTAGTTGTACTATCTTTCTTACCTTAGAATGGTCTACTTGCCTTGTTAGTCGACTGATTGAGTGAGTGTGGGAAACCAGCAAGTGAATGACATAGATGGCATGAAAATCTTGGGAGATTTTACATGCTGTTTACATCATTGGGCCTCAATAGCTGATATTTCTGCTCAGGAAAATCGCTAAAATTGCAAAAAAATATTCAAAAAACTCGTAGAGCCCAGGGTGGCTGCTGCCCACCCATTTGTTTGTTTGGTCCTTTGTTTGTACCTTCCAAATATGGTAATCATTGATGTTGTACTATCTTTCTTACCTCAGAATGGTCTACTTGCCTTATTAGTTGGCTAATTGAGTAGTGTGGGAAACCAACCAGTGAATGACGTAGATGGCATGAAAATCTTGGGAGATTTTACATACTGTTTACATCATTGGGCCTCGATAGCTGATATTTCTGCTCGGAAAAATCGCTAAAATTGCAAAAACATATTCGAAAAATTCTTAGATCCCAGGGTGGCTGCTGCCCACCCATTTGCTTGTTTCGTCCTTTGTTTGTACCTCCCAAATGCGAGATTTTACACATTGCTTACATCATCATGATTTTTGAGTGGGTATCCATTTGAATCATAATTGTTGTCTCTTTTTGTTTCCAGGCTTAGTTTCCAATGATTATATAATGAGATTCCTAATATGGAAACTCCATGTGGGTGCCCATTCAACATGTAATTTCATGCTCTGTTTGGTTCCAGTGTTAGTTTCTGACATTTAGGTAATCACTTTCCCAATATGGAAATTTATGGGTGGGTCCCCATTTGAATTGTAATTTTGTACTCTGTTTGGTTCCAGGGCTAGGTTCCCATGATTAAGTAATCAGTTTCCTAATATGGCAATTTATAGTGGATACCCATTTGAATCACAATTTCAGCTATATATGCAAGACAATATTAATGAGACAGATCATGTATCTCAGGACTCGTAAAAATGCCATGCAAAGCAGTGGCCCACTTCCCCCAAGTAAATATAGAAACTTCACTGCTTCACATCTTGCAGACAGGAAGAATCTTGATTCTTCAGGTGCCTATGGCTACTTGATCCTTACAAGGAGTACATCTGATTAATTCACAATCCCAATGGGGCATATCTTCTATGACTCATTGTCTGTGTCCCAAGTGAAGTCAGTGTCAGCAATCAGATTTGTGTTTCCAGTCGTACTATTGTGGCTCATAAGACTGGCCTCTAGGCTTCGACTCAGAGATGTGGACATCTATCCAATATAATCACGTTAAGAACTACTGTGCATCATTCCAATGCAATTGAAGATGTATGTACCGTTGGCAAGGGCACATCGCATCTGCATCTGACAGTTGGGGAAGCAGGGCAGGGGTTCTCATTCAAATACGATCCATACAATTTAAGCCCATTGGGCATGTAGATACACAAGAAGTTCAAAGCACGTACTGAATCACGCGAGGATGCATTCCAGGTTCACTCACTTCCACTAGGAGCCAAAATGGCCTTGTACGAAGTGTTGTATGGCTGGCTGCATCAGGAAAACCTTCCCTCATGAACTAGACAAAGTCAGTCATAGCCGTTGATACACACAAACACATGACGAAACCCACGGAAATGAGACCTAAAGTGTAGACACAACCACAAAGCAAACACCAAAGCCCTTGGTGTCAGATGGCTGCGAGGCCCGGGGTAGCGAAGGGTAATATAGTTCGGAGGGGATGGGTGAAGGTGAGACGTATAGTTGGGGCTAAAGGAAGGTTGGCGCCAAGTTGCTACTCGGTGGCAGTCTGTGGAGTGAAGGCAACGCTATGCGCTATGTAGCGCTATGTACATGGTGCTGTATAGGCGCTGTATGATACTCCTCCTGCTCGGTGCTATGCGGTCTTCGATGCTCTATAGAGGAGCGCTACTGGTGGTCACTATCTGAACAGCGACGCTACGCTGGTGTACTCTGTCGCTATCTCTGGGTGAAGTCAGAGGTATGCAAGAGTACCTAAACGCGAGTCGCAAGACAGACTTAGAAAAAAGCTCTAACACAAGATTGAGATCTGAAGAGTGTGGTGAAGATGACTTGTTGTACAAACAGTAGAGTAATGGCTTAAATACATAAGAGCGACTACTCTGTGTCCGATCCTATCTACCTACTACCGCAAGTTGTGCCTCTGCTCAGCCTCACATCCATATGACCTGTACTGCCTTGCTCCTAATCCACATGCACTTTGTGACCAATACCCTGCGCGACCAACTCTAGCACACGCGCCACTCCACGGATGGGAGCCAGTCAGGTGCATCTTGACTTTGCGTTAGAGCGCGCCTCTTCGATGATCCGGGGGTGGGCTATGCTGCCGATGCTAGCGCAAAACTGCCAAAAGAGGGATAAAGGGTGGGGCCGCTCTGTGGTGCGGCGGTGTCGTGATAGCCGTGGTCACGCCATGTGTCGATGTGCACTGCACGCATAAGGAAAGTCGCACCAATAGAACTTGCGCTGATCCGAGGCGACGGCGGGCTGTACGCCATATGGAAAGGCGCCCTGAGACACCGCCTCGGTTCGGACCGCAGTAAGAACGCCGGCTGACGCATGCTGAAATGCAGATGACTCGACCGAATGACGTCCAACATCTGAGCTACCGAGGAGCCGTCTTAAGTCCGCCGAGGAGCCGAGAGCCTTGTCGCTGGTGCGTAGGGTCACTAGTGCGTGGAGTACTGACAGTGCACTATTGAGTCGCTAAGTTGCCGTTCCCACGAAGCACACGGAATCACCCTAAGTCGCGTTTTCTGGGGTCAGAAGCCAATGGGGCCTATCACCATATATAATCTAACATAACTATGAGAATTATCTGACTATACATAACCATGCACACATACAAGCCACATGTACAGTTATGCATAATTATGCATAATTGATTCTAGTATACCCATCTTAGACATTACTTTTCTCTCATTTTCATCCCATTTCAAGTGATTATGACATAATATCAACATTATATACTGTATATGATATCTGATCCAAATAGATAATCTAAAAGGCACCCAGATAAGGGGGCACTACACAACCACCATGAACCAACTAGAGGGATCTGTAGACTCTGAATGCTACTGCACCATCCCCCTGTAATTGGCATGGTTGTTGCAAAACTGTGCCCGGCACCTAATAGAACATGATGAGACTAGAAGAGACCCATAACAGACTGAGAGAGCAAGGAAGGTGTCAATTACTGGCGTTGGCAAGACAAAGAGCTACTCACTACCGTGACACAATAAACTAGACTACATTATGTAAGCACGGATGGCCTTGGCCATTACATTACCCCCCTTTTTAGGGTTGAAACATAGTGAAGACAAGAAGAAAAGTGAATGCAATCAAGGAGTGTCAGTGGTAAATGGGGAAAATGATTGGCCTCTACCTAAATGACAGGGAGGGAGTGAGTGTGGGGTATAAGAGACAAGGACCAAGATGCAATGGATGGTGGAGATGAGAGACAAAGATTACAAGACTGAAATATAGGATAGGAAGAAGGACTGGAAAGTAGTGACCGAAGCCGTTCACTACCATTGTGTTACGACCAAGCTAGAATTTGTAAAGTCGAGTAGGAGTATTTAATTAATAGTATCGCGAGAGGGGAATTTCCTAAGTGATAACTCCAGCTGAAACTTGAATAAGTTCAGAACCGTAGATACCCTATAATAAATTAAGTCACTCTTGATATAATTGGCTTTCGCTATGATAAATATCAAGCTACAGGTCCTAGCTAAACCGCTATAGGAAGAGGACTTAAATCCTTAGAGGGGGGATGTTCCCGAGTATATTGGTGTGCAAGAGTGATTGATTTCCGGATGCTTCAGCGTCATTCTTATATACATTTGCGAGTTACCTCAGTCAGGAGCCCGAGAGTAACTTATAGGTCTTTCTCAAGATATCTACTTAATTCTACAGGTTTATAATATATTCTATGAGCTACTTTGTTCATCATTCATTGTCCTTGAATGTTCTTTCAGTTACAAGTGGCTACTCGGATATTCCCGACTTGTGTGGGAAAGTATCTAAATAAGGCTAACTACTGTGGCGCGCGACTCGACTCAAGTTCTCAAGTCTTTGTAGTTAGCAAATACCGAGTTAACCAAGACTTGTAGACTCCGATCTCTTCTGTAGAATATACTAGCTAGACTTAGTTGATTGAGTCCTGACAGTCCATGAGGTAGCATATATTCGGGCTAATTAGAGAATCTAGAAATATGTAGTTAATTCATAACTACACTATAACAGATATCCCCCCCAGTCCGGATATGCGTGAATTCAGGTAAGTAGAAATTTGAGAGAGTAGTCCAGATACATTGTACAGTGCTTTTTTTTTAAAGAGTCATAAGGAAATCTCTGATTCTTCGAATTGTAATCTACTCTTCCTCACAGTTTTCATCCTCTATATCCATATCCTTTTCCCCCTCTCCTAGATACTCGATATCCGAGTCATCTTCAAGCATTAGCGGAGGTATTATGGGGGTCGGGGGCATGGAGAGATCATTCCCAACACTCGCTAAGGCAAAGACGTCTAGAGTAGGGTCAGTCTGGATGGCCTGAGACTTGGTAGGATGTAAAATCAAGGTTCTACAGGTGTTTTCATGGTAACTTGGAGGGTATAGGAGTTCAGGGGATGAGGGGGGAGCAGGAGGAACTGGTAAAGCTTGGTAATTGTGTATTCAGGGCATGGAAAGGTTCCTGGGAATTATTAGAATTAGGGTTAAGGCAGAAAGAATGTTACCTACACCACATAATCATGTAGGCTGTTATCCCAATTCCACCCCGATCCTTCCCTAATTACAGAACACCCCATGGCATACATAAGCCATTTGACTGCTTCTCGTCCTATCCTCTGAACTACCCGATAGTTCTCAATGAGGTCTTCCGGCATTTGTAAGCCAGAAAGGAGATCGGATAGAAATTCGAGATTCACAATTTGGAAACACAGGGGAGGGCTGAGTCCCAGTTTATCAAAAGCAGACATGGGGAGAGCACCATGTGCTACCATATCCATATCGTCAGAGCCCGACATTATGATGGTACATTTAAGGGTTTCGAGGAAGTGGACCAGGGAATAAACCGTAGAGTTCTTGAGTTTGACTAAATTTTGCCTGTTCCTATGAATCTGAATAATTTCAGAGATGTGAGGACTGTAGAAAAGAGGGTCAAAATCTAATCCTGATATAACAGGGAATTCAGGAGCGTATGGGGGAGGTCGAGTGAGAAAGGGGGAAATTTCCCCAGATGGTCAGTGAATAAGAGTAGTAGACATGGCTTGGAGGAGTGCCTAAATGCGTAGGGCAAATAGTTCTTGAACGACAAGAGGAGGAGGCAGATTTACACTTCAAGGGAAACACTGAGTTTATAAGTAGCCAGGGTGTGGCTCAGAGCCACATGCCACTATTTAGTCACAAAGGTTTAATTTGGCTCCCGGATCTTCCTTTAGAGTTTGTGATCCTTTGGTTAGTGTTCCATTCGCGTAGGACTTCTGGTGCATTCCTTAATTGATTGCACATCAGCCATTCATCATCGTCAGCCGTGTAATCTTTGAATCAGACTAGGTACTTTGTGACTCTTCTTCCCTTTCATCCTTTCTCGAGTTTTTCTTCTAGAATTTGCTCAACTTCATACTCTGGTTGTTCTGTGAAATCAGCTCTGTTAAGCCGCTTGGTAGATCACACTCCAAATTCAGGTGGCGACTTCTCATATTTTTCAATATGCATTATGTTGATGACTGGGTGCATCTTGTATGAGGCGGGGAGTCGCAGTCGATAAGTAACTGGGCTGAGCTTTTCTATGATTTCAAAAGGACCATTGTACTTCATAAAGAGCTTCTTTCCACGACCTTGCTCTGGTTGTAGTAGATCCAGGGTATGAGGATTAAAAACTACTAGATCTCCTACCTCAAATTCCATATTTAGGCGCCCCTTATTGTAGCTTCTTTGTTGATAGACTTGCCCTAATAGTAGTGCCTCTTTTGCTCTATCGTGTTCGGCCTTAAATATACTGACTATTTCTGTTGCAGCTTCGACCCTGATTTCTTGTTCCCTTCGTATATCCCCCCCAGCATCGGATGCTCCTTGCAGAGGCCTTGAAATCACTTCTGGATTATGACGCAAGGTGGATCCGGTGATAGGAGAGTATCCTCGAAGAAGAAAGGCAGGGGCAAAGCCTGTAGCCGTATGTGGTGTTGAGTTGTAGGACAAGGCTATCGAACTTAGATACTTCGACCAATCAGAGCACAAGGGACCCACAAAAGATCAAAGCGAGATTTCAAGTCCCTGGTTCAATACTTCAGTCTGGCTGTCCGCTTGAGGGTGATGTGCTGTGGTGAGGGCATGTTTCATACCCATTAGGGTACAAATCTCTTTCCAGAAATCATTGGCTCAACAGCTGTCTCTGTCCGTAATGATTTGGTGAGGAATTCCAAATTGTGAAAGTACTTTGTCTAGAAAGAGTTGAGCAGTGGTGCCTTCGTCGATGTTTGTATTACATGGGACAAAGATACCATATTTAGTTAGCTTATCGACAATGACCAGGATATTATTGTAGCCATCAGATTCTGGGAGGTCTGGGATGAAATCCATGGAAACAACCTCGAAAGGTTGCGAAGGTATAGGAATAGGTCGGAGCAATCCAACCGGACCGTGGCGCCAGGGCTTCGCTTTCTGACAGATGTCGCAGGTGTATACGTATTGCGAAGAGCAAAAGAACAACTAAGGTACATCTGTAGAGTAGAGCTACTTATATACCTATCTATCTGAGAAACTTAGATAAGCGGCAGGAGGACCTGTAGGGTGGAACAGAGTTAGTCCGAGCACGAGCCCTACACCGCTCTTTACCTTGCGACTAGCAAGGTATCCTGCTGTGTCAGTATGTAAATTCAGAATTTCCACTTTATTTGTCTTTGTTTTTTTTGTTTCCATTTCCAGCATGCGGCGCCACATTAACTGTTGCCGTATCTAAGTTCTGTCTGCTGAGCTACTCTCGTTACAACATTATCTCTGCTCGTCAAGTACT
>KV425571.1:25459-238305 GCA_001632425.1 Neolentinus lepideus HHB14362 ss-1 | reverse complement strand
GCTTAAAACATTACTGGGTATTGCATAAGGGTTTGTTAAAATATTAGACATGTAATACATTAATACTACAGCATTAGGTGGCCGCATGCGCGCTTTGCAAACTGTTCGGCCATATGATCTGGGATGGGGACAACGCCTGAGTGTTGTATGGTGACGGCGTTGAGGGGCTCTAGACTGTGGACTAAACGGAGTGATTTGCCATCCTTCTTGATGATGCAAAACCAGCGCGACCTGTATGAGGCGTTGGATGGTTCGTAGACTCCCGCCGCTATCTTGCGCTTGATAATGGCGCACACTTCGGGGTAGATTCCGGGTGGTATCGGTATGTTGCGCTGGATCCATGGCATGTGCGGAAGTACTGGGAAATCGATGGGAGGGAAGAATTCCTTCTTGAAGTGACCACACTTGTCGTCGTTCCATGCGAAGGCTTCGTTCTGCTTGCACATGAAGTCGTCTAGTAGCGTGAGCTCATTGCTAGTAAGGAATCCTTCGGGATGTGCTTTGTGTAGCGCCTCGTGCCGGTCTGCAGTATAGCGCCCTGTAGGTTTGAACGCTTGTGGGGTCAGACTGAGAGTCGGCATGTCTGCTAAAGGGTCGCCGGTGATGTTTCGTATGATGCGATATTCTTTTGGTAGTGTCGCTGGTACCGTGCGCACCTTCTGCGCTACTGGTTTGTACTTCTTTTTCGTTGCTGCTAGGACCGACACGAGAGAGTTGGCGGAATGTTTTTGTGATTTGATATTTTCTGCTGTTGGAACCCAATAAGAACCCGAGGACTGTGTAAGAAACTGAGAGACGGATGGGGAGTCGCAAGCGGAAAGGTATATGGAGTGGAGGAGCCCATCTGGGAGCTCACTCGCACTTTTGTCTAAGTTGATTTTGCATAGCGATGAGATGTGGAAAGCGTCGGGGGTGGCGGATGCCTCTATGATGACTGCGACCCAGTCGGAGTTGAACAGACTATCCTCTTCATGGTGCGGTAACTCTTCACTCGCCGCGAAAGGATCCACTGAGGAAGTGCGGCTTGCCTTGCGGGTACATCGGTATTGTCGCTACCAGGTCACTATTTGGATCGGTGATGGTGATGGTCTGCGTCTTGTTGAAGAAATTCCGAATGTTGCTTTGCGTCAAGACGTCGAATGGCCGGCCCAGTAGGATGTCGTAGGCAGGGTCGTGTACCACATGCATTTGAAGATACAATGTGATAGACCCCGCCTGGAACGGGACGATGCACGCTAAACCGAGAGTGAGGTCGACCATTTTGTTTGCGGACTGCATCTGCACCCTAACCATAGGATTGAAAGCGACCCCAAGAGACAAGCACACTCCTTCCGACATAGCGATGATTTGGGAACTGGGGTCAAGTATCGCCTCGACCTTCTCCTTGTTATCTACCAAACTGACTATTGAGCGCAGCGCTAGCGACTCCTTCGCTACATGGAAATGTAGCGGTATTTCACCTGGTGCTAACCCTTTGAAGTATTGGTCTACAGGGTCGGGTACGATGATTTCACCGTGCTCCTCCATTTTGCCATATGTCAAGAGATCGGAGCATAGGAATGTTTTGGGCGAGGTGAGCTCCTCATCGGCCACCTCCTCTAGTGTCGCTTGTACGTGCTCTGGAGTAGGAGGGACGCGCTTGGGTGTTACGAGATCGTGGTACTTGTTCCTAACTTTGGGCGAGATAGCGAGGAGTTCCTGGGAGGTGAGCGACATGTAGGGGGTAGATAGCGACCACCGAAAGATGTTCTCCGAGATGACTGGATCGTAAACTGGGGCTTGCGCACAATACGCTGGCTCCTTAGAGTGCACTTGCTCGGCTTCCGCTACTTTCTCCTGCGACGTATCAAAGCAGACAGTTTTGGGCGCAGGTTGATGAGGGTGATTGATGTCACAAGCTTGGGCGTACAGATGGATGGGTGCGTTTGGCATATGAGGTGGCAGATCGTGCAGTTTGCTGGGCATTGAGGGTCCTGGTGCTGGCACGGTTGTTTTCTCAGGTACCGCCGGTGCCGAGGGAGTCGCGTTAATAGGTAGCGCGGGCGCCTTGCCTTTGTCTGGGTGAGGCGGGACCTGTACGCCATTGAAGGTCAGGCGCTTTCTGAGAGCGAATAGCTCCTTCTCTAGTGATTCGATGCGCTCGTTGACATCCAGTTGGAATATGTCACGAGGGGCGCCAACTGTCTTGACGTCCTCGTAGATCATCTGCTCGATGATGTTTGCTGCCACTTGACTTGGGTTGCGCCTGTGCCACTCCATAATCCTTTCACACATATTCACGCCCGGGAGGTTCTGTGGCACCATTATTCCTGACGGTAGCACCACCTTTCCCTCTATGTTCCTCATCACTCGTCCCGCTCGCTGGTCTTCATCAACCTTGGGGCAGCGCCGTATGGAGTGATCGTTTGCGCCGCAGTAGTGGCACTGGTAGGGCGCTGTAGGCATCGCGCGCACTGGTGCGCTATTCGCGGCCATCATGCTTCCCTGCGCCATCGCCGCCAAAGTAGGTGCAAGCGACTGGGAGACTGCTTTCATGATTATGTCCACCAGCAACGTATACTCCTCTACTTTGACCTTTCCTTCCGGGGACCCTGCCTTTGCTTCCGTTATCATGGTAGCGGGCATTCCAGCAAGAAAGAACAATGCAGCCTCGAATACTGAAGTGACACCATAAGGAGTATCCGCCGCTTGTTCGGGGTTCTTTATCTGGAGGCGCGTATACACCTTGGTCCACAAGTCTTGGTTGAAGGTGCGCTGGAAAGCGCGGTTCTGCTCGCACTCTGAGATAAGGTCCCTGCGATGGAGGAAACACGTGATGAGGAGGAACTCGTGGTAGAAGGTGGATAGGTCTGCTAGGTTGTGGATACCGATGCATACGCGCTCCCCAACCAGTCTATCCATGTCACCCACGGAATAGTGCTGGTCTTCATGCACCACTGGGTATAGCATTTTGAGCGCCGCGACAAACTCCTCGTATGTCTTGGCTGCGTCCTCATATTCTGGCAACCCTTTCCACATCTCTTCTTCATGCATAGGCACATATTTGATGGTGGCGCGCTTCTTGTCTGCTTCATTTGTTATGAGGGTCGGGTGCACCTTGAAGAGATCCTCTAGATCTTCCAAGTAGCGTAATAGCGATCGTGGGTTTTCGGGATCGAATACCGGCGCTGCCTTGTCGCGATGCGATGGGAGAGCTTTGACGTCTGTCATTGGGTTGGTCTCGGAGATGGTTTCTGGAGTGGATGGTGGGAGGACTGGATGTTCTTTGATAGGGGAGATGGGCGGAGGTGAAGCAGTTTGTGAAGGAGGTGCAGATTGCGCAGCTATGCGAGCTGATCGGCGCCTTGGAAATAGCGAAGCCAGGGGTACCTCTTCAGAGGATTCTGAGTCGCTGTGAGGGATGTCGGATGGTGTTTGGGTGAAATGACCCAGATAGAGACGATTGGCGATAGCTACCGCTGCATTGTAAACTTCTTTGATCGCTTCGCTATTAATGCGCTCCCTTTCGACAAGGTCTAGGAAATGTTCCTGGTGCTGTTCGAGCTCTCTATGGAGATCGTTATCATCTTGATCGTGCCCCGACGTCTCGTGAAATCTCCCCTCACGGTGGGCTCCAAAATGATATGCACAAACACACGACGAAACCCGTGGAAATGAGACCTAAAGTGTAGACACAACCACAAAGCAAACACCAAAGCCCTTGGTGTCAGATGGCTGCGAGGCCCGGGGTAGCGAAGGGTAATATAGTTCGGAGGGGATGGGTGAAGGTGAGATGTATAGTTGGGGCTAAAGGAAGGTTGGCGCCAAGTTGCTACTCGGCGGCAGTCTGTGGAGTGAAGGCAACGCTATGCGCTATGTAGCGCTATGTACATGGTGCTGTATAGGCGCTGTATGATACTCCTCCTGCTCAGCGCTATGCGGTCTTCGATGCTCTATAGAGGAGCACTACTGGTGGTCGCTATCTGAACAGTGACGCTACGCTGGTGTACTCTGTCGCTATCTCTGGGTGAAGTCAGAGGTATGCAAGAGTACCTAAACGCGAGTCGCAAGACAGACTTAGAAAAAAGCTCTAACACAAGATTGAGATCTGAAGAGTGTGGTGAAGATGACTTGTTGTACAAACAGTAGAGTAATGGCTTAAATACATAAGAGCGACTACTCTGTGTCCGATCCTATCTACCTACTACCGCAAGTTGTGCCTCTGCTCAGCCTCACATCCATATGACCTGTACTGCCTTGCTCCTAATCCACATGCACTTTGTGACCAATACCCTGCGCGACCAACTCTAGCACACGCGCCACTCCACGGATGGGAGCCAGTCAGGTGCATCTTGACTTTGCGTTAGAGCGCGCCTCTTCGATGATCCGGGGGTGGGCTATGCTGCCGATGCTAGCGCAAAACTGCCAAAAGAGGGATAAAGGGTGGGGCCGCTCTGTGGTGCGGCGGTGTCGTGATAGCCGTGGTCACGCCATGTGTCGATGTGCACTGCACGCATAAGGAAAGTCGCACCAATAGAACTTGCGCTGATCCGAGGCGACGACAGGCTGTACGCCATATGGAAAGGCGCCCTGAGACACCGCCTCGGTTCGGACCGCAGTAAGAACGCCGGCTGACGCATGCTGAAATGCAGATGACTCGACCGAATGACGTCCAACATCTGAGCTACCGAGGAGCCGTCTTAAGTCCGCCGAGGAGCCGAGAGCCTTGTCGCTGGTGCGTAGGGTCACTAGTGCGTGGAGTACTGACAGTGCACTATTGAGTCGCTAAGTTGCCGTTCCCACGAAGCACACGGAATCACCCTAAGTCGCGTTTTCTGGGGTCAGAAGCCAATGGGGCCTATCACCATATATAATCTAACATAACTATGAGAATTATCTGACTATACATAACCATGCACACATACAAGCCACATGTACAGTTATGCATAATTATGCATAATTGATTCTAGTATACCCATCTTAGACATTACTTTTCTCTCATTTTCATCCCATTTCAAGTGATTATGACATAATATCAACATTATATACTGTATATGATATCTGATCCAAATAGATAATCTAAAAGGCACCCAGATAAGGGGGCACTACACAACCACCATGAACCAACTAGAGGGATCTGTAGACTCTGAATGCTACTGCACCATCCCCCTGTAATTGGCATGGTTGTTGCAAAACTGTGCCCGGCACCTAATAGAACATGATGAGACTAGAAGAGACCCATAACAGACTGAGAGAGCAAGGAAGGTGTCAATTACTGGCGTTGGCAAGACAAAGAGCTACTCACTACCGTGACACAATAAACTAGACTACATTATGTAAGCACGGATGGCCTTGGCCATTACATTACCCCCCTTTTTAGGGTTGAAACATAGTGAAGACAAGAAGAAAAGTGAATGCAATCAAGGAGTGTCAGTGGTAAATGGGGAAAATGATTGGCCTCTACCTAAATGACAGGGAGGGAGTGAGTGTGGGGTATAAGAGACAAGGACCAAGATGCAATGGATGGTGGAGATGAGAGACAAAGATTACAAGACTGAAATATAGGATAGGAAGAAGGACTGGAAAGTAGTGACCGAAGCCGTTCACTACCATTGTGTTACGACCAAGCTAGAATTTGTAAAGTCGAGTAGGAGTATTTAATTAATAGTATCGCGAGAGGGGAATTTCCTAAGTGATAACTCCAGCTGAAACTTGAATAAGTTCAGAACCGTAGATACCCTATAATAAATTAAGTCACTCTTGATATAATTGGCTTTCGCTATGATAAATATCAAGCTACAGGTCCTAGCTAAACCACTATAGGAAGAGGACTTAAATCCTTAGAGGGGGGATGTTCCCGAGTATATTGGTGTGCAAGAGTGATTGATTTCCGGATGCTTCAGCGTCATTCTTATATACATTTGCGAGTTACCTCAGTCAGGAGCCCGAGAGTAACTTATAGGTCTTTCTCAAGATATCTACTTAATTCTACAGGTTTATAATATATTCTATGAGCTACTTTGTTCATCATTCATTGTCCTTGAATGTTCTTTCAGTTACAAGTGGCTACTCGGATATTCCCGACTTGTGTGGGAAAGTATCTAAATAAGGCTAACTACTGTGGCGCACAACTCGACTCAAGTTCTCAAGTCTTTGTAGTTAGCAAATACCGAGTTAACCAAGACTTGTAGACTCCGATCTCTTCTGTAGAATATACTAGCTAGACTTAGTTGATTGAGTCCTGACAGTCCATGAGGTAGCATATATTCGGGCTAATTAGAGAATCTAGAAATATGTAGTTAATTCATAACTACACTATAACAGATATCCCCCCCAGTCCGGATATGCGTGAATTCAGGTAAGTAGAAATTTGAGAGAGTAGTCCAGATACATTGTACAGTGCTTTTTTTTTAAAGAGTCATAAGGAAATCTCTGATTCTTCGAATTGTAATCTACTCTTCCTCACAGTTTTCATCCTCTATATCCATATCCTTTTCCCCCTCTCCTAGATACTCGATATCCGAGTCATCTTCAAGCATTAGCGGAGGTATTATGGGGGTCGGGGGCATGGAGAGATCATTCCCAACACTCGCTAAGGCAAAGACGTCTAGAGTAGGGTCAGTCTGGATGGCCTGAGACTTGGTAGGATGTAAAATCAAGGTTCTACAGGTGTTTTCATGGTAACTTGGAGGGTATAGGAGTTCAGGGGATGAGGGGGGAGCAGGAGGAACTGGTAAAGCTTGGTAATTGTGTATTCAGGGCATGGAAAGGTTCCTGGGAATTATTAGAATTAGGGTTAAGGCAGAAAGAATGTTACCTACACCACATAATCATGTAGGCTGTTATCCCAATTCCACCCCGATCCTTCCCTAATTACAGAACACCCCATGGCATACATAAGCCATTTGACTGCTTCTCGTCCTATCCTCTGAACTACCCGATAGTTCTCAATGAGGTCTTCCGGCATTTGTAAGCCAGAAAGGAGATCGGATAGAAATTCGAGATTCACAATTTGGAAACACAGGGGAGGGCTGAGTCCCAGTTTATCAAAAGCAGACATGGGGAGAGCACCATGTGCTACCATATCCATATCGTCAGAGCCCGACATTATGATGGTACATTTAAGGGTTTCGAGGAAGTGGACCAGGGAATAAACCGTAGAGTTCTTGAGTTTGACTAAATTTTGCCTGTTCCTATGAATCTGAATAATTTCAGAGATGTGAGGACTGTAGAAAAGAGGGTCAAAATCTAATCCTGATATAACAGGGAATTCAGGAGCGTATGGGGGAGGTCGAGTGAGAAAGGGGGAAATTTCCCCAGATGGTCAGTGAATAAGAGTAGTAGACATGGCTTGGAGGAGTGCCTAAATGCGTAGGGCAAATAGTTCTTGAACGACAAGAGGAGGAGGCAGATTTACACTTCAAGGGAAACACTGAGTTTATAAGTAGCCAGGGTGTGGCTCAGAGCCACATGCCACTATTTAGTCACAAAGGTTTAATTTGGCTCCCGGATCTTCCTTTAGAGTTTGTGATCCTTTGGTTAGTGTTCCATTCGCGTAGGACTTCTGGTGCATTCCTTAATTGATTGCACATCAGCCATTCATCATCGTCAGCCGTGTAATCTTTGAATCAGACTAGGTACTTTGTGACTCTTCTTCCCTTTCATCCTTTCTCGAGTTTTTCTTCTAGAATTTGCTCAACTTCATACTCTGGTTGTTCTGTGAAATCAGCTCTGTTAAGCCGCTTGGTAGATCACACTCCAAATTCAGGTGGCGACTTCTCATATTTTTCAATATGCATTATGTTGATGACTGGGTGCATCTTGTATGAGGCGGGGAGTCGCAGTCGATAAGTAACTGGGCTGAGCTTTTCTATGATTTCAAAAGGACCATTGTACTTCATAAAGAGCTTCTTTCCACGACCTTGCTCTGGTTGTAGTAGATCCAGGGTATGAGGATTAAAAACTACTAGATCTCCTACCTCAAATTCCATATTTAGGCGCCCCTTATTGTAGCTTCTTTGTTGATAGACTTGCCCTAATAGTAGTGCCTCTTTTGCTCTATCGTGTTCGGCCTTAAATATACTGACTATTTCTGTTGCAGCTTCGACCCTGATTTCTTGTTCCCTTCGTATATCCCCCCCAGCATCGGATGCTCCTTGCAGAGGCCTTGAAATCACTTCTGGATTATGACGCAAGGTGGATCCGGTGATAGGAGAGTATCCTCGAAGAAGAAAGGCAGGGGCAAAGCCTGTAGCCGTATGTGGTGTTGAGTTGTAGGACAAGGCTATCGAACTTAGATACTTCGACCAATCAGAGCACAAGGGACCCACAAAAGATCAAAGCGAGATTTCAAGTCCCTGGTTCAATACTTCAGTCTGGCTGTCCGCTTGAGGGTGATGTGCTGTGGTGAGGGCATGTTTCATACCCATTAGGGTACAAATCTCTTTCCAGAAATCATTGGCTCAACAGCTGTCTCTGTCCGTAATGATTTGGTGAGGAATTCCAAATTGTGAAAGTACTTTGTCTAGAAAGAGTTGAGCAGTGGTGCCTTCGTCGATGTTTGTATTACATGGGACAAAGATACCATATTTAGTTAGCTTATCGACAATGACCAGGATATTATTGTAGCCATCAGATTCTGGGAGGTCTGGGATGAAATCCATGGAAACAACCTCGAAAGGTTGCGAAGGTATAGGAATAGGTCGGAGCAATCCAACCGGACCGTGGCGCCAGGGCTTCGCTTTCTGACAGATGTCGCAGGTGTATACGTATTGCGAAGAGCAAAAGAACAACTAAGGTACATCTGTAGAGTAGAGCTACTTATATACCTATCTATCTGAGAAACTTAGATAAGCGGCAGGAGGACCTGTAGGGTGGAACAGAGTTAGTCCGAGCACGAGCCCTACACCGCTCTTTACCTTGCGACTAGCAAGGTATCCTGCTGTGTCAGTATGTAAATTCAGAATTTCCACTTTATTTGTCTTTGTTTTTTTTGTTTCCATTTCCAGCATGCGGCGCCACATTAACTGTTGCCGTATCTAAGTTCTGTCTGCTGAGCTACTCTCGTTACAACATTATCTCTGCTCGTCAAGTACTTAGGATGAAATTAGTACGCATGCTGTCCCACCGTTCATGTGTCCTTTTGTCCAATCCTTCAAGCCACTCATCTTCTTGTATCAAACACACATCATGACTTTGCTTGAAAACATCTACGTCGAAATCCCTGAGGAGTCGGATAGTCTCTCACCCTGCACTCCGTGATAGAGCAACATAGAGATTGAACAAACATATTCAATTTCCCTGTGGGTGGTCTGGTGACATACAGCAAGGTTTGCCCAGCTTGTGCTCGATAATCTGGGTGGAGCTGATAAGCCTGCCACAAATTTGGATGAAGAAGACGATGTTGCTCATCATAGACCCAGAAAGAAATAAAAGACTAAGGCACAGTAAGATCTCGTGGCTACAACATGACATGTAATCAATTTCGCCGTATACTATCCACTCCGTAGTTCAACTTCACGAATATATACTGAGGTCTCAGGTCAAACGTGGGCAATCACCCAAAGATGTCGCAAGGTACACGCCCTGCGCGGACGGCGCAGGCGCTTCTCGAGTCAATTTCAACATGTCATCACGTTCACGCAAGATACTCCGCACCTCACCGTGTTTCTTCAAGACTGCCTCTCTGTCTTCGCCAACGCTTCCTCCAGTCTTCCTCTATGCTGTTTTCTGGATCTTCTCGCCACTTTATTTTACTTGCTTCGATACTTGTACTCAGACGGGCTTCGCCTCGGACTTCCTGTCTCCCCATTCTTGATGCCTCACTGATTCCTCCGGCGCTGCTCTTGGTCTCCCTTGAATTTTTGTCTCGGATCCCCCTCAACGTCATGTCAGTCCTCCCCAATGCTTGCCTCAGTCTCGGCTCCCCTCAACTCCCTTATGGGTTTTCCTCAACTCCTGCTGCCGTTGAAATGACCATCCTGTGATTCCTGGGTTCTCTGTGTGGCAAGGGCGCACTGCTTCGCAGCTGGTCGCTAGTCGACAGCTGGCGTTTGTCATCTCAGCCTTGTTGGCGGCAGCGTGCCCAGAGTGTTGAAACATCATCCTTGCTAACCGCACCATATCCCTCAAGCACTCCTCAACATGTAACGCCGCCAGCATACCTGACTTTCACTCGCAAACACTTTTCAGCAACTCCCAAATCATCAGTACATATGCCACGGTGCCACATCTCAAGTTCTCTCTAAAGGCTACATCTGCTTTACTACTCTTTGACTTCTTGAAATTAGGCTCTTGTATCTTGATTGTGATTCTCTTTCTCCTCTGGTGCGGATGTGCTCTTGCGGGTGCGCCTAATTCCTGCCCTGTATCTCATTTACCATCTCCGAGTCCCACTCCTGCACTCCTCCATCGTTCATTTTGTGTGATCTAGTGGCTTTCTTGACGAAGCTGTGACACGACATCCGAGTCGACGGCGAGTAAATCTTCTCCTGTCGTACATCCTCTCTCACTGAGTGTCTTCTACTAGGCGTGAGCGACATCTGATCCAACAGGTTCATCATATTCTCAACGTCTAACTATGAATTATCACTTCGATATGGGTATGTCCGCAACTCATGCAGTGATCCAGTCGAGTAGACCGTCGCGTTCAGCGCTGGCATCAAACGACTTGCTAATACTCCCGTCATCCCCAAAATAGTTAGCTAGATCATCCATTCTCTACCATTGACTCACGCTATCTTCCCGAAGCGGCAACGCGATGCCATGCATGCCCAGTCTCCAGTAGAAATGCTTCTGAGGTTGACTCGGAGTCTCTATTTGCAGTATGTTCTATCCAATCCATACATCAAATAAACATGGTTCTCAATTCGGAGCACAGCGTTGCACGACTTACGACTTCCCACATTCAAGAGCAGTCCCCGCTTCGATACGCGTCCTTCGTGGTGCATCTTGTTGAGAGCTGTTTTTCAGGCCACATCATACATCCTCTACATTGCATGGGCTCACAACCTCGCGTGATGATCCCCCCGTTCTTGTGGACCGGCGATCATGGAGTGGCTCTTCATGAGCCTTCATATTCTCCCTAATCTTTTCCGCCGCTTCTTCCTCGGAAGAAGCACCCCTCTTCTTTTTCTTCCACAATTTCTGGACCCTGTGATCTCTCACTGTGGCCAGATAGAAGAAAAATGGGACAGGGGATACCACCGACATCGGTGTGCATAACATGCATCTTTGCGACACTCTGTGGTGGTAGCCGTGACGGTGCATGAATAACGTGTATATGGCGGACAAGTCCTAAAGAGTCGTAGGAGTCACGAAACTTGTAAGGGATCGGTTAAAGATGATGCTTAGTTGCATAGGTCTTTACTGAGTAAACCCGAGAGCGCATAGTGCGCCGCTTCAGCGCTAGGCGCCTCTTCTCGCGTCGCCTCGGATCCGCGGGAATTGACCAAAACCCTAAATGTTGATAATGAAAAGAAACATCTTCTGATCCGTCACGCACTACTCGGGCTCGGATCACCGTACTTTAAACATTGCACATGATATTTGTGGAGCGCCCACCGTGGACTAAGTATATTATTCAGTACGAAGTTATATAGACGCCATGAAGTGTGCTATAGCTACATTAAATGCGAGATGTCGTCTAGGAAGTGGTGGTCTAATCGTGAAAAGATGCGTCTAGTACGTGGCTGTCCAGCGAAAAAGTCACTGGTCGCGATGCACGAGGGGAACTAGATAATAATACTAAACCGTCCCATTTGCGCCCAAAAAACCACAGGTGACGCTAATATCCCCAATTAAACCTGACCCTTCTCCTTCTGCGCCTCGAGCTCTGCAGCGATTTTGAGATCCTACACCCGTGATAATCAGCAGACAGGTCGCAAACAAGCAAATAAGGTAACTTACGATGCAAGGTGCGAATTTGCTCCGGGATCGGATTTTGGCTCCGTACTTGTAGAAAAGGAAGGGACTTGGTGCGAGGGCTAGAGACACGAATCCGATGAGCGTTCCAGCCCAGTTAACCCCCAACTAGAGTTCATCTCGTCAGACCAGACAAACGACGCCTCAAGGTACGACCAAACATACATTCGTGAACATCTGAACGGTAAACAAGGGGAACGCAGCAGCAACGGCGGAACGAACGACAGTATTCGCCGCGAAGGCCGATGCACTGTACATCAGGTACGTGTCGACAAGGTAGCTCTGTAAACGCCGCATAGGCATTAGTCTCAAACGCAGTCTACGTTTCATGGTATGGGACCACTCACCAAGAACGACATGAATACTAAATTGACACTCAAGCCAATCAACACCATGCTCATTGCCGGCACATACCACGGCACAGCAGCATATTCACCGGTCCACCCAAGCCAAAAGGCTCCGATGACGAGACAGGGCCCAGCAAACATGGCACCAAACAGCCGTTGCTCCGGCGGAGGGAAGCCGTGCCATTTGACGATGAGAGTCGGGTAGTGACGGGTAAAGTACAAATTGAGCAAGGAACCCAATATCGCGCCAATTCCGACGCCGATGAATATCAGGCCATTTTGAGAGATCGTGAAGCCTCGACGGGTGATGAAGATCACGGGCAACGCCTCAAATACTGTGGGGAGGATTGGTTAGCGACTACCAGAAATGACTGAGAGTAAAACGTACAGCTGTATAAAACGCCGTACACGACGGCAAGGTAAACCGTGACAAGAACCAGAATGGGCTCCATTGCGAGCATGTGGAAGGGTCGCAAGAGCGTGCGGTGCATAAGACCCTTGAAAGACCAATCTTGCCTGTCTTGCTCAGCGTAGAGATCTTTGTACTTCTCCGGATCCTCCTTCCGCAGCCGCTTAGCCTGTGAAATGATTAACATAGCAAGCGTCGGGATGCTGATATTCAACAAACCTTCTTCGCAAGAAGAACGGGAGCGTACGTCTCGGGGAGGAAGACGATGCCGAGGATGCAGCAGGCCCCAGAGAAGATCATCATCAACCAGAACACCCATCTCCAGCCGAGGTAACTCTCGGAAACACTACAGGGATAGCTGGTCAATAAATGTCCCGGTGTTGCAAGCCCCGACATACGTACAAACTGGCGATAATAGGACCCATAACCGGACCGATGAATACACTAGCGCTGAACATACTCGTAGAAAGTCCACGGCCTACTGGATCCCAGATATCAGCGATGATCCCTACATAGAATAGTTCAATAAGACGAGTCGTGTACGGTCCATGGTAATCAAACATACCTCCGCAAGTTGTCATAGGTGCTACTGCGAAGAACCCGCCGAGGAAGCGACTAACTAGCAGTGTCTGCATGTTGTGTGCAAGAGCCTCCCCCAAATGAAGCAATGTAAAGGCGGTGAAAGCGCCAATAAAAATAGGCCGTCTGCCCAGAAGCTCGGATCCGGGGCCCCAAAAGAATGGACCGAACACGTAACCCAGCAAGAAACATGTCGTGACGAGGTTTACAACTTCCATACTAGTGTGGAAGTGCTCAGCAATAAGGAGGGTGGCAGACGTCGGTGCCGAAGAGGCGAACGTCCTATCAACGAAATTAGTCCCTCAATAGCGATGTGTGACATTGTGAATGGATGACTTACACACAGACCGTTAAAAAAGAACAAACAACCGTAACCGCCCACTTGTACTTCACGGACCAATTCTGGGGATTGGCAGGGTCATCTGTCCCGTCCCACGAGACAAGATTCGGATCCCCCTCCTCTGGCGTCGGAGGAATGGTATCGGCAGCGGGCTCGCGGGGGTCATCGCCGCCATACTTCTCCGTCCTTAGCTCGTCTCGCGCAATTTCCTGTTCGAGAGCCTCTGAAAGGACCGGCCGGAGCGCCAGGGCACCCACCTCGTGGAGCGTCGACGACGATGAGCGCGGCGTTGACAAGATAGAATGCGTCATTCCTAATCTTACAACACAACCGGGAGAGAGGGGAAGGGACTCGCACCCGTCGTCGACCCAGGGGCCTTATATATATGGCGACTGCGATGGTCGCGCTCCCTGAGTCAACCATAAAATGTCATCAGTCTGGACGGACCTTGAAAGCATCTTTGAAAGCAACCGCGGCAGGGATGACAATTTGCATCCTATAATATCCGCTAATATTTAGCCGGCCCACATGCATGACAGTGTACTTGCATGTTATGAGCCTTCATTGTCACAACAAAGGATCCCTTCAGTATAGAGCTGTGTTGGACACTGGTTTCCCATTTCTATGCGGTCTGTCCGATATACCGCGACAGAGCGAAACACGGTATTTTGGAAATGTTACTCAACCGTTTACCATTTCAAGACAAGATCGCCATACTGCCGTCGGGGTCCGGCAATCCCATACCCGAGAGCCGACATCTCTTCGATTTGCGGTTAACAGAGAAGATACCGGTGGCTGTGTGCGGCATTCGCTCTCGGCCCCCGCACTTCAATCGGTTGCCAATACATCGTTCAAGGCTCCAAGATTCCAGGGACTGACGTCCGTACACCATTTGACTATCGCCCAGGTTTTCTCTGGATGTGAGAAGTTTGTCTAAAATCAACATAATTGTGTACGTTTCCTTCCGAACTGGCACCTAACTTGCTCACCCATAGGCCCGGGACACGGCATTTGACCGTCTCCTGGTCACTTTTTGTCCGTGTGGAACGACGGTTTTGCGGGACCGCACTGATGTCCGGATTGATCCACAGCCTTGATTCGTGTATCCAGGTCTCTCGCCAATGCGTTTTGACCAGTTGTTTCCACTGTTGCCTTGACCCGTAAGAACACACCTGGCTACGCAGAGCAAATATATTTTAAGAGGATTTTCATCAGCCCCCTAGACTCAGACTCGATCCGACTAAGATGCAGAAAAAGACAGATAAAAAAGAAAAGAAAAATCAGCTCTCCAGGCCATGCGGTCTGTTCCTGAGTGCGGGTGCAGCGGCTGATCGCGGCTCACCACGTCTAAACTGTGAAGCGTGCGTATAAGTAGGATGCCATTAGATTTTTGTCTAAAAGACCTACGACTTTCATTCCCCGTTACGGCCTGCTCAGCATCCATTAATACAGCAGCAGGTATATCCTGAGTATCAAAAATGGAGATCTCTTTTTGAGGCTCACCAAACTGCGCTGCTGCAATCGTATTTGGCGGCATCAGTATGCAGTGATCCACCGCCATTCAGGACACCATTTATACTCTGATCATCATTATGGGTACACCCAATACCGCCCCAGAAAGTTGGTGCAAATTTTCTTCACTGCCATCCGGAGTCACTCCTAAATTCTTGGGACTGTAGACTCCATGTCTCATAGGCTTTGGATGGCTCACAAAAATTCTTTAAGACGAAAGATGCAAATTAGAGTCCCTCACTCGACAGTGTTCAATGGTGGTGGTATGGTGAATCATTGTACTCCGAAATCACTGCGAGCCTCTACGAGCGAATTGCAATCGGTTCCGCCACGGGATTTGCCGACTACGCACCAGACTCAAACCCCTCTCTTTCTCGAGCAAGATCAACCTTTAGCTTTAGCACTTCAGAGGCATGTTACTAGAAATTCCAGCACCCATATGTGGGTTTCATATGACATGGATGTCAATAGTAAACATCTAAATTTCAATATCCCGTACTACGATATGTCGAAATAAACCGAGACGATACGATTGCGTCGGCTGCCCGAAGGGCAATCGCGTGCAGTACAATGACTAAATGCATCCGGTATGGACGCCTCCGACGCCCCCGAGCCCTCTCAACCTGACGCGAGCTTCCGAGATCGTTCTGACTCCTAAGAATCCAATTGCAACATATTATGTGCCAAAAGCTTCTTACTGCGCTACTGGCGGCCTAGATTGTGTCAAGGTTCCTCCAATCATACGTTGGACAGAATCAATTGCAAGTAACGGCATAACAGCCGTTGAAGGATGCTAACAAATGGATACATGTCTATCCACTGGCTGTTCCAAAGCAGCCATTCATAACCGTTAATTTATAAAAGTACACGGAGAGGTACCACCACGCCTCTCAAGAAATCTAGCACGAGGCCCCGAGGCCTCATAATATCTCCCACAGTCCCGGTGTCGTAAAAGTCATAAAGCGGTCATTACACTACCTCCCACCCGTTAGACTCTAAGCCCATCAAAAACGCAGACAACTCACAAAAAATACATGTCTAATATACAGCAACCGATCGACCGACGAGCCCATGCACAGGCTCGTATGGCACTTGCTGGCCACGTCCCAGCCCGAAGTAATCGAATACCCTCTCCCGCGGCGGCAACACCTCGTACAGCAGCCGCCGCGCCTCGCGTATACGCTGCCGCGCCGCGTCGATCTCCACCCTCTTCAGCGCCTTCTCGATGGACAGTCGCCGCGCGAGCTTCACGGGCAGCGTTGCGCGGCGAGACCGGGGCGCGACTGGCGGCACGTTCTCCGTGTTCGCATCGTCAATGAAAGGAGCTGAAGATGGGACAGGAACAGGGGCCGCTGTCGGCTGGCATTCCGACGATACTTCGAGGTGGATGATCGTGGGTGCGGCCGCTGCCGCTTGAGTCTTGGCGCGGTACCTCTTGATAAAGCCTTTGACGCACCCCCTAAACCACATCGCGTGCATCGGGAAGATCAGGCTGAGCACTGCCGCGGGGACGAAAGAGCCCTGCGTGGCGCTCAAACGATTGGAAGGGAGGAAGTACGAGACGATCAAAACGACGTGGAGCAGGATGCGGGTGGCGAAGAAGGCGACAGCGAAGGAGATGTTGGAGCGGAAAACGGGGTTGAGGGAGGCGATGGAGAGAAGGAAGGTGGGTAGCTGTAAGGGGGCTGGTTGGCAGGCGAAACTCGACGGACAGCGTGCTACTCACCTCCATGATACCGCAGAAGCAGAATATATGTGCCCATGACCGTCTAATGGCCATCTCCACCACAAGAATGTATAAAGAGTGGTGGACCCATCCGGTGAGCAAGCCCACTTGCTCACGATAATACAGCAAACCCATCGATATATCGCTGTACGAGATAAGCCACCACATCACAGATTAGACTGATCGGAACGTACGCAATGAGATAGCCTTGGAATATACGAGTCGTAATGTACGCCAGATGAGGGGACAAGCGCACTCTGGCCACGTCTCCTTCACTCCGGATGTAATCCCACACAAAAGGCAGGCTAGCGAGGGTCACAATCCCGCTCGCGACTGTAGTCAGAAGCCACGATCGTTGCTTGGGCGTCAACTCTCTAGTAGCAGCGAAGAAGTGATAGAACGAGACATAGGCGAGGAGGGACGGCACGAGGACGTTCGAATGAGTGATTATCTTGGAAGCATCGCTGAACATCGCGGGGAACATGCTCTACGTGGCAAGCCACACGTCGGAAGTGACAGCAAACGCAGGGGGGTCCCTGGTAGATAACTGCGAAGAAAATCTTGCGGATGCTCTGTTCCTCGCAGCTATATACCAGCACGAAGACGGCGGGGCGCAAAGAGAGAAGCTCCGTAGCACGTTTGCGGCCGGTTCCACCAAGGAAGTAACCCGGGGTTGACAGATACGCAGAAGCTAGTGTATTTACGGCACTTGGTGCACTCCCTTACGTCCGATGATATGCAGATAGAAGTCTCACAGCGTTCAGCCACCGCAGTTGCTGGCAATTGGGCGATAAACGACATAAGAAGAGTAGCCTGTGAGATGAACTGACGCTGGTAGGTCGAGACGCTGTAGCATATTCGGACCGAGGGGCGCTGGTGGGAGCGCTGGAAGAGGGAAAGACGCGTCCTGACACAGGACGCGACGAACGTGCATTCGCGGAAGGCGCGCGTTCCTCACTCGCGGTTTTCTCCGAGGCCAGTCACCTTCAAGATCGCACCTACCTATCATTGTTCTCGCAGTTGAGAATTCACGAAACGAACGTGGCAGGAATCATATGAGCTTATTACTCGACCACGGGGGTGGTTGAAGATGGGCGAAGCCCTGCTATCTTAGATACATCGCCAAAGGTTGTGTGAGCAGTTTGTTGTAGCAATCAGGCTGATCTTTATGGACGTACCGTATAAAACGGATCAGGTCTGGGCGAACGGGCTTCCTTTTGCATTAATATTGATGAAGCATCAGACAGCGCAGATCGCCCAACATAGGCCCGCCGGTACTCGAGAGAACCCCAACCTGAAATACGCAGCAAGTACGTGGACACCCCGAAACGTCCCGAGACTCTGAGAAGCTAATGAGACAGAAGATACGCCCCTGCTGACTGCCCCTTCTTTTTCTTCTGGCCGGTCACAGTGATAGTTCAAAGGATCCAGACCGTTCAAAGAAAAAGAGAGGGTAGCACATCTCCGAAGAGAATGCTGGTGAAAAATTAGGGAGAATGCCAGGCCTAATAAGGCCACTCCTGTGATCTCCAGACCCGAAGGACGTGGTGATCTTTGTGCAGCGAGTCTCATGGACCTCTGCGCTAGTCGCACAAGGCGGTGCTGTGAAAAGGCAATGGATCAGCCAACGAGACTTTAGAACGTCACCACGAACCGGAGTGGAATCTGCTACGACTTAAAAGAATACACGGCGTGCGTAGGATGTCTGTGGAAGAGGTCATTCTCCACAGCAGGTTCGCGAAGAGACCAAATCGCATTAGGGAGTGGGAAGAGTCCGCGACACACGGTTCACTATGAAGGCAGTCGTGACATTGCTGCTCTACACAAACGATGTCAGTCATTAATAGAGATGGAGGAATCTCGCCGGTGAAGTGTCGATGTAAGGGCTTTGCAATGCAGGCACCGGAGGCATGAAGGCAGTCGTGGCGTTGCTGCTCTATGCAAACGATGTTAGTCATCAATACAATTGATGTGATCTCGCCGGCGAAGTGCTGTGGGCGTGAAGGCGCAGAGGCAGTGATGCTGGTGCAACATGGCAGTCAATCTCATCTGAAGGCAGATGAACCGTGTGGAACATACCGGTGTGGCGGACGATGAGCTTCGCAAGTTGTGTCTTTGAGGGCAAGTCCAATCCTAGGACCAATGCTAGAGGAATGCAGGTCAGCCAGTCAGTAGAGCCGCAATCGAAAGTCACGCCGTTGCAATAATAATCCGTAAAGTCGAGGGTTAGTAAAGCCGTAATCGATAGTTACGCCGTTGAGATATGAATCAGAGGCTAACACCAAGGCAAGTTCATGGTCCAGTCAGACGGCGACGAAGCCGGTTGAGAGGAGAACAAAGCGGGCAATCAGACATCGGATAGAGCCGCTTGAGGTCTTGAGTGTTGACTTGCCTAAAGTAGTCTCAGCAAGGGACACAACAGAAGGGATAGGATAGTACTTACTGGTCACGGTCCCATCGAGTCAGCCTCCTGCGACATTTGCTTCTCCCTCCGATGTTCGGCCACAAAACAGTAAACGCTCAGAGTTATACATGTCGACATCACCACAGACAAAAACGTTGCGCAATAGACATCAGGAGGACCGACGGTAACTTTGAACCGCAGCAGAAACACTCAGAACAGTCGACGATAAGGAGGGAAGCGAGAGGAAGCAAGTGGGTGGAAAATGGACGAGACATACAGCTTGAACGCACTCCCGTGGATATTTGGGGGCGACGCCGCGTGAACGATGTGCGCCCCTCGGGAGCCGCTCGCACCAGCCTGAGAAGAAGCAGAGTGGGAATGAAAGCGAGAAAGCGAGAAGCAAGATAACAAGCAGCGTTGAGGAGATGGGGGAGTAGCGACGGGCACGTTGAAGTAAACTGACGCTTGAGAAAAACCGATAGGGACGCTGAGGTAAACGTTGAGATACATTGAAGTGAACGTTGAGGTAAATCCGAACTGAACGTTAAGAGGTAGAGCAAACTGAACGTTGAGGAAACTGGCAGAGACGTTGAGGAAACCCAGGAGAAGCACTGAGGAGACCGACGGGAACGAGACGAGCCGAGATGGGTGTTGAGGGAAGCGTTGAAACAAACCGGACAGGGGTTGAAAACAAAAAGAGGAGGAGCGCTGAGAGACCAACGAAAATGAGACGGGACGGGACAAGTGTTGAGGGAGCCAATAGGGGAGAGACAGAGTAGAGATGAAAGCGAGAAAGCAAGAGGCCAGATAATGTTTAGGTCTGAGGAGTGGCGTTGAAGCAGTCTGGCGAGCACGTTGAAGCAAACTGACGTTTGAGGAAAACCGAGAGGAACATTGAGGTAGAACGAAGTAGACATTTAGTGAAGGTTGAGGTAGACCGAAGTGAATGTTGAGGAGCTTGGAAGAGACGTCGAGGAAAACCAGGAGAAGCACTGAGGAGACCAACGGGAATGAGATGAGTGTTGAGGGAAGCGTTGAAAAAAACCGAAGAGGTGTCGAAAAATCCAGGAGGGCTAAGGAGACCGACGGGAACATTCAAACAAACCGCAGATGTATTGAAAAAAACCAAGACGTGCGTTGAGGAAGACCGGCATGATGTTGAGGGAGATCCGAGACGTAGAATTCATCCGAGACGTGAAGTTCACGGAGACCGAAAGAGATGGAGGATATCCCAGTCAGTCAGTGGAGCCGTAATAGAAAGTCACGCCGCTCCCATAATAATCCGTAAGGTCGAGGGTCAGTAAGGCCGAAGTCGATAGTTGCGTCATTGAGACAAGAATCCAAGGCTAACACAAGGCAAGTTCACGATCAAGTCAGACAGAGCCACAGTCGGTCGAGATGAGAACAAAGCTGATAATGAGACGTCGAATAGAGCCGCTTGAGGTCTTGCCTGAAGGACGACGTGGAGTCTCAACGGGGAACACGACAGAAGCGATAGTACTCACCGGACATAGTTCCATTGAGTCAGCCTCCTGCGGCATTTGCTTCTCCCCTCGGTGTTCGCCACATAATATTAAACACTCAGAGATACACATGTCGACATTACCAAGGACTAAAGAGTTGCCAGTACGGGACGATAGACGGTCGATAACTCGGAACCGAAGCAGAAGCACTCAGAACAGTCGACAATAAGGAAGAAAGCAAAAAGCAAGGCAGAGGTAGACAAGTGAGATAGGAAATGAACGAGGCATATAGCTTGAACGCACTCCCGTGAATATTGTGGTGCGACGCCGCGTGAACGATGTGCGCCCCTCGGAAGCCGCTCGCACCAGCCCGAGAAGAAGCAGAGTAGGGATGAAAGCAAGAGAGAAGCAAGATATTAAGTAACGTTGAGGAGCTCAGAGGAGTAGCGTCGAGGTAGCTCGGCGGGCACGTTGAAGCAAACCGACATTGGAGAAAGATCGAAGTGAACGTCGAGGTAGACTGAAACGTAACGTTGAGATAGATTGAAGTGAATGTTGAGGTAGATCGAAGTAAACGTTGAGGTAGACCGAATTGAGCGTCGAGGTAGACCGAAGCGAACGTCGAGGCAGACTGGAACGTTGAGATAGATTGGAGTGAACGTTGAGAAAACTGGAGGAGACGTCGAAGACAACCAGGCGCGCTGAGGAGACCGACGGTAAGGATGAAACAAACCAGTAAGGCGTTGGGGAATACCAGGAGGAGTGCTGAGGAGACTGATGGGAACGTTGGAACAAACCAAAGAGGCGTTGAAGAAAATCAGGAGGAGCGCTGAGGGACACCGACTGGAACAAACCGGATAGGAGCTGACATAAAACCTGGAGGAGCGTTGAGGAAGACCGACGGGCACGTTGAAACAAACTGGAGAGACGTTGAATGAGACCAAGAGGAAGAACGAGGAGCACGAGACAAGCCGAGACGAGTGTTGAAGGAAGCCTTGAAACAAACCGGAGGGGAGTTGAAGGAAACCAGAAGAAGCACTGAGGAGACCGACAGGAACGTTGGAACAAACCGGAAAGGTGTTGAAAAATAAAGCAGGAAAGGTGCTGAGGAAGACCGACGGGAACGAGACGACACGAGACGAGGGTTGAGTGAAGCGTTGAAAGGAACCGGTGAGGTGTTGAAAAAACCGAGGAGGCGCGCTTAGGAAGACCGATGAGAACGAGAAGAGCCGAGTGGTGAGGGAAGCGTTGAAACGAATCGGAGAGGCGTTGAAGAAACCCAGGAGGAGTGCTGAGGAGACCGACAGGAACGTTCGAACAAACCGGAGAGGTGTTGAAAAAAACTAGGAAGAGCGCTGAGGAAGGCCGACTGAAACGAGACAAGCCGAGACGAGTGTTGAGGGAAGCCGATAGGGCAGTTGAGGATAGCCGAGGGAGGCAGGCGTTGAGGAAGACCGACATAACGTTGAGGTGGTCCGAGACGTAAAGTTCAGGGAGACCGAAAGCGGCGCCAAAGGAGCGAGCGAGGCATCAAAATTAAGGAGAACAAGTATCGATGCAAGCGAAACAAAGCGACGACAATATCCAAAATTTAGCATAGAGGAAGATTGGAGGCAGCGTTGGTGAAGTCGGAGAAGCAGTCTTGAAGAAACACAGCGAACTTGAGGGTACAGGGTATCTTGCGTGAACGCGATAACATGCTGAATTGAAGAGCGGGCTGGAAGAATCACGAAGTCTCTGTATGGTGACATTGCGCTCTTCGTGGTTCAGTTGAATGGGACTGTGTAGTAAAGGTCAGCCGCGGACCTGCGACGAGCTGCGTGGCGCGCCACGACCTGCATGATGGTCAGGTGGCACAAGGCTCTTTAACCGGTAGGAATTGCGCTCTTTACGTGTCTCGCATCATCTTTTGGAAGAAAGTGAACGAAAAGCACATCAGCCGTTGACCAGCAGCCAACTGAGTGAAACGCCACGCGAGGAACCCCGGTGACCGGGAGGTGGCACGAAGCTGTTTTGGTGGCATTGCGCTCTTTATGGGCCCAGAATAATCTTTCGAGTGCAACAGAACACTCGTACCATCGACCAGCGAGGCACGGTATAGAGGATGAGATGAGGGTAGAAGACAAGAAATAGACGACGGTCGAAATGTGCCACAGGAGCTTTTATACGTCGGGCCAGGCCTGCTGATGTAAGGAAAGAAGTGTGATTATCATTCTAATCAGCGCTTATCAGAAAAGAAGTTCTTTGTCCTGGCCCGAGCGTGGCCGTCTTGCAATCAAGAATCTCCTAATTAAGTGCGGATGAGAAGCAAAATAGGGACCCATAAGAGTTGAGCCACCGGGTCCGTAGGCCCTGAGGACAACACAAGTCGCTCTGCATTCAGGCTCTAGTGGTTTCAAGTGCAGTGATGTCTGAGGTCTAGTCAAATCGGAGCCAAAATTTCGCGGTTTTCTCCGAGGCCAGTCACGGTGAGTTAACTTCAAAATCGCATCAACTTACACTGTGGGAAACCCAGTCTTTAACAGCCTGCAAAATGTTGGTCAAAAGGTATTATCAGCCAATCAGAGGGCGAGAAATACCTCTTGATCAACATTTTGCAGGTCCTCAAAGAGTGGGACTCCCGCAGTGTTATATACACTATTGTTCTCGCCGCTGGGAACTCGTCAAACGAACGTGACAGACATCATATTAAATCTAGATCACGGGGGTAGTCGTAGATAGACCATGCCCTACTAGCATCGTATCGATACATCGACAAAGGTTATCATTCATCAGTACCGTGAGCAGTTTGTTGTAACAATCAAGCTGATCTGTATGTACGGATAACGGCTGGGTGAACGAGCTATCCGTCGCGTCGATGAAGCAGCGCAAATCGCCCAACATAGACCCAGCCAGTACTCGAGGGAAATACGCAGCAAGTACGTGGACACCCCCCGAAACGTCCCCCGCCTCCTTCCGAGACTCTGAGAAGCTAATGAGACAGAAGATATGCCCCTGCTGACTGCCCCTTCTTTTTCTTCTGGCAGGTCACAGTGATAGTTCAAAGGATCCAGACCGTTCAAAGAAAAAGAGAGGTTAGCACATCTCCGAAGAGAATGCTGGTGAAAAATTAGGGAGAATGTCAGGCCTAATAAGGCCACTCCTGCAATCTCCAGACCCGAAGGATGTGGTGATTGTTGTGCAGACAGTGACCTTGCACTAGTCGCACAAGGCGGTGCTGTGAAAAGGCGATACATCAGCCAATGAGACTTTAAAACGACGCTACGAGCCGGATTGGAATTGGAAGAATAGATAGCGTACGCATGATGTCTGTGGGAGAGGTCATTTTCCACAGCAGGTCCGCGAAGAGACACCATCGCACCAAGGGGACAAAATCTGCGACGCATGATTCATTGTGAAGGCGGTCGTTATGATGCTGCTCTGTAGAACAATGTTAGTCATTAACAGAAATGGTGGAATCTCGCCGGTGAAGTGTTGTGGATGTGAAGACCTTGCAATGCAGGCCCCGAACGCATGAAGACGGTCGTGACGTCGCTGCTCTATGAAAACGGCGTCAGTCATTAAAAGAAATGGTGGGCTCTCGCCAGTGAAGTGCTGTGGACGTGAAGGCCTTGCAATGCAGGCAGAGCGGTGACGCTGGAGTAGGGCGGCCGTCAATGTCATCTGAAGACAGATGAATCGCGTGGAACATACCGGTGTGGCGGACGATGAGCTTCGCAAGTTGTGTCTTTGAGGGCAAGTCCAATCCTAGGACCAATGCTAAAGGAATGTAGGTCAGCCAGTCAGTAGAGCCGTAATCTAGAGTCACGCCGTTGCAATAATGATCCGTAAAGTCGAGGGTCAGTAAAGCCGTAGTCGATAGTTACGCCGTTGAGATATGAATCAGAGGCAAGCACCAAGGCAAGTTCATGGTCCGGTCCGACAGCGACGAAGCCGGTTGAGAGGAGAACAAAGCGGGCAATCAGACATCGGATAGAGCCGCTTGAGGTCTTGAGTGTTGACTTGCCTAAAGAAGTCTCAGCAGTAGACAAAACAGAAGGAATAGGATAGTATTTACTGGTCACGGTCCCATCGAGTCAGCCTCCTGCGACATTTGCTTCGCCCTTCGATGTTCGGCCATAGAATAAATAGTAAACGCTCAGAGTTATGAATGTCCACATCACCACAGACCAAAGAGTTGCGCAATAAGGGACGATAGACCGATGATAACTTGGGACCGGGGCAGAAGCACTCAGGACAGTCGATGATCACTCACAGACAAGTAAGGAAGCAAGAGGTAGACAAGTGAGGTGGGAAGTGGAGGAGGCATATGGATTGAACGCACTCCCGTAGATATTATGGGGCGACGCCGCGTGAACGACGTGCACCCCTCGGGAGCCGCTCGCACCAGCCCGAGAAGAAGCAGAGTTGACATTAAAACGAGTAAGAAAGAAGCAAGATACTAAGTAGCGTTGAGGTTAGAGGAGTAGCGTTGAGGCAGTCTGGCGAGCACGTTGAAGCAAACTGACACTTGAGGAAAACCGAAAGGAACGTAGAGGTAGACCGAAGTAGACGCTGGGGTGGACGTTGAGGTAGGCCGAAGTGAACGGTGAGGTAGATCAAACTGAACAGAAAATTGGCAGAGATATCGAGGAAAACCAGGAGAAGTGCTGAGAAGACCGACGGGAACGTTGAAACAAACCGGAAAGGCATTGAAGAATACCAGGAGTAGCGTTGAGAGAGACCGAAGTGAATGTCGAGGAAACTGGGGGAGACGTCGAGGCGAAGCGCTGAGGAGACCGACGAGAGCATTGAACAAACTGGAGAGACGTCGAGAAAACCAGAAGATGCGCTGAGGTGACCGACGGGAACGTTGAAGAAAACCGATGGGGCATTGAAAAAAAAGACGAGCGATGAGGGAGGCCGAGACGAGCGTTCAGAAAAGCCGATAGAGGGTTTGAGGAAAGCCGAGAGGAGTGTTCACGAAAGCCGAGGGAAACTGATGCAGGCGTTGAGGACCGACACAACATTTTGAGGGGGATATGAGACGGAAAGTTCAGAGAGACCGAGAGCAGCGCCGAAGGTAAGAAGGAGGCATCAAGATTGAGGAGACAGGAAGTTCGAGACGAAGCCATTCCGGGTATAAGTATCGAGGTCAACAAAATGAAGCATCGAGAAGATAGCATAGAGGAGGTAGCACTGGCGAACACAGAGAAGCAGTCTTGAATAAATACAATGAGCTTGAGGGCAGGTGTCTTGCGTGAATGCAATGACATGTTGGAATTCAAGAGCGGGCTGGAAAATCGTGGAGTCTCCGTATGGTGGCATTCAACTCTTTATGGTTCGGTTGGATGGGACTACTCGTCAGCCACCGACCTGCGACGACTGCGTGGCGCGCCACACCCTACTAGTATGACCCGCATATGGTGGTCGGTTGGCACGAGGCTCTTTAACGGGCGGGCATTGCGCTCTTTACGTGTCTCACATGATCTTTTGGAAGAAAGTGAACGAAAAGCACATCAGCGGTTAACCAACAACCAACTGAGTGGAACGCCACACGAGGAACCCAGGTGACCGGGAGGTGGCATTTCGCTCTTTATGGGCCCAGAATAATCTTTTCAAGTGCAGCAGGACACTCGTACCATCGAACAGCGAAGCACGGTATAGAGGATGAGATGAGGGTAGAAGACAAGAAATAGACGACGGTCGAAATGTGCCACAGGAGCTTTTATACGTCGGGCCAGGCCTGCTGATGTAAGGAAAGGAGTGTGATTATCATTTTAATCAGCGCTTATCAGAAAAGAAGTTCTTTGTCCTGGCCCGAGCGTGGCCGTCTTGCAATCAAGAATCTCCTAATTAAGTGCGGATGAGAAGCAAAATAGGGACCCACAACCACTACGCCTCGCGGTCCGGAGTTGTCGGGCTGGTATTGGCCGGCCGATCCTTTGTACAGCTCCGGATAAGACTCTCAAGCCAAGCACACACGAGGCGTTGCCTTCGGCTTGGTGGTCAAAGGGCAAGTGGCGTGGTCGTTAGTTCAATTGATGGCGGCCACAGAAGAGGTCTGCCGACGAAAAGGTCACATGACGTGCCGGTCCGAGCAATCGTGTCACTGTCCGCCACTTGTCCACCACAACGTGTATTGAACTAGCACTACGACGTCGATACAGAGATGGCGATCCTGAAGGTACAACAACACTGGGAAGATGAAATATTCAACGGCCGTCGCCCTGGACGGAAATCAGGGGGGCGGTGTTTAGGCGTCTATCTAGTAATCCTTACCCGTTCTAGCTAGGCCTGTCAGTGCTGGCTGTCTTTCATGGTCCGTTCTGTAACGTAAGTAACGCTTGATGGGTTTTCATGGAACCAACCCCACAAACTGTAACGAGCGATGTTGAAGCAGCACCTCCAACCCTCATTCTTAGCTCCGAGGCTGAGGCTAAATCTGCATCCGAGCATGCGTCTGAACATGATTCAGATGTGAAATCTCTATTGTACTCAATGCCAACGGGCTTAGTAGCTAGGCGATTGGCGACAGGTGTGTCACTACGCCTTCTTATTGCATTTCAATAGAGATGAACATCTCGCGATAGTTATATGTTTGCTAGCGATGGGTGCACCCTCTGTTGAGCGGATAGCAGAGCATGCTGTTGATGAGGACCACGTTTGGAAGGAATTTAAGAAGACCTTGTTTGATCGCATTGCAAATGTCAATGTGGTGTCTTCTTTGATCCTTGCGTAAGACGAATTTGAGGCCTTTACCAGCTAAGCTCATATTGTATAGCACGACTGCGGCATTTTTGACGACGGACCCGCCGACGCAATTTGCTCGATGGGATCATCAAATGCCCTACGTGACCCTCCTTGCGGCATTCTGCTTGGGTTATATCGGTGCTGGCAGTGGCGTGTTTATTCTTTTCGTGCTCGCAGATGTGCAGGGTGGCTCCCTCAAGGTTCGTCATGCTCTCAGTCTTTGTATCATGGACTATTCTTGAATGTGTGCGAAACAGGAGCTAATGAAGACGCCTTGGAAATTTTGGTTAGCAATGTTGCTGTTGGCGACGCCTGTTCTCTTCGTTGGGATGGCAGGTGGCACCGCGTTAATTGCACTAACAGGGGCAATATGGCTAGGGAATAGCATTGCGGCTAAGGTGGTCCTGACCTCCACTTTATCTTTGACAGTCACGGTTGTGTCATCCTTCCTTATTGTAGTGTTGTAGACGCTCCTGTGCGCTGGGAGAGAATGTTTCTTACCTTGTGGAACGGAGCAATGCAAACATAGCTCGATTGTCCATATCCTAATCAGCCTTACCAACTCGCAGCTTCGCGACAATATATTCCCAGGAGCGATTTCTCTGTCTCTAGCAAAGTGCCACCGCATCCAGCAGATTGTCCTACCGAGAGTCCGCCCATAAAGCTCCTCCCATGCATGGGTGCTTTAAGGCAGAGCTAACCATCTCGCGAGTAACTGCGGGAAGTTAGGAGTGCCCAAACCGGTGGCTGGATCCCAACCAGCAGTCGCATTGAAGCCGATAGTGCCACATCCTGGGTTGCTCCCGGTGGTGATATCGTTAAACGCGCCATAAAACGCAGACGAATATATCTATACATGGCGTATTAGAAACCCATCTCAGCGAAATGCGAGCCAAAGACGTACGGTAGGGTTGATGAAACCGATTGGGCTTTTGCCAGCTGCCAGGCGAGCATCGTTCACAAGAGTCAAGATGGATCCTGTGACTGGAGACGATGCTGAGGTGCCGTAGACAAGGTAGAAGTCTCCGTCAATGGCAACGACGTAGTTGGCACTATGTCGTGTAGCTAAATCAGAACTGTGCCCTTCCCATGTACGACGGCACTCACCCGTTGGCAGAAACATCAGGGAAGGCCCTCGACTAGATATCGTAGGGGTCAGCTGATGTCAGTGCTACAAGTGGTATCGCACTCACCCCAGTGGCATTGTATTGGCTGGTGGAGTAAGGTGGCGGGTAAGTAGTCAGGTAGTACTCAACTGCAGACGCTTGGTAGGATGGCATCGCGAAATAGTTGCTGAAACCTCCACCGCTGTAGATGACTTGCATGCATGCACTCTCTGGTTCGGCGACGCTCGCGCCCGGATTTACTTGAGTAGCACCAACAGAAGTAATGTATGGGCAAGTGCCAGGGAAACCGGGATTGAACATCGTGCCATTCGCCGTTTGCGAGCCTAGACCCAAACTCAATCGTAGCTGAAACACAACAGACCCAAAGATATGCCCTCTTACCATCGGAGTTCAAGCACAGGTCGTCATTGCCGGCCACACCATCGTCGCCGGAACTGTAGAGCACTGTGGTACCCATCAAGCCGAGCTTCGCATACTCAGCACACTGTCGTGCAGCATATGCAGGAGAAAGATCCGCTTCATTGTAGCTGTAGGAAGTCGAGATCACATATGCGGGAGTGGCGGTACCACAGTTCTCCGGACCTGATGGACTTGGTGAATTATTAGGTTCACCGCAAGAAGACACCATGACGCACCCTCGTATCCACCGCCGTAGGGATCGGGGTATGTGGCATCATAGTAAGGATCATCACCACCCTCGAAGGCGCAGAACGAGCCATCAATAGCGTCAAGGAAATTGTTGAACGAAGCACCTGGAAACAAGATAAGGGTCGTAAAGGCGCGAAATCAGAGTTCGAGGGATCGTACCTTCGACCATGTCACCGGTCTGGTACAGAGTGACAGGTAGAGGATCGACCAGAGACATGCCATATTGCAGATCTAGATCGCTTTCTCCATTATAATCAAAGCCAGTGTACTCAGTCTGCGCATAGCCCCCGTCGATAGACGCCATTGTGGGTGCCGTGCCAACCAAGTTCGGAGTGAAGTTACCGAAGAACATGTCCAGGTCCGTCTGAAGATATGCCTGAGGGGTATACTCGACTACATAACTATGATCAGCCAAAGTCATCTCATGTCCGCACGTCCGTGCTTACCAATCCCGAAACTGTTCTTGCTAGTAGCAACGGGCACGTAAACAACTTCGTAGAGGGCTCTCAAGCAAGCTAAAGTAATCTGCTCGTCACAAGTCTCCAGCTCAGTGAGGATACTACTGATTGTCCCTGTAGTCTTGGGAACAAGACCAACACCGGGCTGACCAATGTTACTCAGGGTATGGCTGCTGCCACCATCCCGCTTGACCACAGCGTCAAAATGGATCGAAGGCAGAACGATGTCCACATGCTTGCTGACATGTTCAGGCAGCTCATAAGAATCACAGGCTGTGCGGTGAAAATGGAGAGTCAGACGACGATATCAGGCAACAGATGATACCGAGATCTTACCAACGTGCTCCTTCCCAGACGAGTGCGAATAAACGTGGTATTCAGTCCCAAGGAGGCGCTCAGCTTCTTCAACGGTTACATTGATCTCAATCCACGTCTTGGCTCCAGAGAGTTTGATACGAGAAGGCTCAATGCCAGAATCGCCAAGCCAACCTCGAACAGTATCAACGGTCTCGCGGCTAGGAGAAAAAGTCTCCACCACCTTTCCAACCGACCAGTGCTTGCCATAGTTAGGGGACTCTGGCCATGAGACATCAAGTAAGAGCTCCTCCAGCTTGTCCATGTTGCTCTGCACAAGACCAATACGAAGAGGAAGGATTGCAGAAGCTTCATGACGGCGGGCGCGTGACCATCCTGCCGGCGTGTAGGTGCGTTTCTCGTGGATGACACTTGGAGAGATGCGTGGTTCAGCAAGGACGACGCCAGACCCCGACAAAAGGACTAAGGATACAAGACGCAAGAACAACATGGTGGGGGCAAGGTGTGCTCGAAGGGAGAGACTGTTATACGGCAGCGTTATAAGCAAAACCAGAATTCGAGACGTATTCTTAGACTCACCATGCTTATAGCAATGGTCGTGGAAGATATTCGCACGTCCCGACGGATGCAGCATGGTCCGCACATAAAGCAGCCCCTTGAGATCAGCTCAGATCGAGAAACTCATTTCTCAACGTATAGAGCAGCAGGAACCGTGATGTGACCGACTTGCAGAGGTCGGGTGAGTTCGTTGTCTAGTAGCCGAAAGAATGTAGAGTTTAGACCACAAGAATTCAGGCCAAGGCCAGGAAGACCAAGATAGTTGAGAAGTGTAATAAACCAAAATTGGCCTCCGTAGGAAAAGAAGCAGGACCAACATTGCCAATTGGCTGTTGAACAACTGGGTGGTCATTTTTGTAAGCGCAGTTACCGCCTCGACACAAAAGGCTGTCCCGAACGGATGCAGTGCCACAAAGCCCACATGGGGCGAGATATCATTAGAGTTTCTCCGTTCATAAGCTGGACAGGTGGGAGGCACAAAGAAATATTGGTCGCACGACTTTTACACGACCTGATGGGATTTTGATAGTAGGCCTTTACAGACGAGACATATACTTGGAATGCGAAAGTCAGCATCAGGATGTGACAAGCGTAGACAGGAGTTTATCAAGTCAGTGAAAGCTGCGTGGGGAGACTTGCAGTTGACGACCGGCATATAATGATACATCATTGGGGCCCAGAGCCCCTCGTATACCAGAAAGCGATGAGCAGATCATCAGCGGGGTCGCGCAACTGAAGCAGTTGCCCGGAAAGATCACCAGTGTCCGGATAAATAGAATGTGTGTAGCTGCAAGGGAGTCCATGCTTGGATCGTTGATAGCTGGCGGCGATAGCACCCGAGTCGGTGCTGGTCTGCCAAAAAAAAAATACTGGGATGATTGCGTCACTACGATACGCTCGTAGATGTCAACACATCACAGTATTGTTCTGCCAGCCAGTTAGAAGACGAGCCATTAAAACGCAGGACAACAAAAGCGGTATCGAAATGATGAAATAGCCATCCCGGACACGGTATTCTTCGGGATTCGCAGTTCTGTGGTCCATGATCCGAGTATAAAAAGGATCTCGTTAGAGAGCAATGAAGTTGAGGACAAATGTCATGAAGCAGGACCAGAGATCGCGGCGGCAGTCCAAGAGACGTACGCCCTCGTACGCCGCTATCGCGTTCTGTCTTTCGACATCTCGCGCGCGGTTGACCTGAGTCTCCTCTTCAGCCCTACTGTATCACTGTTGGATGCAACCAAGTCCAAAATGTTCTTCGACCTGAATGTCCCAATTCCGGGTCCTCCTTTTAACCGTCAAAACCAATTAAACAAAGGAAAGGGCAAACTACCCATGGTACCCGTCGCAGTGTCCTACCCAGCTACACAGATTGCTGCAATAGAACACAGAATCGACCTCTTAGTACATTGTCAGTATTTTCATGACCAGATTGGTTTCCAAGATTGCAGGTTAACTTGAATTGTATAGTAGGATACTCTGTCATTGCATTCAATCAGACCGTGCAAAAGAAAATCGACCCCAAAACACACATCAATATCCTAGATCCACTGCTTTTGCAGCTTCGAAAACGGACCGACGTTGTGTACCTGAAGCGTTTGACTATAATCTTAGATGATGAGAGCGAAAAGGGATTCGGCCTAGTGAGTCGCCGTCTTGAATGTGTCCTACGGTCTGCTGATCTCTCGTAGACCAACAACCACCAACCACTCGTCGCACCATACGATATCCTCGCACTAACACCCACCACTTCCGGAAGCTTCTCAGTAGCTTGTCTGACTCATACCTTGCCGTCACCTCTCACCACACACATAATCTCCCTTCCACTTTCACTCCCGCGTCTCCCATTCCATCTCAAACACACGATCGTCAGAACAGCTATCAAGAACGGAGCCGTATTCGAAATAAATTATGCTGGTGCACTCGGTGCGGAAGATGGTGGCGAGGCGGGCAAGAGAAATTGGTGGGCAGGGGCGAGGGAGCTGGTGAGGGTTACGAAGGGGAAGGGCGTGCTTGTGAGTGGCGGTATCAATGCTGAGTGGGATCTGCGTGCCCCACGAGACGTTGCAAATTTGTGAGTGGGATTCGCACTGACACACAACGCTCTTGACACACGTTGTTATCGTTGCGTTTAGGACCACGCTACTCGGACTCCCGCAAGATGTTGCCCACCATGCTGCGACGACGATCCCGAAATCTTTAGTTGTGAAAGCGCGTACGTACAGTCCATGTCATGTCCGCTTTCACGAATTTTGTAACATTCGCGGCTACTGTAGAAACACGCCGGACGTACCGGGCTATCCTCTCAGAACCAAAGATTGTCATACCTCAGCAAGCGGTGCAACCAGCGGCAGTCCCTCCAATCCAAGCAGACACCCCAATCGTCCCTGCGGTCTCCGACACTTTGCCAGCAACGGAGGTCACACCAAGTTCAGAGTCTGTACCTGCCACAAATCAGCCCGCAGCAGGGAGTGCTGGAAGCGGAAACAGCAGAAAGCGAGCGCTGGACACAGGGGACAAGGGAGCTGTGCCCTCTGGGGAAGGCGATGGCTCTGAGCGGAAGAAGAAGAAAAAGAAGAAGAATAAGGAGAAAGGCGAATCAGCTAGCTAAGTGCCGGCGTTGTTCTGCTGATCGTGCCAGCTCTTCGCAGCCACATCCTCGGTACGCTATCAATGTATATTGTGCGTGTGGTTTACTAGTCAGATCGTGCCATCTCCACTGTACTCTTTGAAGAGTCTATCAGATACAGTATAGTGACCTAGATACCAGGACTTCGACTCTGTACCTGACTATCGCAGACTCCTCCCAGGTGTGGTTGTTCTGCTCTCGAGATCTTTCCTAATCTCCTCAAGTTGTCGACGTACCTCAACCATAGACGGCCTACGTACCGGGTCTTGGTGCCAGAAAGCTCCCAGCAGATGCCACATCTTATCTGTAATTAGCTGACAGCTAGTAGGCTTCGAAGCTCGCTCGCCATGAGATAAACGCCGCGGAAGCTGCCTGTCCGGGATCCCTGGAATGGTTCAGCGCATGCACCTCCGTCAGGAATGATACGTTATCACGACTTGTGGTATGGCTTACCTCTAGCATTGTCATGCCAAAGGTGTACACGTCTGCGGCGAGGGTAACGTCTTCTTTGTGTGGTCGCACCTCCAAAGCGCGCTTGATTCTTCGAACTATCGATCCAGGCCACTTAAGCGATTCGAGAGGACGGCCTGGCCATTGTCAGCAATGTAGACGTTGGACTGGGTTCCTCGTCAGCTAGTACTGGTGAAGACAGAAGGTATAGCACCGACTCCTCTGATACTCCCGTGGGCGATAGACCGGGTATACATATATGCCAGTGCCTTGGCTACGCCACACAACTGTGGCAGGCATAATCAGAGTGGTTTAGAGACGAGTACAAGAACGCACTATTCGAAGGATAGCTCCAAAGCTTGTCATGAAATTTACTGCGGCATTTCCCTGGGAATACGCTGGGATTATAATGGCAAGTGGGGATCCCGTGCGTCCGTGTAGACCATGCAGCGGGACTATGTTAGGAATCCTAACATAGTAACTTAGGATGGTCCAAAGATGCCCATCCTAGGGCCACATGGAGTAGTGTCCGGAAGCAATTCAGTGCCCCACGACCATCACAAGGGTCCAAGTAAGTTACCTTTTTGAACCCTTGCACATAGGCCTCTGAATGTTTTGGCCTCCATCTTCTGAGCACCACGGGCCCAGTACTCGATGTACCGAGGTAGAAATCTGTATTGTCCACTTCTACCGAGGACGGTCGCATTGCGACGTCAGCGGCGCGCAAAAAAGGCGGAAGTCTCTGTCATTTCAAACGTTTTTTCTGTAGCGTAGAGCTCATCTGTGGCAGATCTCTGAAAGGAATTATAGTAGTGACTCGTTATTTTCAAGTAATACTGAGTATCGTTCTTGCCAGAGACGCACCTCAATTGCATCGAATTGCTGCCATCCAATCATCGTTGGTCGAGAGGTTATGTGAAAGATGTAGAGTCTGGTGAACGGAGCTGTGTCACCCAGCGCTTACTCCCGGTAACTTTATTAAGTTTGTGGCGTGCCTTGTGTTAAAACCCCAAAATCAAGGTGAGACCGGATTCGAATCCGGGTCCTCACATCTTCGGTAGAGATGCCTTAACTACTAGGCTATCCGGCCTGAGAGTGCTATCACAATATCCAATACCATCCCAGCCACAACAAGTCTACCGCATGCCACACATACAACTCCCACGGTGCTGCACAGTAGGACACCACCAGGACTTTGTATTTGCATCCATATCCCAGGGATTCGAGTTGAAGAACTCATACATACTGATCCATCCGTCTGCAGACAAAGCTTCGGACATTACCGGCGCCAGGAGAAGCGCGTTTAGGCGCGTTTGCACTTTACGATCTCTGCTAAGTCAATGCATGGCGAACTGGGGTGTCTCCGGGCTTTACTACTAGCAGTATCTTTTATTTATCGTTGTCTATCGAAACCTTACGACAATCGCAGGGCCAATGCAGTACTTCCGACTTGCCCCATTCTTCGTCTGGACTCTGGAACTTGAACGTCTCGGACGGTGCTGGTAACCGTGTCTCGCGAAGCTCAGCCTAATGAGATTTTATTGGGGGTGCATAAATACAAGAATACAAAGTAGTCTAATGGGTGGAAAAGTCGCGCACCAATCAAATGCGACCCTCTTATCGAGACGGTTGAGGTCAGCTGGGAAGGGGCAATCAGGAACTACACCGTGGGTACGCTGTCTACTGTTCATGGAACTTTGTTGGTCTCAAGAAGTCCAACTTATACCTACTTGACTCGAGATGCCAAGAAATATAACCATCCCTCCAGCCTCTCCACTGTCTGGCAATCTCGTAATCCATTGCTCTATCCGCATCATCACCAGCAATGAACTCTTTGGAGGCGTCTGTGTCGAACTCGTGCAAGCGGAGCAAGCTGTCTACTCTCTCGAACGCATCCCTAACCTGATTGCACAGCAGGTTGAATGTGTCGTTCGAGTCCCACTCGCTGCCGCCAGTGGTAGACCGATCTGAGCGTATACTTTGCGTCAAGAGCTGGATCAAGTTGATCTTTTCGCCCTCCAATTCCTCCTTGTGGAATGAAAGTAAATCGTTCATGATTTCCTATCAAGCTAAGATCAACGAACTGTCTCGATCTCCATGCGAGCCACGTACAATGGTGAAGTTGGCATCAGGAATTGCTTTGATGTATCGTGTCAGAGGCAATTCCTGCGTTCTGTATGCTTTGAAAATTGCGGCAGCATATGCTTCGCCAATCGCAGTTTTTTGCCGAAGGAAATATGGGCTAGAACAGAGTTTACATGTCAGTGTCTGCTCGAAAAATACCCAGCTTGTCCTTACAACTTGACCGCCTGTCGATCTAGCTTCATAGAACTTAGTTCATTGGTGGTATCACCGCGCTGGCGCTGACACTCGGATAGACGTTGATACCCTGTGTCCCACGGGCTAGCACGCAATGCCTCGTCCACCGTCGATATCCTTTTTTCCAGCGATGAGGCGTCCACGAACGCGATCCAAGGCGGGACACCCAAGCCTCTCAAAACAGGGTCGACGCCATAGATCGCTGACAGTTCGCGGATGCACTCCTCGTAAAGAGGAAGGATGGTATTGGCCGGCTGGGGCTGCCCCACGTAGAGGTTGTGGGAGAACATCGTTATCTGCTCGTACATCTGCTCGTCCTCAAGAGAGTCGTCGATGACTATGGCTAGAGCTGTCAATTTGCTGATGATGAGCTTCATCTCCCTGTCTGCATGAGGATAGGCGCGAATGACAACTCGAGAACCCTGATCCTCCAGAGCAGCCAGCTTCTCGTCGTTCCAGCCCAAGACTGGCCGGACGACGGTCAGCATCCACTCGTGGAAGATATTATCGAATTCTTCATCCTGAGGTGGTGGTGGCTCGTAACGGTGGCCGATTTCGTGAAGAAGGTGCCGAAGACGGGTGATATAATCGACTGAACCCTCACCGGAGAGCTTATCGTGGGTGGGATCCACTACTTTGGATATTGAGGACCACTTCGACGTTGGCACCTCCGCCCTGGAAATGTCAATGTTGGCTTGGGCACCCATCTTGTTACAGTTCGTGATGATGTGGGGAGGTGTGGGTCAAATGACTGTCGTATGAGGGCGAGGGCTTTAAGGTGATGTCAGTTCGTCTACTGCAGCTCTCCTGCATCTTATAGCTCGCAGGATTTTGTCATCAAATATGTATTCGGAGGTCAACCGGGTTTGAAGCATAAAGAACCGTCCCTCTCGTCATGACGATAGTCCCCTAGTTCCATACCGTTGACCATTAGGGGAACTTGAAAGACAGTTTAATCGGCAGAAGCGTACACAAAAGCCTCTTTCAGAATAAAGTTAAGTCCATTGTTACTTTTTGCACCCGACCGTAGCTATACTGGTAGTGCTGTGTATTCTTTGATTTCTGCCACGCTAATATGTAGCCGAGCATCCGGCGCCGATTGTGATGAATATTGGGCTTGGATGACACGACTCTCCGTGGGCCCTGGGTCATCAGAGACCTCCCGTTGGTACTTTCATTGGACGGGAGTTGCAATTTTGCAACGCCCATCCGACCCGGTACACTGTCCAAGAAAACGCAAAGATTTGGGACCACTACAGACACATAGATATAGACTGGGATATTACTGTTCATGGAGCGGAATTAAAAGAGAACTTGTCTGGTAAGGATTGCTAGTCGAGATACCTATGCCTCGATACTGATCGGAGCATGTAAACAAGTCTGGCATATAAAGCATGGACCTCAAATTCAAGTCTAGAATAAATATATCTACTATTCTTTTGTCCAAGTTACCCACCCGATAAGCATAGAAGTACCTGCTGAGGACGTTTAAGGAACATTTTTGCAACTCTCGTCCACAACCCGGGATATCTCTCCTGTACTCGTAGCGTTAGATGTAAAAGTACGAAAAAATATAATCATGTTCGTAGGATGACAATGCATGATGCTATGGAAACCGATAATTAGAATGTCGAGCACAGCCGACGCTGTATGGCGATTTACAGGATTTTTTGCAACTCCCGTCCAATGATAGTACCTCTTTCGGTTTGTTTGGCTCTCACGTGATGCACTGCAGAGGACTTTTCGAAACGTCCGTACTCATCGATACCCTAAGGCAGCGTTCGGACGACGCCCCTTCAGCCAATCCAACGCTCGGAAATGCCCTGCCACACTGCCGCGCCGCGACGAACTTGGCTTTGGCCTTTGGGGCGCCGCGGCGTGGCCGTGAAACCGAACGGAGCCAAAGATGTCACACAGCTGCGATCACGTCCGAAGATCAATTGTGTGGTACGTTGAAACGTCGATACTGTATTCAACGGGACTATTGCCTTCCGGTCATCTTGATTTCGGCGAACTGGAAAACATCGGCGTCCGAGGGCTAAAATCTTCATGCGGAGGGTCTCCTACGCATTCCTATGCATAGCTTTACCCACACCGAGGCAATGATGAACACGACTGTGTTTCTAGGGCATTACTCTGATTGGTTCCTTTGCCGGTGTCCGGGCGCAAGCATAACTAGTATGGAAGACGAAGCCACGATAAGACTCGGTCGCCACGGTATAGTGTCAGCACATCTTCGATAATGTGCCTTTCAGACTGACCTGACAGGTATGGTGTATTCGGCATTACAATCCATGTCAGAGTCTTTTCTTGCTCACGAGCGCGTGGTCCACCGTCATGGAGGTACGAACCACCTCCCCTCAGTGGGGATGGTCGCTGTCTCTGCTTGCCTGGCCGATCTTTAGGCTACGACCTGCATGATCATATGAGATCCACCATCGAAATCCGTCTTGAAGAGATCCAAGACTCAAGACTCTGCTCTCTATATCTGCGCCGACTCTATGGCACCCAAAGGAGTCAGGACCATCGACATGTACTCACCAAAGTCACGCAGAACTATCGCGATCATACAAATTCAGGCCCATGGACCCTGTTCTTCGAACAAACCGTCGCACCGGTGACCAATGCCGAAGTGCTGTTATTTTTTGCGCCCGTGTTCACTTCCGCGGTGCCTTTCGTTCCTTCAGGACACATGAAACCGGTATGTCCTGCGGCCTCTATGGTCTCCATCTTCCATGCAACTCGAAGCCCAAGTCGAACTTGATGGTTAGATCTGATTGCCGCGATACGAACTGGATGCCGTTGGTCATACGTGCGTTACTCAGGTCTGTGTGTAAGTGTCAGTATAACCGGGCGACGACGCTGACGGACCATTGTTGTTTCCTTACCCAAACTCAGTTCTGGACCATAATTATAGCGCCTCGCTAATTTCAGTACGTCTCACCACTGACGCCGTGTCGATGCTGCATAAGCTCCGAGTAGGACAAATTATCAGCAGCACAGTCTTGGAGCCAAAAATCGAAGTCTTCACCTGGCCGTGGTGCTTCCAAGGGTGATCCGGTCAACTCATTCTTCCCTAGGCTTCAGTAGTGCCCAGGACTTTGACACATATCGTCGACGGTGCGGTCGTGTCTGTTCGTGATTGAGCCACGGGATGTAATTAATAACCGGTGCTGCGAAGATAACCCGTGCAAACGCTGAACTCGCCTTCTGAGGAGGTAGAACTGACTACATGCCGGCCACCACTGGAGGTGAGATTAGGATGGCCTCACAAATCCATTTGTCTCTCGCGAGTGTTGTTGTTCAACCGCGACTTGGACGTCTAGGAAGCTTGGTCTGGAATCCCCTCGACCTACCATACGACTAAACCCTCTTGGACTACATCACGAACGTTTCGACATCGCAGGACCCTCTGTCGTTCAAGAATCAAGTATGTCCGCCGTCGGGCTCAAACAGCTGTGATGCCCCTCAGCGGAAACGCGAGTCAATACCGCAATACCAATGTGGGCCACCGCACGCACGTGTGTATGTAAGCTAAGGCTCACGTACCACACCTAAAGAAACGACATGCCAGCGGGGGAATTGTACGCCATGTCCGGGGATGCGCGGGCATACCCTCCGCTGCGTGAGATGCAGACTCGACCTGGCGACGCTTGGTTCTGGCTGTACAAGAGGTGGTTCCGAACGCCGTCGAAGATGTGTCTGGTGTCGATGGCCACGGTGGTCTTCCGACCGTCCTGTTGGGATCCCATGTTTCGGTGTCTATATGTGCCAGTAAGCTGGTATGTTGAGAATGGAAGGGCATGATAGGTGCGAGTGGCGTACTCCCTCCACTTGTTTATGAAAGGCTGACTAGTTCTGTTTGGGGTGCCCAATAGTCTCGGCTTGCCTGTGCTGGAAACGATAATATTGGTCGGTCAACTCAGGAAATATATCCTCGTGAGCAGATAGTTGATATGTAGATGATAGTACCTTCTTCCTGAGTCTCAGCATTCTCCCGAAACGCCGCTTACCATGTCTGATGCGCATTCGTCGAACGGCGTAGTACAGAGTATAGACTCCGTTAACCCCATGTGTAATCAGAGGGAGTTGGCGGGAAGCGAGAGTGGGCCATCTTAAAGCCGCTAGCCTTCGCCGACGTCAGGGTTTTCTTTTAACAGGTGAAATCGTGTCGAGCTAGACACTCCAAGAGGCCAGTTATACTGGTGCCGCGTCTTGAAGGCACCGCAAGTGTTGTATTGCCTGCCCAGGGAAAAGGAAAGGACTCTGAATGTCCCCTCTGCGGTGTCGAGGACAAAACTGATGCAATAGCATGGAAGATATACGTTTCACATATCATACAACTATGACATCGTTTCTTCCATATTACGGGAACCTGACTGATATGACATTGAATGGAGGAAACCTGTTATGTATATGGTCACGGCCAATTGCAAGTACTTACCATGCATAGTGAGTAGCATCACATTTCCACAATCAAAGTCTATGCACGGCAAGTAATAAATAAATATTAATGCTCTAAGTATATCGAGAGTCGACTGTCATGGACGGGAAGCGCGGGCTCTTCGATACTACGTCATATTTGGGAGGTCAACGTCCTCATCTGGAGTCTTCTATGACACATGCCATACTTGGTGCTATGTCACATCCTTTCACTAATTCAAGATCCGCTGTATATAACTTTTATAAGGTCCTCACCGTGCTCCGTGCCCCTCTCTTCCCCCCTTCACTCCTCCCCCTATCCTGTTGTGTGAGGTCGCTAGTACCCTCGGGCATGCAGCCATCTTCACCATATCAAGCTTCAACCACCGATGGGTCTATCAAGATCGGAGTGCTGATATGGTTTTCAAAGGTGTGCGGCAATATCTATCAAGGAGATTAACAAGCGTGACTGATTATTGGCAACGACCTACATGCTTTCAGAAGACTTTTTCCGTGCCATAATAACTGTGTACAGGTACACCTTAATAACACCCTTCCATTTACTTGGGACAGCAGGTAACTTCGACGAGGGATGCAACGCGTCGGTGTCGCGATCCCGTGGTCTGTGCATGTAGTCACGTGCAATTCCAAAAATAACGCAGTGCGCATCGGAGCTCGCGTCATGACCGGTTACGGATCGGCCGTTTGAGGTGCAGAGCTTCTGTCTTGCAAAGTCGCTGCGGGCAGACTGTTCTCCGTGTTTGCCATATCCCGCAGGTACTTAATACACTACTGCGGCTGCCTGCGCTCTTTTGTTCACGCTCTTTCCCCTCCCAGACTTTATCTCGGCTCTTGGACCATCATTGCATCTGTTGGAGTGGATTTAAATACCCTTCGCAGCACGCTGTCAGCACTATATAATACGACGAGAGCCATTTAGTAATTATCATCTTACGACTCCCTTCAATATGCGGACATCCATTCCAAACGCCATATTATTATCTCTCCTGTCGACCTCCGCAGTCCTCTCGTCCCCCGCGCCCATCATCACAAAAGGGACGTCAATACCTCTGACGCGACGCTCCGTGCACAAGCGCAGTGCAGCGGAGTGGGAGGAATGGGCGGTGCGACATCGCGCGTATGTAACCCACAAGTACGGGGGAGCGCTCGACACCAAGTCCAAGCGTGCCAGCGGAATGAATCTGCTGACGAACCAGGGCGCGGATTCAGAGTGCGTTGAATAAGCTCTCAGGCTCTTCTCATATGATCCTGACTGCGCATCCAGCTACTATGGGTCGATCGCAATTGGTACCCCGGCCGTATCCTACGACGTCATTCTTGACACTGGCTCCTCTGACCTTTGGCTCGCTTCATCTACATGTACTACCTGCGCTACCATTAGCGGCGACACTTCCACCGCTTCTTCCCCAAATTCGATCCCGCTTTTCGACCCGGCATCCTCCTCATCATTCAAGAACCTCACCACCGCGTTCTCCATCCAATATGCGTCTGGTCAGGCTTCCGGCACGCTGGGCCAGGATACAGTGCAGATGGCGGGCTTCCAGGTTACGTCACAGACGTTTGGCGTGTGTGACCAGGCTAACGACGTCCTTTCGTCACCCTTGAGCGGGTTGATGGGGATGGCGTGGGAGTCACTTGCGAGTAGTAAGGCCACGCCTTTCTGGCAGACGCTTGCTGCTAGTGGGGAGTGGGATAGTGGGGTTATGGGATTCTACCTGACGAGGTGAGCCCATGTTGTGAAGTCAGGTACCAAATTCGCGTTTCTGAAGGTGATATGATAGGTTTGGCAATGATACGCACGCCTCGAACGTCGAGCCTGGAGGACAATTTACCATGGGCTACCTCAATGATTCGCTCTACACTGGTGATATTGATTACCAAAACGTTCCCTCTGATCAGGTTGCCTATTGGACGCTGCCGCTCTCCAGTATGTTCAATCCTCATACCCCAATGCCTCAATCCTCTAGATGAGCTGACATGCCAATTTACAGGCGTGATCGTCCAGGGCAAGAGTCTGAGTTTGCCCACGTCCGGCCAAAGCATGTACGCCGCAATCGATACAGGCACGACGCTCATTGGCGGACCATCGGACCTTGTTCAGAGCTTTTACTCGAACATCGATGGTTCCCAGGCCGGAACGGGCAGCTGGGAGGGATATTGGTTCTATCGTAAGTCGCTGCCACACTTCCTAAGGTCATGATGGTGGACATTAATACCTCCCACGCCGCAGCCTGCAGTACTCAAGTCTCCTCTTCCCTGTCGTTCGGTGGCCAGTCGTGGAGCATCTCCCCGGCGGACTTTGAACATACCGCCATAGATAGCAGTGGGACTACCTGCGTTGGCGCGTTCTTTGAAGTTACCACGAGCGGTACCACGCCTGGGTGGATAGTTGGCGATGCGTTTTTGGTACGTGCTTTCTCCTCTTCTCCCTCCATGATCCCTTAGATTTAACGCTGACACTGCTTTTCTGCAGAAAAACGTGTACACCTCCTTCCGCTACTCCCCGGCCTCGGTCGGCTTTGCGCAGCTGTCGTCCACAGCCATCTCACAGGACGGGAAGGAGGGCAGCGCGCCGAGTGCTACGATTGGTAGCGCGGCGGCAGTGGTGAGCTCGACGGGCGGTGTGTCCAAGTCGAGCGGGGCTGTGCCGGCGCTTCCATTAGGGTTTAGTGCGCAGGCGGTTGCGATGGTGGGGGCTTTGTTGGGTGGGGTGTTGCTTGCATAAACGAGGGGGACGACTCGCTTGTGAAAGGGGAGGAGAGGAGAGAAAGAGGGCGGATCTAACGACACCTAATGTTTTCTTGGATTATTCATTGCACGCACTCTGGACTTTTTCGCATTCACACTCATTCTGGCATTCTTGCATCTATAGAGGCACTGCACTTCGGAGAAAGATGGATACTAGAAGAGAAAAGACGCTAATCTATCAGTTATCTAGCATTAGCAGTAATAGTTGTTGGCCCCTCGAGGACTAATCGTAATCGAAATGCTATGTATGCTTGTGTCTGCTTTGTATGTAGTAGATAGAATTGTGGAGGTGAATCAATGCCATCTCGGTGGTGGGGCGTAGCCAATGTCTCGGCGATTTTCTCTGAATCCTACAGGCGGTCAATATAAGCCGATGACCAGGAAAAATTAGCAGCACTTCTCCATCGTGCCGAACTGGGCGGAACCTGAGTTGGTCGCTCAGAGAATCGGTCTGCGAGGTGGCGGATAGCAGGGAGACTGAATGAGCCTTGTCGGGCCATGGAAGGGTGACGGGCTAATGTATGTTCCAGGCTAATATTGGGAGGTTGGTGGAAGGTGCAGGTTTGCAGATATGTAGCAATAATTTGCATTTTGTGTTGCGGAGGGGGGAGACACCTACCTACACGATTAGCGGACAGTAGGGGTTGGCAATCGTATTAACAGCTCTTGGTAAACCGTGCCACATTCTGCATGATCTCACAAGTCAACTGGATAAAAACTATGATAAAGAAACATACGAATCAGAAATGTGTGAAGGAAAGGAAGCAAGAACATGCCTTATCCAAGATAACCACTGCAAAGACGGGAACAGACACCTGAACAACTGAGCAACTGAGTGCGATAGTTGGTTCGTGACCATTGTTGGAGAGGAGGTCAAGGACGATTCAACCTTAAGAAGTCCAAGCTTTAGGTATTTGGTGAAGTATCCGGTCCGTGATATACACCAATGAGCACTGCAGTGTCCATCGTACGTCTATAGTCAGTAAGTTTCCCCCATCTATATCACACTAGCTACGTCCACGTCTAGGCTAGACATAGGAGAGAGGGAATTATGATGAGTGTGGCGACCAGCGCTCCGGTAAGGTATTGTATCCGCGGTGCGGATGAGGATTGGTTGCTATATAGAAAAGCTATGAGCACGACAACCCCATACGCGTGAAAGATCCGAGAGCCTACTTCGGTGAGCCGCTGCTCCCGTTACCCTTTTGCAACGCCTTCACCTCCATCACGGCAACCAGGCCGTCGATCGCGGGCTGACCGTTCACCGGGACTGACTCGTTGTGGTTGATGCCGACGCTCGTGGCGTTCAGCAGTCCAGTGGTGTATGTGACCGTGGTTTGGTATGTCCACCCGTTGTACGACGTAGATCCGGAGAACTGGGTGCCACCGGAGGTCGAGTAGTCGGAGGTGGTGATGTTGCGGGAGGTTGCGTTTCCGACGAGCCAGTCGCGGCCGAGGTTGTACCCATTAGGTATGATGTCGTGGTTCTCTTAACATAATGTCAGTAATCGGCCTAATTCGTTGAGATGTATTACAAACGTGATAGAGGGAGCTCCTCGCTTACAGCCATGAATATAGCACCGCTGTCGGGTAATCATAAATCAGCTCTTAGTCGGTCATCAAGGTATATTCACCCACGTAGCGGCACTCGTTCCGTTCTGCACCCAATACCTGAAATGATTTCCGCCCTGCTCCGTCTCCGTGCATGTTCCAAGGCTAGGGTTATAATAGTCCCAGCGCATCTCAGCAGTCTGGTTAACTTTCATGGGCACAATTAGACGTTTGGACTATGGTGCAGAATTGACTAATACATACTGGTGCCCTGCCCATCTCCCAAGTTCGCAGTTTGTGCGTCTCCGACATGGACACCAAAGCACTCGCCACCGAAACCAAAGGATCTATGTAATCCCACGATGGTCATGAACGACCAAAACACGAGTAAAGAATTTTAAATCGTACAGGAAATAATTGTTCAGTCCTCCAGCGCCGGTAAGACTCAGTACTTCGGAGTCTGAGGTGCCGACGATGATGGCATTCAAAGGTTCTCCTAACCCGAGAGGATATGTATCTGGGGCATTCTGTGTACGATCCGCCAACGCATGGGCTTTTCAATTCAGTCAACTCGCGGAGGGCAACTCACCGTGAGCATGCTCCCCCCACCATCAGCTGGGTTGACATATCCGGTCGAGTCTCTCCTTTGGAGTGTTGTAGCGGTACATGAAGCAGCGATAGATAGCGAAAGCAGTAATGAAAGCATAGCGTACAGGTCGTGAGTCTAAGGGAGAGTAAGAGAATAGGAGAGAGCTATGTAGAGCAATTTCAAACATTCCATGGAGCCACCATGACAGGACAAATGGGGATTTTCATACACGCGGTGGCTGCGCTCAGCACTCAGATCCGTCGGGCACTTTCTCCGCTCGTGGTCTCACTTGTCTCTGGAACTGAAGGGCGCTCAGCAACAAGTGTGCTCGTCTGCACGATTGATAATTACGTGGTCTGGCTTCCGCGATATCGATGTCTCTAGGTAAATCATGGAGCCGCCGCGCGACCGATCTTCCCATCGAGATATTCTGCATTATTTGCCAGGAGGTCCGCGGGAAGGCGGATCTTCTCCGTCTAGCTCTCGTATGCCAGGACTGGTCAAGTTTTGCATTGAACGAGCTATGGCGCGATATGGACGATCTCAAGCCGCTTCTCAAACTCGTGCCACACGAAGTACTTGTGGAACAAAGGGGTGAATCGAAAGAGTCTACACTTGTATGTGGTTTCAATCAGCAATCACATAGCATATATCTTACTGGATGTTTTTCTAGGCCATGGATGAAGGCAGCTCGCTGAACTGGACCCGTTTGGACCAGTATAGAGCGCGCATATTAAATCTGGAGTATGATCTCTCTATAGACAAACAGCGGTCTGCTGAGTATTCCGCCATCGTCCGAATAGCCTGCATGAGGCAAGAGCCACTGCTCCCACGATTACGCAGTCTTGAATGAACTCATCGAAATGACGATCGAAAGTCAGATGTCGGTCTTGGCCTTGTACTCGCTGCTCTCATAACTCCGTCCATTCGACGGCTACGTCTTGACCTCAATCCAGATTACAGTTACTATCACATTGACTATATAGAGGAGACTACTGACCAAGACCTTGGCAAGACGCTCGCTACATTACCAGTTACTGCGCCGCATCTCGAATGTCTTTTCCTTGGAACTTTTTTGCCCCAGTTGTCTCTGGACTTCTTAGGCCGTCTCAGGTCACTCCAACATCTTGATCTCAGCGCGATACTCATGGGTGAAACCGGTGTTATGAAAGCCGATGTATTCAAATGCATTTCATCCCTTACTCAGCTGAAACGCTTCGATGTGGTGGCATGGTTAGAAACTCCAGATGAAGTTGCCGGGAGCTGGTCAGCCTTCCCGGTGTTGGAGGAGCTGAGCGTAGGGGATAGCTATCTTCTCACTATAGCGGAGATTGTAGGCAGAATCTCTTCCGACCGAATGAGGGTCTTCGAACTCTTCGATCCTCACAACCAAGTTCATAAAGATGGTAACGAAGACGACATTACCGATGTCGAGGAACTGAATGCTGTATGTCGAGCGCTAATACCTTTTTCGTCGACGCTCACGAAGGTGGACCTGGACATCGAGGATTTCAAGGATCGCGGATCGCCAGGCGGAGCCAGGATACTAGCGGCCATCCGCCCCCTTCTTGAATTGCATCAACTTGAGGATATCGTGTTATGTCCTGCCTTCAGTAGCCGAAAGACTCAACCCCCGTTCATAGTTAAAGATGAAGACACAGAGCCTATGGCTTTAGCATGGCCGAGACTCAAGAACTTGACGCTGGCTTTGAACATATTACGTCCGGGTATTACATTTCAAACTCTCGTCACCTTCTCTGCGAGGTGCCCTTGCCTTTGCCATCTAGATTTCTCCTATCTGAACGCCTTAGATCTGCCCCTCTTAAGCGCGATCCCCGAAACTGGTCATAAACTGGAAGCATTGGGGATCACCGACTTAGAGATACAAAATCTCCAGTCATTCGTAATACGACTCGACCGTCTTTTCCCTCATCTCAAGACTGAAGAGATGGATACTCCACATTATCAGAGTCTTCCGCAAGATGTTCTCCAAGCCCTTGGTAGTGTAGCAGGTGAACGAAGACGGGCTGCATGGGAGGACGAGATGCTGGATCTTTTGTTGCGACAGGACATTTTTGCATAGTTCGGCATACTCTATGTACCCTATGTACACAGCGTCTTCCGCGCTGCAAGATGCACAGAATAAATATAATGTATCAGTGGCGTTCGAAGCTTAACGTTGAGCAAAGGAAGAATCTGGTCGTTGGATGATCTGTGACGGGGAAGCGCCAGCATACTGAACTTTACCTACTACATGTCATCCGTGAAATTCTTCCTGGACTCCAGCAACGTCTTGAACAAATTGTCCTCAGCTGGGAAGTTATCCGTCCCGTCGGGGTCGGCATGCTCTGCAGCACCCACAGCGGCGGGTTCCCCACCAACGCGGCCTGGCACGTTTGCTGGATTTATTCTGATTCGACGGCCTATTCGGCATCGGAAATTGCTGATTTTCACTGAACAGATAGTATTTTGTTGTCCAACACTCGTTGAGGATGCGGTCAAATTCGCTGTTGTTGAATCCTCCTGGGAGCCGAGCGAGTGTACGGTAGAGTCGGGCGCCGATGGTGACGTCGTTAATCGGGACGAAGGTCAGACGTGGCTGCCAGTTGGTCTTGCGACCGTCGGGCTGGGTCGTCCATCTCTCGCGGTAGATGAAGTATTTAGGGAGCTTGTAGGTGAGATACGGGGTATCAGAGAAGCAACTAGTGGTACGCGTGCCCTCCCTCAACCTCAATACGCTTGATAGTTGTCGTGACGTTGGGTTTAGCGGCGCAAATAGTGTCGTAGAGTGTCTTCACTTGATCCGGCTTTGATAAAGTATGGGCGATTGGAGACACCAGATATCATCGGGTAGATCACTCACTCCTACATAAAAATAACCAACTATCTTGTCAGACGACAGACGTAGACATATCTCATGAATGTGATGCCTTCTGCTGGATCGTATACTGTGGCTGGTACGTGAGCTTACAGAATATTTATTAATTAGCGTTCGAGTGCCACCTTGAAAATAGTACGTTATATCTCGCTGATTTTGGCCAAGCAAAATTTTGGCATGCGACATCATATCTAAACCTATCCGTGCTTCAAGACCTTTCGTGGGGAAGAACTAGAGAAAGGCTAAGGAGAGCAGTCAATTGGGATTAGGCTAGATCGTACCGCACGGAAAGGCACCTGATTATTTCCCTGGGGTCCGTAACCAACTGCTTCTAAGATCTACCTTGCCAGTTCCTGTTGTCATGTCTGTGCATGTCCGGTCATGATTAAAACGGCGTCTGGGTCAGGAAATAAAACGTCCCAGTGTGTAGGAGTGACATTTACCTGGTAGTTAGCCTGATCAAAATGCTGTCTTATCGCCCGAGCAAGCTCGACGTTAAGCTGGATATGTTCTTCATCAAGTGGCCAAGCGCCTGTGTCAGTGTAGAAGGTATGAATCTGGTTGAAATATTGGCCAATGTGCTGGGAGAAAAGTTCAAGAAAGGCCGGCGTGGTTCGTCTCGGATATGAATCAAAGACAGACAGAGAGAGGACCGTTTTAAATCTTCTCCAGACAGATATTAATTAATATCCTATGACTCTGGCCGGTACGCTGACTGACATCTAGAGTTTGTTCCTGGGCCGACTGAAAAGCGCCTACTTAATTGACATAGGTGTCGGTAGAACAAGGGAGGCCCATAGCAGGAGTAATTTGCTATTCCTTGGAAATGTATACTTCGTGTTCAGTATGCCTGCTTGGTCATGTCATGAGAGAGGCACTCCCGCCGCCCGGGGTTAGCAGCGTGCCTGGTACAGTGCCGGCACGTAGTACCTATCACTGATCTGTCACTCAACACCAGTCTGAGTCCCACCGAAAAGAGATGAAGAATATCTTGTGTGGGTGCATCCCCTGCTAGCGCGAAATTTTGGTTCCGTCGACAGCTCAACCAGAATGAATAGTCCGCTCCAGCCGGACGATCAAAACATTGCAACGTAAGCATAGTGAGTCAAACCTCATTCAACGGAATCAGTACGGCGTCAATCTGACACAATCAATCTGCTGGTGTTGCGCTGTCCTCTCGGCATCCGCAACCCATGCTCTCTCGGCTGGGATCTATTTTTCCTCATCCAGCCGCTGCCACGTACGTTCCACTAAATCCAATACTATGTCCGAGGGCAATTGCGAACAGAGTACGATGTGGTAGCACCGCCAGCGCCCACGCCAAAAAGTTCAAGTCCCTGAGGTGGAAAGGATCGCCACCACAACTATGCAATGCCAATCACGGTGATGACACGCTAATCAGTTTCCCAGAAGAACCAATTGGAATTCCTGCTGATCATGGATTCGGACATCTTGAGGTGTATATTGGAGACAAATTGGGTGACAGAGGCGAATACAACATTACCAGGAAGCTGGGCTTTGGGAGATATTCGACGGTTTGGCTCGCCCGGCAGACACAGTAAGTCCCATCATGTGCCATTCGTACCCAGCTACTATCACCAACAGCCACATGAAGTTCAATATACCGTACTTCACCGCTATCAAGGTTCTCTCGCAGTACGCCACGAGACGGCTCAACGAGCGATCGGACGAATTCCGGATATTGCAGCGAATATCTAACTCGAGCTCGAGCCACAAGGGCAAAGAATTCTGTGCCACCCTCTGGGACTCATTTCTTGTTGACGGAGACGACGATGGCGGTCCTCACCAGTGTCTGGTACTCGACGCTATGGCTGGTGACGTCAAGCAGCTACGGTCCATGTATAGGGACGGCGTGATGCCACTCGCAATGACTAAAACGATCATCGGTCAAATGCTAGTCGCCCTCCAATACCTCCATGAAGAATGCCGGATAGTCCACGCAGGTCAGCTCACTGGCACACCTGTTTACCAGCAGTGCTGACGGGACGAGGCTTCAGATCTAAGACCGGAGAACATACTCATCGCAAACCCTTATCCTGGAATTGAGCTCAAGAAGATCTTGATGGGCGAGAAACCTACATATTATCCCCCGATGACCGTCCTCGGAAGGGAAGTACAACCAATTGTCAGTCATCCGCTACTTTCTCCGCCCCGATTCTTCGAATTCCAGAGCGCAGAGCACCAGTGGATGTTCAAGCTGGGGGACTTTGGCGGAGGTGAGTGTCACCTTTAGATAATAAATGTTACGATGACGCTCATGATGAGATGATAAAGCCCAGTTCATCAATGATAGAATCAATGATTGCACCACGCCGGACGGTTTGCGTGCGCCTGAGGTCATACTTGATCATCCATGGGACGAAAAAATCGACATATGGGCGCTTGGGTGCTTGGTATGTCATCGACATGACCCTGGCCTCTCTGACATGCAACTGATGACCACGGATAGACGTGTGAGTTCCTTACAGGTCGGTCAATATTCGACGAGACTACGTGGTCTTTCGGACAGGATGACCAAGACCTCGTGTCCCTGGCCTTGATGATGCGTTGTACCGGCCAACAATTCCCTCCTGACATGTTAAGTAACTGCAATCTCGAAAAGGTCGCACAATACTTCGGACCAGGTGGTGGGTCTTTTCACCTCCTATCCTAAAATTTTTGCTGACATTGGCATCATAGGTGCGTTAGCAGATTTGGCTAATGAAGATTGCATACCGTCATCCATCATCGAGTACTTGAAGGAGCACAATCGCGAGATTGCACACGACTCGCGCGAGCTCGAGGCAGCGGCCGCTTTCATCAACCGATGTCTCGCGCTTCGACCTGGGGATAGGCCCAGCGCGGCGGAGCTGCTGAGGGACCCATGGCTCTTGTCTCAGCCTGTCTGGAGCTACGAGACGGACCCGGCCAGCGCGAGCAAGGAGGAGACAGTGGGCGCGATGGTTACGATACTCTCACCGTGGGGGACGCCGTATTTGGGCGTGATCTTGTATATGAGCTTGTTACTGGGTACTGCGTGGTTTGTTTGGGCTCTGATGTATTAGTTCGTAGATCTTACGACACTGTAAACGGTATTTGTTACTCTCATGGATATAGGGTCAGGTTCTTAGCAAGAACAGCGTTTGGTGTCAATGTTCCCGGCCAATTAATACCACTGGCAGTAGTGTCCTTAGATCGAAGCGATTGTTTTTCAGGGCGGGAATTGGCACTGTCTTTGGAAATGGTATCATATTGGTTTAAAGAATTAGAAGTATCCCTTCCTTCTGCAACTCATCCATTACATCTGCACTCTCACAGCTACGCCTTTACCACCGATCTCCCACTCAATAAGGGCCGAATGCCCACGATGCGATTGTGCCTTATATACGGAGACTGCATGGGCGTGATCTACCACTCTTCCCTTCCATGCATTGTCGATGAGTATAGTACTTATATCTCTTGCTTAGCGATAATTCTTCAACAGAGCTAGCAAAGTGCATTCGAGGTCTTGCGATACATTCGAACTCCGACATTCAAATTGGGATAATATGGCACCAAATCTGTACAGGAGGTCGGATACGGCAGAATCGGATGCGACTTGAGTCATCCGAATCGGACAATGTCCAGCTGATCCAAACCGCCAGCTTCGTCAGAGATGGCTGCAACACTCGAGGGCCGGTGTTTGCAGCCTGAGAGAATATTTTTCATGCCCATTTGCGCACTCCGGCCGCTTTGCTAACTTTGGATCTTTGTATTAGAACAAGCCGTTTATATCTTCTCATGCAAGAACGCTTTAGCCATGGACTTTCTCCCAAGTCGTGATCGTGTACGATAACAATCCGAGGCGTCGGCGCTCTTGTACTCTCTTTTCCCTACACAATGTCTAAAGCTGTGAGCGAGGTCGTTTCTACCTGTAAATCGACTTATTGACAAGATAATCCAGGCCGAAAACTTGTTCGCTAAGTCTGCAGTGGAAGACGCTCTGAAGAAGAAAGAGGCACGTATGCCTCCTCTTCTCTGTTAACATTGTTATCTGATAGGTCTTCGTTAGGTGACAGACCTCTACAATGGGCGTAAGGCCACAGTGCCTCTCGATATCGTCATCGTAGGGTGTGGTCTTGGCGGCTTAGCAGCTGCGTATTGTCTTGGACAGGCCGGACACAAAATTACGGTCCTGGATAGCGCTCACTCAATTGGAGAAATTGGTGCAGGCATCCAGGTTACGCCAAATGTCACGAGATTGCTGTTCCGATGGGGATTAAGACCCGTTTTGGAGGAGGTTATCGTAAATCCGGAAGCTCTGGTATTCCTTCGTTGTAAGTCCTTCCGCAAAGTTTATCGCTGTAGTTGTGATGAACTGACAACGTGGTTGAACTTGGATTCGAAGGGGAGACCGGTGAAAGAATTGCCTACACGAAATGGGGACATAGCATAGAGAAAGATCATGGTACTCCATACTACCACATCCACGTACGTTTCTATTCTGTCCACAATTTTACAACTCGTCAAACTAGAGGCGATAGCGAGCAGACTTCCACAAGATCCTCTTTGACCTCGCTTCACCATATATGACTCTTCGACTCAAGTCTCGCGTGGTCGGTGTCGACCCGTCCATACCGTCCTTGACCCTTGAATCCGGAGAGGTCATCAAGACTGACTTGATTGTCGGCGCGGACGGTCTTAAGTCCTTCGTCAGGGAAGTAGTCATTGGGGGACCGGACAAGCCTCAGGCTACAGGCGACGCAGTTTACCGTGCTATCGTCCCCACAAGCGAAATGCTTGAGGACCCATTACTGCAGTCACTTGTCGAGACACCGGAGATGTGTGGATGGATGGGGCCCGGGTGCCACATCATGGCTTACAACATCGTCAGCTATAGTTTATTAATGTTCTGCGAGCTATTAGCATTAAAATTCTGCTTACAGCGAGCGAAGAAGGAGTATAACCTGGTTATGGCGTATCCTGACGATGGGTCAACCGAGTCTTGGACAGCAGAAGGTGACCCAGATCAGATGAGGTCCCTAGTGGCGGGCTGGGAACCCCGGTTCGTCTCTATGTACTGGTGTCCTGCGCTGTTAGTAGACTTATATTTGCCGGTCCTATTAGAATCCAGAAGCTGTTCGGTCTAGTGAAGACAGCACTAAAGGGCAAATTAATGGATCGTACTCCCTTGGGCACTTGGATTCACAAGGATGACAAAGTTATTCTCCTCGGGGATGCTTGCCACCCCATGTTGGTACGTCGCTTCTTAGTGCTTTGTATTTCTATCTCGTAAATAAGCCAATTGTATTACCTACAGCCTTACAGAGCACAAGGGGCCGCCATGGCGGTAAGCATTCACTCCTCTTAACTCATCGCCTCAATGTTGCTCAACTTGGACGTATCAGCTCGAAGACGGGGCTGTCTTGGGCAATCTATTCTCCCGACTCACAGACCGCGCACAGCTCCCCGTGCTCTTACATGCCTACGAAGACCTCCGCCTACCGCGTGCATCAGCCACGCAAGCGTCTGCGCGGCTGAACCAGAAGATCTTCCACTTACCTGACGGACCCGAGCAGGAATCTCGCGACTCGCAGATGCGGCAGGCAATGCGAATTGCGCTCGGCCAAGAGAACGGAGACGAGGCGGGTAACGAGGGCAATGCCAACCAATGGGCGGACAAGAAAAAGAACGCGGTGCAGTTCGAGTACGACGCAGACGAGGAGGTCGAGCAGTGGTGGGCGGAGTATGGGGAGGAGGTATTGAAGACGAGAGGTTCGCTGTCGAGTATGATGTGAGTCATTCAGACACCTTCAACTGGTTTATTGTTATACCCGTACAACTGGATGAGCTGGATTCCATCACATATATCGACGATCTGCGCAAGACGTAGCAACTAGCATCAACTGCTCCAACGCGAAATGTATTCCATCATATAGACATTGTATTGAATCCTTTCCTTCATTCTTTGTCAGTGTCATCTGTTCGCCCTTGCGTGTCTGGACACTGGTGAGTTTGTCACTTATCCTCATTCCTCTGTAACTGGTGTTGGAGTCTGGTAAGAGTTTGAAGCATAGTCTCGCAACATGATATTGTTGTTCATTGGAGGTGATCCCCATTAAGCCAGACCCCTAAATGGTAGCATGGAATTGGGGCCTTGGCTTGGCCAAGATGATCGTGCGTCATGTTTGTGGACAATATTCTGGGATCACTCTCCGTGGCTTGTCTCGACCATCTCTCAGGCTATATTGAAGAAGCCTTCAGCCCGCCCCTCAGGTATGCCGATCTTCGCGCTATATGTACTGATCCCGATGGGTGGTATTGCGAGGTATCCCCACCTCATCATACAACCCTGCCCTCACGGACCAAGCACCCCTTCGTGAGAAATTAGATCATTGCACAGCCTAGACTGCTCTTTGCAGTGATTTTCGTCATATTCGAAACTCGTGATCCACAAACTATATGATTTCCATCGTCTGGACGGCCTTCTCTAGCTATTCTCGGCGGATTAGATTAATATTGGGCACTAGCCTGTTCAAACCAATTTCTTCCCTTCTGCTGCTATGCTTAGTGCCAGTTAGCCAGAAGCACCTGACGAATCCCAGGGTGAATAACCGACTTCACTTGGGGAAATCCCTGTAAGCTTTCGTGGACTCCTCTTTAAGTAATGCAACTCGCTTTCTGGCATCAATATCTCTATTAGTAGTGCACTTATGACGGTAAAAACGCAAAGTTTATGTGCGGACGTCATTTGTGGCAATATTGACCGATTATTGAGATCCTGTGTCTTTTATGTACACTATAAACGGATGTAGAAAATCTAGCAGTGGCAATGACACTGTAAATGAATCATAAGATATATGGCCTATCCGACTTGTGGATTAATTAGATGTAATCCCTGTAAGTATCAAGTAGACATAGGCAGTTCTTCCTGTCTGCGAGATATCCGAATAAGGCAGTGGAGTTTCCATATTTATCCTCTCCGCCACGTGTTGTCCGCATCCCAGAGATCTTGATCTGCTTTATTCCTGTTCAGCGAGTTGACTCTATCGACAGTAGCCGCATGCACGCTGGAGCTTAAGATCAAGGAACTGAGCACGGTTATGGGGCAATCCTGACGTCCGCGTTGCTCGTCTGCGGACGGTTCTTGCCTTCATGGGAGCCGACACGCATGGAAGGCGGTACCACGCGTCTGGGTGCTGTGTTCTGGATGGCCTCCTTTAGTCGATGATCGACACTTCTTGGTCATTCGCCACGATCTGCAAGTCTCCGTAGCTGGCAACGCATGACGGCTCTTATGAATGCGCAGTGAATCGGGTCGCAGCGTATAAATATCTAGCCTTGATTTCCTTGCAATGTAATCTCGCCGTAATCAAGTGCCATGTTAACTCGTTCCTCCCTCTTCAGTCTGTTCGTGACCCTCTACCTCGCGCTGCCGGCTTTCAGTCTCGACGCCCTCTATAAGCGCGACTTGCCGCCTGGTCTTCCCGCAGGTTGCTATTGCAACTATCCTGGCTGCCAATATGGTATCATTAGCCAGCCATACAACATCACGGCGAGTGTGATCCTGGGGCCTGATGGGACTAACAAAGTCAACACCGCTTCTCCCGGTGATACTGTATGTATATTATATATATGTAAGTATTTCGCGTTTTAATCAAGCACCAATATTAGGTCGTGTTCGCTTGGGATCCACTGCCATGCTATCCCAACAATACTTTGGCTATAGGAATATTGCAGGGCAGTGGCGATCCCAACGTCTATAACCCCGGTGACTCCCTGGTTGGTCCTATTTTGACCAATCTCGGTGGACGCAACGAGTCAGCCAACGGCACGTATGTCTTCAATGGGATAGGCATGACCACTGGAGCTTTCTATCGTGAGTGCATTGATACCATGACTGCAATCTTATTCAAAATTGATGTTAATTTCAATAATACAGAGGCCACTTTAATGACCTACAATACTACCACCGGTGCCCCAAGTGTGATTTCCGGCATGCAATTTACTTGGGAAGTTCCTGTGAGTCTACTTCAACAGTCTTCAGCAGTTGCATTGTCTGAAATCGTCATGCATAGTATCCGAATGGGAATTAATGTGCAACGTTTTAACTGATTTATGGGCTCATGCCTCGCGTTTGGACACTGGGCACTTGTACATAAATTATATATTCTTAATGAGAGTGGATCTCTAGATCTACCAATCGCTGAGAAATGCCACACACATCAGCTATAAATAACTTTGTACCGGGACGCGAGATATCTTCTACGATCCTGGAAGCTCTCTAAGTGCGACAAGCGCATCTTTGCAAAGACACTTTCACTTAAATACAACGTCTTATTGTACACTTACATTAGCTATACTAATTATACACGTCTTGGAGAGTTAATACACGAGTGCAAGGCGAATTAGTATCAAGGTGAGGCTTTGAAGGTAGTAATCAATGAAACACGTTCATCTGTGAGCTGTCAATGGCGGAAAAGGGGACCATCGTTAACGTTATTTTCCTCTCACTGAGTAAGCTAGTAATGAGATGTTGAGCCCGTCTCAGCTGTGTCAACCGTCAGCAAGTCTAAAGCACCGAAGGTCCGGTCAACTCACCGAATCCCTGAGACTCGATCTGCAGCTTTGCCTTATCTGCATCTTGCCTGTCCACTCGACAGGGTTCTTTTCTCTTCTCTAGAGGTGCGATATGCGCGCTTCCAAGCACGGCTGGGAGTATATCAGCAGAATGCTGTAGCTCGCGTTCCTTGTGCACCCTTTGCGCCTGCATCGAAAAATTCACAGCGAATGGGTTTGTAGAGTGGGCGGTGTTAATGAATGTCTCATCGGGCGAGATAGCATCGGGATTCAGATGTGACCGAGCGTGACCCGGCTGAGAGGAGACGAAAGAGACGCGCCTGAGGCTAGCGGATTGTGCGTGTGTCATGACTGGCTCGCAAAATATGACTTTAGTGGGTTTTTTTTCCCGCTGGTAGAAGGAATATATATACTATGCGGCCTAAGGTTCAATGACGCCCAAAGACTGAATGGTCGAATGCTAGACCGCATCGAACGGACTAGACTTGGGGGCTAGTCAGCACCGTCAATTGCCGGAGATCAGGTGGCCGACTGCATGTGAACTTACTTAGCACCATCGAGTCATCCTTTCTGCCAGGTGCAGATGTCCTCATTGTCCTGTGACCGCAAGTGGGTACAGGTCGCGGTGATCTATGTGGTAGGACGCGGACTCCAGATACCGCCGGAAGCATGGCTAGAGCAGATACGGAGTCAGCCCTCAGCTAGGCGGGCAGGGCTGCACCCGACAGACGTCGGCGCTGTTCTCCACGATGTCCTGCAGATCGTAGCGGCGCAAGCGCCAGTCCCCGACTCCATACGAGTCAGAAATTGCTTGGCACTGGCGATGAATGCATAGATTTTCCTAGCTATTGTACAGTGCATAGTAAATACGAGGATGGAGAATATTTATTAGAAGACCTCCGGTTGAACCAGTTCACTATCGGTGTAGAACAAAACACTACTGTTTTGACACCCAATGGTCCGTTGTTTCCATTAGATATTCGCGACAGGCGTTCCTGGACGAGGAAGGCGCGAAACATGATATCGATACTGCGATGGAGCGAACAAGCACAACGACGACGACGATAGTCGGGATGATGACTGCGTAGCGTACTTAAGTGAGTTGTTCATACGAAATACTCACGCGTATAGGTAGCGTCGCCATTTCTCAGAACCCTCCCCCACTTACCGTGGGAGTCGGGGATCCTGACTTGTTTGCTCAAGTACTCATCTGAGCATTACGCACGGACTTTGAGTCTTGACCTAGTTGAGCTAAGTGTCGGGCGTCCCCGTCCATAGGAGACCCCGCTTTGATCATTTGAGAAGTCAACCCAGCAACTTACACACTCCCTAGGCCAACGTGCTGCGCTGATTGATCCCAATCACTTGGAGACCATACTTCTTACGCGTTTATAATAATTCAGAAAACGGTTGGTGATGAGGTTTAAACGTCTTTTTACTACTCCTCGCAGACGAGTTACCCGGAGCATCTCGCCAGATATTGACATAGTGTCTCGTACTCTGAAGTAAGTATGTCGCCTAGTATGCACGCGGCATATTCTCATCATACGTATTGTCAATTCACGGACTAATAACATTCGTGATATGGAGCAGGTGTACGCAAGACTCCTCATCGTCACATATTCAAGTTTTGAATTAGCTGCTATAAGTTTCGGTTGCCCCCTGGTATGCCACAAGAGAGTATCACGTCATAGTATCAGGGCTACGGTAATTCGAACAATTGGAGGATTGGGTCTATTGCCTATTTAAAGGGTTGGTGGGTTCTAACGTCATGAAAATGCGCGTTTATCCTCTGGTTCTTCATCATTCCGCCCTTAATATGGCTGGAGATCAAGCTCAGGGAGACATTTCTCCAGGAGCGAGACAGGTACTACAAAAGTCTCAGGCGTAGATTGCATATCTGTTTGGGCTGGCCACCTTTGCGGCTCGAGAATGCCAGCGAGCTGAACAGACAGTGGCTTCTCAGGGAATATTCTCGAGTAAGCTCGTTCTTTCCTGAGACAGATGCCATTATGCTTAGCTCTACATCTTCAGACATCTGTCCCAAGAATGTCTCATCTCGAGGTTTGGCCTTTCAGGCTTGGTTTGGCTTCGAGGAAGTGAGTGTTCCTGTTAGAGAAACATGCTGGGACGTAAAGACAGTGCGAGAGTCTTCGCGGATTCTATTCTGATGGTGTGTATGTTCGACCTCGACAAAACACTATATGCTGACACCTTCGACTGGTTAGAATGGTCAGAGGCGACGGTGGTGGTAGGCTATCCTGTTGAGGAATTCACTTCATCCAATCACTTGCCGGAGTGGACGTAGCGGGACTCGCAATTCCTGGGATTGAGACAGTCCATTGGACAGCAAGGGCATTTTGGCTTGCCAGTGCCGCAATGGCAGTCACCGGCGTCTGCATAGGCACACTCATGCCACGCAACTTCACTGTCTATTTCGACGAAGATTGCGACGAGCATACCCCAGATAATCACAGGCGCTTAACATTAAGCTCGAGCCCAGTGATTCTCCACGGCATAGACATATTAATGCGCTGTCCAGTGGTGGTGAGCAACCCGTTTCCTCTGCTGGTTATTTTCATATCTCGTTGTCTTAGTGCATTGTGCATGCCGCCTGCCTCTTCCTGGTGGCAGTCATTATCTTCTGCGCCACAGTCGAATTCGGAGGCAACGAGCAATCCTCCTCCAGAGTTGGCTTTGCCCTCGTTTCTTGTGTCCTCTCCTTCATCTTCTGGTATGTCTATTTTGATGTGAACATAAGGCTGTCCATCAGGCATCGAAACTTCCGAAATGGTGTTCCCCGTCGGATGGATCGTATCTATCTACTCGAGGACAATGGGAAAGGCGATGTCGAGTCAGACAACTTGACTGAGAGGCACTACTTTCAATCTGACGTTGTTGGCGCCGCAGAAGCACAGCGTAGAGGTCGTGTGTCAATAGAAGTTACTTAATCATGTTCTGGTTCGCCGAATTGCCATCCACTTTCTGGATATAAGTTCATGTCAGGCCTCAGACTTGTTGCCCAGGGTTCGGGAATTACAGAGGTTTGTTTCCAATGCTCAGCGATATTTATACATATGACATGGCAACTGGTGCTCCGAGCAACTCTACACTGTGTTTCCACCTCACTTTATTACATGTTCTTTAGCCCCCTTCACTTCTTCCGCGTGTGATATGTTTTGATATGCCTGTCGAACGAAGACTTCCGCGTCGTGATGAGCTTCGCTGAACATTTGCATTCAAAAAGAGTCAGGCTTTCGTGCGTCTCGGAGATGTGCCGCCCCAGGCTTTCCTGGTTCATCTGTTTTCCGCACCAATCCCAGCAGCACTCAACGCGTAGTTTAGAGGTCGATGTCCTCAGGTCGAGACCGTGATCATCGTTAAGGTGCGCTTTGATATCCCGCCGTGCACGGACATAGATCGTGCGACCACACCCTAGCCACTTGCAGATGACAGGAGTGTAGTCCTCCATATCGTCCCGTGCACCGCTGGCACTAAAGTCGGTGGGCGATTCCGAGACTTTCCGGACTTTATGGGGGAAAACAGGAGTGTGATCTCTTCCCCGCTTGCGGGTGGGAGCTGGGGGAGTGCAGAGTATGGTGAAGTAAGCCCTTGCGAACATCAGCTCAGCGGACCCCAGCACTCACTTTGACCAGTATTTGCCAGCGATGACCCCTCTCCTTCATTTCGCACAATTGGCCCGGACGTAGCTGCACTGCTGAGCAGTTCGGCTTTGTTTGAAAGGTGACGGCTCCCGCCCAATGCGGGAGACGTCTGCCTCCGAACTTGCGATGAACCGGGGATCTGTGTAGCATCGCCCTTGTTCTCAGCACTTCGCTGGGGGTCCACTTATGCGAGTATCAGAAGCAGAACGACTCATTAGATAGTATGCGAAAGACGTACCGTGATTTTCTGAATTCAGAGACTCGCAAACATCTGGGGAATTTCGGTCTGGAACAAGTGATCCCTCGGTGAAGGCTGCAATGTTTGGAGTTGGTCTAAGGAAAGAATATGCTATAGATTACGAATACACTTACATGGTGGTTGATTATACCCGTGCTCCGGACCAGCACCGTTATTAGCATCGTTGGGACTGGTAGTCACCTCGAAACCACTATCATTTACTATTACCAACCCTGACGTAGGAACCCAATGGATCAGGATGAACTACGCAAGAATACTACAGCTTTGGATGCGCTTACCAGTCTCCTCGACATTTTTGTACGATGAAACACCGCTGACATCGTCTCCGTCATCGGAGGTAGATTGTTCTGAGCTCGTTGCGGCTGTAGGCCGATAAAGGAGCGTGAGGTCAGAAAACAAAAATAAGCCATCGTCCAGAAACACTTACGCGATTCTTCGGCAGAGCCATATCCTGATTCAATGACCTCGCCCTCCTCCCGCACTTCCAGAAATTGCTCTAGGTCACCAAAGTCATCAAGACATTGCTCCTCCATTTCCTGCTGCTCTTCCCAGTGGCACGCGCTGAGCGGGGGAGAAACCATATAGAACGACATTCCGAACTCGACGGCGTCCCTAGGCGATCATAAGTGAAGCTTTGGAAAACATTCGAGTCGCGTGTTACCTGATGCGAGGGTCCGCAGAGTCAAAGATACCATAACCTCCTACTGGCGGAGCATACTCGGATCCTCCTTCGAGTGAGAGATTCAGGGAAGCGAGGCAAGTGTTAAAGGCGTCGGAATCGAATTCAATGGCCATATTCATACGAAGAAATATCTCGAGGTGCAGAGCAGAGAGATGAGATGTGTCGTCGCTCGCCAGTCGCGGAACTTATAAACAAGCACGGGCAAATAGGAGCAAAGTGACGCGCCGCGTAGTGTTCCCGTGCAGCGCGTCGTTGATTCCGCTAGGATGTCCATTGTTCCCAAAAAGTCAGTGATGGCGACCCGATCTTTCCCGTGTCTCCGGCGTTCCATTCTGTGCTGAGAGGTTTATCGTTTTGACCCCAGAGTCTGCTTATGGAGGGTCGATATTTATTACGAACTGCTTTGCCATTTCTTCGTGAGTCTCTATCCATTATTCTGTGTGACATGATCTATTCAGATTGGGGCATGTCATGGCAATTTACCTACTTGAACAAGTTACCCACACCAAACTACCTAGGAGTGACTTTATTCATAGGTGGAAAGTGAAGGATTAAGTCGCCACATACCTGTTCAGGCTACTTGGTTGTTTGGCGCATCGATGGTTGCGTTCACAGCATCGAACACTGCATCGACGGTCCATCATTTCCAAATAAAAGGCAGTGAAACACTCGCAATATCATCTATTCACTGAATCAATACCGTGTCTCGGTCTTCGCTAAGGTTGTACACACTCGAGGCTATCAGTGACCCATCTTCATTGTGGGTCCCACCATCGATAACGCACCTGATTGCCTGCCAAGTCGGGATTGCGTTTCCAAAGCCCGTCACGTCTGAGAGTGCTCGACTTTCTTAGCCAGTACGAATGTCTAACGCACTGGCCGTGCATGGATCAACACGTGGGACGCATTTTCTTCTGAATATGCGGCCACAAACATATTTCATGGCCCACGGCGAGGTGGAGACCACTACACACCTTTCAGGTTACTAGATTCTATCCAAACCATCGAATACCCGGTTTGCGGAGGATATGAGAGGATATGGTGGGAGGTGAAGATTTGCGACGCGTGTGCGAACTGAGCATGATCCGATTTTGTCCGTGGTTCTCCTTGTGTCTCAAGTTATTCTGTTGGCTTTCTTGCAAATTTCATTCGACCTCTTGACTGGATTCTATATGCTCTTCGTTAGTCTTCATTGTATCGTATCCTGACTCTTCGCACTCGTGCTGGAGGTTTCCATTGTCAATCCCGTCTGCATCCACCCTCAGACCAAAACTGATGTTCTGACTGCCGTCCGGCCTTGGTACGATCTTACAGTGGTGTACCCCTTCTTGAGGCAACGAAGAGAGAGATCGTTCGCCTGTCTTCCGCTCCCACTCGATCCTCCGGGCTGTTCGAAACTACCTCACTTGATCTCAAAGCCAAGAGAAACCCTGACTGCAGTCACCTGCATCCCTTCATTGTTTCGCTAGACGGGTCCAGCACCAGTGCGTGCGATGTGATAGGAGTCTCAAGAGTGTTTCAAGTCAGGCTCAGGTATTGTTCAAATTCTCTGGGCCTGCAGAGCAGTTGCAAACGCTCTCCGGGTATCACTGACATCCCAGATCATGTCTGTTCAGCGTGATCTAGGTGTTCATCGTTCTCGACCGTTTCGCATAGATATGATCTGCCCTGCAGTCATCATTCCAGTCTCGAATCAACATTGCATCATGGTTTTATCATTTCGATTATGACGAGTTCTTTCGGCCGGGCTGCTCTTTCCTGACTTCCGTACTCGATCTCTTTATTGAAAGCAAGTCAATCGCCTGACTTGTAGCGGCGACTGACCATAGTGTCGTCTCCCCAACGATTCTCCACGGCATAGGCATATTAACATGTTCAACGGAGATGAGCAACCCGTTTCCTCTGTTGGTTGTTTTCATATCTCGTTGTCTTAGTGTATCGCGCATACCGCCTGCCTCTTCCCTGATGGCTGTCATTATCTTCTGTGCCACAGTCGAATTCGGAGGCAACGAGCAGTCCCCCTCCAGAGTTGGCTTCGCCCTTCGTTTTCTGTGGCCCTTCCTTCATCTTCCGGTATGTCTATTTCGTTCTGAACATAAGGCTGTTCATCAGACATTGAAACTTCCGAAATGGCGTTCCCTGTCGGATAGATCGGATCTATTTACCCGAGGACGATGGTGAGGACAATGGGAAAGAGTCAGAAAACGCGATTGAGAGGTGCTACTTTTGATCTGACGTTGCCGATGGCGCCGCAGAAGCACGGCGGAGAAGTCGTGTGTCAATAGAAGCATTCGTACATAGTCAACCTTTCGTCGCGAAAGATTGACTATCATGAATGTTCGAGCGTCTGCGCGACATGCCTGACCCGGCACTCGCTGTTCATAGCCTTACCACACGAACCCCAGCGACCCCTGAGACGGATTCTTGCCGACAATGAACTGCACTTGTGGTATCTTCACGTTGAGTAATTCGAACCCGCGTATAACCAATGTCAAGCGCATCACAGTGACGTCCTCGACCGCCACCGCTATGGAGATCTTGACTCGTCCGCGCAAATTCTAGGAGCTAAACTGGTACCAGCAGGACCTAAAGGAGGTCGAGGAGAAAGGTCGCGACGAGTAAGACCCTTGTTGACAAGAGTGCGTGGGTCACTCGTGATCGCCGGAGTAGTCATTCATCGTTGTTCGACAGCTGGGAATTCGCCGAAAAGAATAAGGTGACAATTGGATGGGATCTTGTTGTTCCCAATCTTCCATATGTAAGTAAGTGTCCATAATAGCTGGAGCCACTTAATATATAGAATTTACTAGGCCTTCAGAGTAAGTGTTCCACTACTGAACACCACATTCAGAGGAAATAGCCAATTTCTTGACGCAGCCTATGATTCACCACGTTCCAAGTCTTAAGCAGATCAACGCATCGATGGCGAAGTTCTACAATACTCTACTCAAGGGCGTCGAGGAGGAGAGTCAGCTTGCGTCAATTAGTACATTTTTCTGCACCCACCCCTCATCAATACAATCTGAGCACACCGACAGGAGACTGCTGGATCGACGTGCGCGACCTTGCACTCGCTCATGTCCTGGCCATAGAGAAAGAACAAGCCGGCGGAAATCGCTCCATCATATCTGGGGGTACATTCAAATGGCAGGACTTTGGTGCGTGTTCCTCTCTTTGCTCCGGAGATCCGTCTCATGTCTTCTTGGCACGGCGCGGCCGTTTCTAGTTGATGACGCGCACAAAGCAGGTTCTACCCTGAATCTGCGCTGTGCAAGGGCGTTCGAGGCTTGGGCTACGCGCCAGGCGTTACACATCTGATCGATTACGATACCAGCAAGGCAGCGACGATACTCGGAATGGAGGAGTATACGAAGGACTGCTTCGAGGATTTCAAGAAGCGCGCTGGTAAGCAAAGAAACGAATCAAGAAAATATTGTATATTTGCATGGTATGTGGATGAGATCCGCGATAGGAAAAAGGGAGCGATAGGGGGAATCCGTGAAAGGTACGATGTCCAGCCACGGCGTCACTTTTGTCTATCCAGGTTATGATATGATGAACGAGCAATCTACCATGAATCAGTCATCACAACAACGGCTTGCCCAATGTCATCGGGCGATTCATCATTCATATAGCCTGTTATGCATCTTGCATACCTCTTGGGAAAAATTGCTCGGCCCATTCGCGGGACTACCTGTACCGGTGGCAATAATCCCTCATACCCCTCTCCTTCCGCGCGAATATCAGCCATCTCATCTGATTCCGGTAGATCTGAATCTGAGCCATCCTCCAGCAGGACAGGGTTCACCTCCACATCTTCGGCATACGTCGCCAGTTTATGCGACCGCTCATATTCGTTGAGCGCCGCTATGAAAACCTTCTCATTCCTTCTGAAACGGATCTAGTCGCGGTCTTACTGACATCACATATTGCGTCTGTCCAGCATGATCTAGGACTGTTGATCGTTTCCTGTCGTTTAACACAGAGATGATCTGCCCTGCAGTCATGCACTTCATCCCAGTTTCGACTCAACATCACATCATGGGCTTGCCATTTAGATTGTGACGAGCTCTGTCAGCTGGGCTGCTCTTTCCTGACTTCCGTACTCAATCTCCTTGCTGAAAGTAAGTCAATCTCCTGACTCGGGGCGGCAGCTGACCATAGTGTCATTCCCTTGCCTTGGGCCTTCGCTGCACTCACTCATGTTCGAGACAGATATTCAAAATGCCTCTGAGGCCTAATTCGGATTCTGGTGAGTATCCATGCTGCGCGTATATGAGTCGAGCGTCGGTGAAAGTCCGCTACGCTCAAAACAACTCACTGTGGCGGTTCGATAGTTTATTGCGGAATGCAAGAGCTGCTCTGAGCCATCTGAGAAGACATCAAGGCGATGGTCTAAGGCTATATTTGACGTGCTTTCCTCCGCAGCCACTAGTACTCTCGGCAATATCGGCCGATTTATGCCGGGTAACAACTGTGGCATCTCCCTTAGTCACGTAGTCTATCTAAAGCCTTCGACATGAACTCCTATCTATTAGACATAGATATTCAGCCACGTTTATCATCCTTATCTCTTCTGCCCCAGCTTGTAGAATACTGCAATGCCGGCTGTCAGTCCTCCAAGCAAAGTCCTCGTCACCGGTGCGAACGGTTACATCGCCATATGGGTCGTGCGCCGTTTGCTCGAGAAGGGATACTCCGTTCGAGGTACAGTTCGATCGGAGTCGAAGGCGGAGCATCTGAGGCAGCTATTTAACGAGTACGGAGGCAAGCACGAGGTCGTCATTGTGGAAGATATCACCAAGGTACTCTTCATTGATGTGAAAAGTGTTTGAGTGTCATTCATAAGTTCATGATCTCCGATAGGAAGGCGCCTTTGATGAAGCAGTCAAAGGCGTTGATGCGATCGAACACACCGCATCTCCATTTCATTTGCACGCAGATGATCCGAAGGGTACGATAATCCGCATTTAATGTCCACATATGTTCTTTAAACGCCTCATTATCTTCAGAATTCATCGAACCTGCTGTGAAGGGCACGCTAGGTGTTCTCCAGAGCGCGCTAAAGTACGGGTGAGTATCGCTGGGCCCATGGCGTCTCCACGCCGCTGAGTAATTCGGACTCGCGTAGAACCGATGTCAAGCGCATCGTAGTGACGTCCTCTTGCGCCGCCATTCTGGAGATCCCGCCCAGTCCGCGCAAATTCTCAGAGCTAGACTGGAACCAGCAGGCCCTGAAGGAGGTCGAGGAGAAAGGTCGCGATGCGCTCGTCATGAACAAGTATCGGGCTAGTAAGACACTTGCGGAGAAGTGTAAGTGGGTCCCTCATTATTGCTGGAGTAGCCACTAATGGTTGTCTTACAGCTGCCTGGGAGTTCATCGACGAGAATAAGGCGTCAATTGGATGGGATCTCGTTGTTCTCAATCCTCCATATGTACGTAACCATCCATATCCGCTCGAGCCACTTAATATTTAGGATGTACTAGGTCTTCGGAGTAAGTACTCCACTACAGAACACGTCTTTCAGAGAAAATAGCCAACTCCTTCACCCAGCCTGTGATTCACCACGTTCCAAGTCCTGAGCAGATCAACACATCGATGGCAGAGTTCTACAATACTTTGCTCAAGGGCGTAAAGGAGGAGAGTCAGCTTGCATCTCTTGGTACATTTTCCCGCGCCCATCCCTCATCAATACACTCTGAGCATGCCGACAGGAAACTGCTGGATCGACGTGCGCGACCTTGCACTCGCTCATGTCCTGGCCATAGAGAAAGAGCAAGCCGGCGTAAATCGCTTCATTGTCTCTGGGGGTACATTCAAATGGCAGGACTTTGGTGCGTGTTCCTCTACTTGCTCCAGAGATACGTCTCATGTCTTTTTTGGCACTGCACTCCCATTTCCAGTCGATGCCGCGCACAAAGCGGGTGTCTACCCTGAATCTGCGCTGCCCAAGGGCGTTCCCGGCTCGGGCTACGCGGCAAGCGTTACCCATTTGATTGATTATGATACAAGCAAGGCAGCACGAGTGCTCGGTATGGACAAGTATATCTCGAAGGAGGAGTGTACGAGGGACTGCTTAGAGGATTTCAAGAAGCGCGGCTGGTAAGCAAAGATACGATTGAGGAAAATGATGTATATGATCGTGGTCTGTGGATGAGATGCATGGTAGGAAAAAGTGACCGATGGGGCGAATCGGTGAAAATTACGATGTCCAGCGACAGGGTCACTTTGTCTATCGAGATTACGAAATTTACGACATGATGAGCGAACAACTTGCCATGCCTCAATCATCTCATCAATGGCTTGCCCAATGTCATCGGATAATTTCTCGTGCATTTTCCCTACGTAGTGCTCTTTTGCATACCTCCTTGGACAAGTAGCTCCGCCCACTCGTCTTTCATGGGTGGCACTATCCGTCTCGATGGTAATAATCCCTCATACTCTTCTCCTTCGCGCAAATATCAGCCATCTCATCCAATTCGTGTAGTTCTTAATAGGATCCATCCTCAAGCAGGACAGGGTTCACCTCCACATCTTCGACATACAGTTTGCGCCAAAACTCATATTCGTCGAGCTCCGCTACGAAAGCGTTTTCATCCCTTCTGAAACGGATATAGTCACGGTGTCTCCTTGCGTCATATTCTGATCGACTGCAAGGTCGAGCAAGTCAATGGGGAGCTTCGGAACGTTCGCCACGCCCATCCCCGTGCGTTGCTTGAGGAGTTCCTCGAGCGGCCGTGGTTCGATGGCGTGTACGATGAGGTGATGAGTGGGAAATTCTGGAAGTGACTGACAATCTACACCGCAGAGTCTCCTCACCAATTCTTGGGATCAGGCTTCTCGATCTCCAGACACTCGACGGAGCTTACAGCCTCCAGAAGCGGAGAGAAACTATCGGAGAACGGCACAGCCATGATATTCAGGAGTGCAAGATGCTTCAGGTGTCGGAAGTTCATATTATCGGCGTTGGCGACTAGGTCATTGATCAATGGCATGCTGGTATCATGATGACTTCCCTCCAAAAGCGTCTGAGTATTTCTCCCGTTAGAGTTACGCCTGCGAGGTCCGAGGTGCATGAAATGATCGCACCAGAAAATTCATACCCTGTAAGACTCGCATAGTTGATCACGACATTGTCCCTGCGGGTCAGCGGATGGAGAAAATCTCGTATGGCGATGATCGATGATGGTGTCCTCAAGCATGCACGAAGCCCAAAGCGAGGAGTCGCATCCGAGGCATGGAAATTGGGATGTCGTCTCTTCTTTCAAGCCACGTTCGTACGACGTGCAGACTTGTCGCTCCAGGCTTTCAAGAGTACCGCGAAGTGAACCCAACAGACCCTTCACGTCTCTCCATGTCCCCGTGAGGTAATTGGTGCAGAATGATCCTCACCTCTGATTCTGTCCAGTTGGACCAAGCGAAATGAGCACCCCCTATCCTCGTGATTTACAAACCCCAAGGTCGATGGAATTCTTCGGATCGGATAGCCCAAATTCCTCCTGAAAGCAGGCGTACATGCTCAATCGGACGACGTCAAGCTTTTCGAGAAGGGGCGCTCCGACGAGGGCGATCTAGGTTACGACGTGCCAAAGAGACTCGTAAGACTCCGAGAACATAATAATTTCCCGGAAACGGTGTATGTGTTTCAGGAAGATACCGACGGGGTGGTTGAGACGGTTGTATCGATTTCGCAACAAATCTCGTCTCTCGAACGAAAGCCTTCAAGCCTCTGAGATCAAGACAAATGTGAAATGGCCTGTCCATGGATCCTGTAAGCAGCTGGATGATACAGAACTAGCACACCTCAGACTTCCTGTCATCGTGCCACTGTGGCATCGGCTCCGGCTCGGTGCCGGACCGAAGTCGTCGGTCGGTCCCGACTGTCAGGCGGAGTTTAAAAGCGTCTGCATACTTGCGATTGCTCTCAAGTTTCAACGTCCCTGAGCCTCGTCAAGATCATCAGCAATGGTGAGCAACTTTTTCAACGCCGTTTTCGACACCGTTGCAGTGGATATCTCGGAGACTCGCGGTCGAATCCGTCGTGAAGAAATAAGACACAGATGGATGGTGCGTCTCATCGTAGGATAACGCATATGCGCTTGACTGACTGCTTGTCCCCCAGACCCTCCAGCAAAGCACATATATCTCGTGCTTGATAGCTGAGCCTTATCGGCGATGAAGCTCTTGCTGGGCTCGCGTCGATAGACGCGGGCGTTAGAGCTCCGAGGACTGACGGTGCAGACGGCCTGCGTTCGCGTAGTCGTACTGTCACTCATACCTCGTCTCAATGACCAGCCTCCCAAGTCCAAGCCCGGCTCTGGCAAGAAGCCCGCCCCTGCCCCCGGCTCTGGTGCAAAGCCCACCAAGTCTGTGAAGAACCCCTTGTTCGAGGCTACCCCTAAAAACTTCGGTATCGGTATGTGATCTTTCGTCTTTGGCATGAGAAACCTCCTTTCAACGAGGTCTCTAGGCCAGGACATCCAGCCCAAGAAGGACTTAACTCGCTTCGTCAAGTGGCCTGAATATGTTCGCCTTCAGCGCCAGAAGGTCATCCTCAATCAGCGCCTCAAGGTGCCCCCTGCCATTGCGCAGTTCTCACACACCCTTGACAAGAACACTGCTACGCAGTTGTTCAAGCTGTTGAACAAGTACGTTGTCAATAAAGGTCCATGTGTATTCTCCTTGACAATAACCCAGGTACCGCCCCGAGACGAAGCAGGAAAAGAAAGCTCGTCTCACTGCTCAGGCCCAGGCCACGGCCGAGGGTAAGGCGCCTGCCAAGGATGAGTCGAAGAAGCCGCTGTTCGCCAAGTATGGTCTCAACCACTGCGTTGCCCTCGTTGAAGCCAAGAAGGCGGCTCTCGTTATCATCGCCCACGATGTTGACCCCATTGAGCTCGTCATCTTCCTCCCCGCTCTCTGTCGCAAGATGGGCGTGCCCTATGTCATTGTCAAGGGCAAGGCTCGCCTCGGTACGGTCGTTCATAAGAAGACAGCTGCTGTCGTCACTCTCCAGGAAGTCAAGAGCGAGGATCAGAGGGAACTCGCTACCTTGATCAGCGCTGCGAAGGCTAACTTGTAAGTTTTTTTCGTTGGCCCCCATCGATTTGATAGGCTTATCTGTTATTCAGTACCGACAAGTACGATGAACACCGCCGGCAGTGGGGTGGAGGTGTCCGTGGCAACAAGTCCCGCGAGATGATCCGCAAGCGTGCTAAAGCTGCCGGCCAGAGCGTCGCTGCGGCCAACGTTGGCAAGCTCTAAGCGTTGTCTACATACTTGACAATTAGGAACATTCGTTGAGCTCCAGCCTGATATTGCGACCTTGGAGTGCAGACGCAAGCTTCGGGGGCGCGCAGAAGTCGCCTAGTGTCGCCATTGGGATACCATGAGCAAAAGTAGAGCTCCTGCATATTCATTGTAATTGCCTTGAATTTTGTATGTCGCTTAGTCGCGCGGCCCATGGATAATTTAGATGTGAAGTGTGCTCGATGTGTGCGTTCACGTGATGCTTATGTCGAAGTGGACCAGCGTTCGCTTCAAAGCACTTCACACTGACGAGCACATGAATATAAAGTGATACTGGATTCTGGAAACATCGGGAACGGATACTACAAAATTTGTCGTCTCTCTCACGTTGCGAGCGCACTTCGAATTCGAATCTTGCTTACATAAAACTTTCGAACCCAGAAGTACAACTTGAGTACAACAAAGCACAGTCCTCGTAACTCCTGCTGCAACAGACAATAGTATAGACAGTACGCTTGCGGAACATTGCCGATCTAATGCCCTGCAACGTCGAGTTCTGCTTCTCCGTTCCTTGGCCGTGCATTAAAGTCATATGGTTTTGGTGAGTAGTCGAATAATCGATCTGACAGCGAAAGTCTCGGACACATGTGAAGTTGGAGGACAGGATGACACCTTTTTGTAGAACGAGGCGGGAGAGCCAGCTTTGGTGACGGTCTCGTCTCCATAGACTTCTAGCCGTCTGAGGCAATGCTAGCAAGACGCTAGCGAATGATCTATTTCTGTGAGGGTATAACTGAATGATCGATGCTCCGTCGACGTCGCAGGTGGCACTTCGGTACTTACATGCATTATGGTTTGTATCCTGTATGTGTGCCGTACAACAGGGCTTCCTTTTCTTAGGACCATTGACTGAGGCAGTCTTACTACGTACGTGATGAGACCACTTTGGCTGTCATTTGCCTGCATAATCTGAATGCATTCCACGCAGACGACCCGGGAAACGACTCCATTATCAGCAGCTGATCGGGCTTTTCGTCGATGACGCATGTCTCTATTGTCGATATTTTAAACGTTCTTGGATCTATCATAGATATGATATCTACCAAGACAACAATGGCAGACGGCTTCTCTATCTGGCCTCTTAGTACGACAAGGTCTACGAAACGGCGGGGTTCTTTCCATTTCACGCTCTTGAGGCACCCTTATTTCAATCTTCAAGCACAGCTACAGTCATCCGGCTCAAGGAGACGAGCAACCTAATGTACCCTCATGTCTTATTCGGCTCCGGAGCATGTTAACCTTAGGTTTTGAAGGTAACTGCATACACTGTCTCAATATACGGGGAAGCAACAACCAAGTTGACATCGGCAGGCAGAAACCCCCGGATTACTGCCACGCTATCTCTGCGAAGAGCAAGCTCGGTATGTTGTGACCCCGACTTCCATCATCACCATGTCGGTACCCGATGTGCTCCATTCAATGCTTGTATAGCTCACCTGACCGTATCATTCACAACGGTACGGTAGCGCATGCGCGTATAAAAGCCTAGCTTGACCGAACATGCGCACCACAACTCTCAGAATATCTCTCGGGTACCATGCCGTTTGCACCGCACTCACGAGCACGAATCGCTTCGAATCTTGTCCAGCAAGACCTTTCAAATCCCAGCCGCGGTATCTCCCATGAACAATATAACGCAGGACCTCCCGCCGATACGCTGTTCGTCATTTCTTCTCATACCTGACAATAGCGAGCTAAGGAATCTTGCAGCGACTTCGTTCAGGAACTTATAGACGCTAATAAAGATCTATGGGAACAGCTGGTGAACAACGAATTTTGTGCCAAAATGGCTGCGGGGACGGCCTCATTGGATGGTTTCCGTTACTACATGATTGTAGGTCCCTCGCTGTTCCGGTATACTCTCAATGACTAACTCTTAGCAGCAAGATACTCTGTACCTGCAGAACTACGTTCGGTACAAGCTGGGCCTTTTCCAGAAAGCCCAGAACTGGGATGACCTCTCTCAGGCGGCTACGAGCATCAAGAACGACGTCGATTTCGCTAACGACCAGCTGACCGTCTGTGTCGAGAAGCTTGGTGTGCCGAAGGATATTGTTCTCGGCACAGCTATGAATCACGATATGATGGACTACACAATGTTCGAAGATCAGGAGGCACTTACGGACGATTGGTTCAGGTCAGTGAAGTCCCAGCTATTTCCACGAAGTGACTGCTTACGGACCGATACTTAGTCTGCACGTCGTCCTCCTGCCTTGTCTAGTCGTAAGTGTGCGGATATGGCCTTATGGTGAATATATGTCTGAGTCCCGTGTCATGTAGGGATACTACAAAATAGCTAAGAAGCTGGATGAGGACACGGCAACACTGAAGAGTAAGCACTAACCTCCTCCTTTCGGGACCCAGTGGTGAATCCGTGCGGGCCATGCCAGACACCGTCTTTTACGACATTTGGATCAGCGGGAATTTGGATGACTCCTCCGCCAAGAAGTCCCGGGGTTCGTCCCTGTACCTTCCTGAGTGTGGACGACCGCTTATGATGTCATCTTCAGACTTCTGCAACACGAACGCCGCGCAATGGCAAAGTCCCATCCAAAAACAGAAATGGACATCACTCTTCCGTCATGCATGTGAGATGGAGATCAAGGCTTTCCACATCGGAGTGCAGGCGCCCTCCCCGTACATGACGATCCCTGACGAGACCTACTATTGTATTGTGAACTCGTCAGGTCAAGTTGCCGTGGACTTAGAAAATTCCGACTTTACGGCCAAGACTCAGGATAAGAGCGAAAGTCAGCAGGTCGGCCCACTCCGAAGTTATTGACACTAGCAGATGTGGCTGACAAGCTGTCCTACAGTGGTATCTGGAGCTGACTGCAAATGGCTACTCCGTGAAGAACAAGAAGTCCGGGATTTACATGGGAGCCAAGTCAATCCAGGGTGAATATGAACTGGCTAGTACCAGCGATCACGAAGGAACCTGGTGGATCAACCCATCTGGCTCGGGGTACAGTTTGCTCTTGGTACGTAACCTAAGTTTTGTCGTGGAGCTGTCGGGAACAAAGGTGCGTATGGCTCTTTAGTTGTGTGATGCTAAACTCACAGTTCGGCCAGGTACAAGTGGGCAAGAGCACTAAGGCAGCTGCGGAAGTTTGGGCTTTCCAAAAGCCGTAGGGACGTGTAACGACATGGTTCCGCATTGCTGTAAGACTGTTCCATGTACTCGCCAAAGAGCGTGATGGAATAAATGCCTGCACTGAGTTCAACGTGAGTGACTGATTATTATACGTCTCGATATTCATCTGGACGATCGAGACAAGGTATTTGCCATTTATAAAAGATGCTGTAAAGCCGGAGTCCGGTCACCAATATTGATATTAGGCCCACATAGGTCTCATGTGACTGATGGACGCTTCTACTGCGTGCAGGGGACGGATGTACTATCACTACATATGTGATAGGGACATGAGAACACATTGACTCATCGAAACCTTCCTACCAACACGCAACGCATGTTGTCTGCGTACTGGCCGCATAATGACATCATGTAGGTGGCGACACACTTGGTCAAGATTTTGGACACAGTATGAACCTTCGGCTCTGCGATCTATATCACAGCGTCGCACTGGCAGCGACAGCAAGCACAAAGAGAGTAAAAGAGGCGGCTCCACATCTATGGCAGCAGAAGAAAGAATAGTACACCGTACACCATAAGGTTGCCCTATGCCACTCCCCAAATGATTATTGAACAAAGGAGGAGGGGGAGACGAACCCAAAACATCGACTAGTACTCACTGAGTACTGTTCGACGACTGACGGGTTTGTATTAATCCTCGCCTCGGCCCTCTGCATGTACCCTCAGTCGCTCTCTCGATTGCTTTCTGCAATAGATCTTAGTCCGGCAGTGCTCGCGTCGAGAGCTCCGCCGCAGCTGATGCTGCTCGCGTCGAGAGACCCTCCGCTGATACCGTGCGCGTCGAGACCTCCGCCTCCGTCACTAATAGTGTGGGTATGAGCGTCCAGTGTTTCCGGCAAAGATAACGGTCCTACAAATAGTCGACATGATGTTGTAGAGTCGAGCGCTAGCCCGAGTCCCCGCAATATTTAGAATCTTCATTTGCTCCTATAAGTATGAATAGCAACGAGTGCTGACTGGTCTGAAATGAGAGATGATGATGGGGGGCATTGGGTACCTCCTTGTGAATTACATACTAACATCCTTTTTGAGATGTTGAAGAGTATGAAGGACCAGAATGAGCGTTATGCACTTCTCGGTTATCAATATTTAGTCACAACTTCTAGCCCTACAGTCACTCCTCACCTATTACGAGTGAGCACGGTAATCACGGTGACAAACCGGATGACACTAAGTGCAGGTATGGCAGCTCATGATACGGATGATCCGAAGCGCGAGGTGGCTGAAAGATCTAAGGAGGGTGACACAGGTGAACCTAAGGACAAAGGAAAGATGCGAGATCCTGCAGGACGCCGTGTCGAGGATAGGCTGAGCCCGTCTAACATGGTGCGAAACTCGCGAAATGTCCGAGAACAAGCTCACAGGTGCCAAACGCAGGAGATGTCGGTAGAATACTGTCCGCTGAACCTCCAGTCAGCACTTCGCAACCTAGACTCATTGCTATTCATGCTCGTAGGGGCAAATGAAGATTCTACACTGCGGGGACTCAGACTAGCGCCCGACTCTACAACATCATGTAGACTATGTAGGACCATTATCATTTCCGGAAACACTCGACGCTCGTACCCGCACTATTAGTGACGGAGGCGGAGTTCTCGATGCGCGCGGTATCAGCGGCGGAGTATCTCTCGACGCTCGCAGCATCAGCTGCGGCGGAGCTCTCGACGCGAGCACTGTCGGCTGCGGAGATAGAAGGTACAGTAACACAAGACTCACCGGCCCTCATAGGAAGAGCGATACCTTAGCCATGGCTAGCACTAGTGCAACAAGTTCGTGTACCCAGGAGAAAAAGCAAAATCTTTGACTACGGTTGATCAGGCCGCGTCATAGCAATAGAAGGTTATGGTGAAAAGATGTAAGGCTTAGAGTGCCCTACAGGTTACAGAAGCCGTTCGAGAACCAAGTCGAGACTTCAGCAAGAGGAATCACCGGACAGGCATCGAGGGTGCGACTGAGGGAATATGCAGAGACTCGAACTGCTTATATACCACCCATATTACATAAGCAGCTGGGTGCCTGCGAGGAAAAACAGTTCGTCCGTGATTCCGTCCTAGACTTGTAAACGCGTCTCCTCAATTCGACCGAGTAGGCAAGCAACGGGTCTTCATAGGGACCCAATTTCTCAGCGCGTACTAAAACAAGGCTCAGCTTCAAAGTTCAATCCTCTGATCTCCAGCCGTTGCAGCCGTTGCAGCGCGGTTAGTTCCTCAAGTTCACACAGCCTTCCGAATGTCCCGAGCACGTTGCACTGATGAAAAACCTGCTTAAGGTTGTTCAAATTTTCTTCCTGCAGCGGTGGAACGCAAGCGTTGGGGGACGGACGGCCGGATGCTGGGGGGTATTTTTGGATGCATGCTGGTCAAGGTCCGTCTCCTAGCCTCGGCAGTCACCTCCAGGAAGATCTTGTCTCGCTGCGGACAACATGTCTCGGGAAGCAATTATACTCCTGATACAGAGTTAACGGACTCGACGTCACGGAATGGTGGGTCTGCGTTGACACTCCCGAAATTTCAGGGTATCCTCGTGCAATGAGGTTGCACTTGCCACTCCGTGCCTGGCGGAGTGGCAGGTAGACTCTGCATCTTTCTCGAATGAACGTGGGTCTCTGTGCCCATGCATCGTGTGTGAGTTCTTTATGAATGGTTGCTATCCGTCGGCATGCAATTTGGGATGAGAGTCACACTCCTTCCTCTGTGATATCGTGATTACTGACTATCAAAGGGTTTGTGTCAGTCGGAATGACCACCATGTATAACCGTTGTCTTTCTTCTGATCAGCCTGCGCAGAAGTGTCCGCCGCATGTACGTCCTCTTGCACCTTGAGCCCACTATCACATCACCTTCCCCTATCCAAGCAGCATCGATCAACGTGCAGTAATATGGACATAACAAAACCTGAAGGATATCACCCTATTACAAACACTGAGATTATACAGTATGCGTTATCGGTACAGTGGTGGATCAAGCTTCTAATCCTTAATCTATTCCTCAGAGGGCGCCACTCATCCCCGGTCCTCGGCCCACCATGCCAGGTCCGCTGCCCGTCATCTCAGAAGCGCTACCTGTTGTCGTGTTGGCGCCCGCTCCTGTCGCTGTCTGCGCCCCGTACTTGCTGTCCATACTTGACACACCCTGCTGATCTTCTGCCTCTCCCCTTCTCGTAGCAGCGACGTTCTCCGGCTTCCGAGTGCCAAACGCAGTATCGAGGGCGTCCATTGCGTTGCCGCGGATGGACTCGCCTGCGCCGTGAGTAGTGACGAATGCACCCCTAATGCCACGAAGATCAGCAAATGAGGTACTCGAACTCGAACTCGAGCGGTACTTACTTGACTTTGTTAATTAGGTTGGCACCAGTGGTCGACCCGGGAGTTTCTTCGGAGGACATCGGAGTGATTATTTAGTCAAACTGATAAGGACTGGTCGTGGTATAGAGTTGAAATTGTGCGGGACAATATAGCTAGAAGTTCTACTCTGCTTATATACGGTCTTGAGCCCGTGTGGAGGTGACGTGATATTGTGGCAACCGATCCCCACAGCCACATACTGTGGCGAGCGGGATTGACTCCGACGCGCGCGGGATTCGCTGCCACACGGGGTTATGTTTGTCAACCCTTCAAGTGGCATGCTATAATCCTACGTTATCCAGAGAGACTCGTGTCTCCGTCGGATCACCAGTATTCGAGTATGCGAGCCAGCAGCGGCTGCATCAGATTCTTAGATGTATTTGCGCCCCTCGTGAAATTATCGCACGTGGATATAAGCTCTTTCACAGTGTAGGTACTAGAAATAGCGAGCAGTCTCTAGAATCAAGGAGGGGAGTATGAGGGATTATTACCACCGATACGGGTAGTGCCGCCCAAGAAAGACGAGTGGGCCGAACTATTTTCCCCAGAGCCTGAGGTATGCAAGATGCACACAACAGCACTACGTAGGTCAAATGGACTATAAATTGTCCGATGACATTGTGCAAGCCGTTGATACGATGATTGAGTCATGGTAAATTGCTCGTTCATCACATCATGGCCTCGATAGATAAAAGTGACCCTGTCGCTGGCCGTCGCGACCTTCACGGGTACCCCCCATCGACCACTTTTTCCTATCGCAGATCTCATCCACATATCATGGTAATATTAATTATTTTCATTGGTCGCTTCTTGCTTACCATCCGCGTTCCTTGAAATCCTCTAAGCAGTCCTTCACGCACTGCTCCTTCGAGATATACTTATCCATTCCGAGCACCCGTGCTGCCTTGCTTGCGTCATAATCGATTAGATGTGTGACGCCTGGCGCGTAGCCTGAGCCTGGAACGCCCTTGGGCAGCGCAGATTCGGGGTAGACACCGGCCTTGTGCGCGGCATCGACTGGAGACGGCCGCGCCGTGCCAAGAATACATGAGACGGATCTCCGGAGTAAGGAGAGGAACACGCACCAAAGTCCTGCCATTTAAATGTACCCCCAGAGACGATGAAACGGCCGTGAAGATACCATAAGCCCAAAGATACTCGCCCGTATTTGAGTGCGCTCTGAAGAACACCTAGTGTGCCCTTCACAGCAGGTTCGATGAATTCTGAGCTCAACGAACATTTAAAGATCATATCTAGTCATTAAGTTTGGATTATCTTACCATTCGGATCGTCAGCGAGCAAATGAAATGGAGATGCGGTGTGTTCGATCGCATCAATGTCTTTGACTGCTTCATCGAAGGTGCCTTCCTATCGGAGATCATGAAGTTGTGAACCTTCACATCAATCAAGAGTACCTTGGTGATATCTTCCACAACGACGACCTCGTGCTTGCCTCCGTACTCGTTAAATAGCTGCCTCAGATGCTCCGCCTTGGACTCCGATCGAACTATACCTCGAACGGAGTATCCCTTCTCGAGCAAACGGCGCACGACCCAGATGGCGATATAACCGTTCGCACCGGTGACAAGGACTTTGCTTGGAGGAATAACAGCCGGCATTGCAGTATTCTACAAGCTGAGGCAGAAGAGATAAGGATGATAAACGTGGCTGAATATCTATGTCTAGATAGGGATTCATGTCGAAGGCCTTAGATAGACTACGTGACTGAGGGAGATGCCACAGTTGTTGGTCACCGGCACAATTCGGCCGGTATTGCCGAGAGTACTAGTGGCCGCGGAGGAAAGCACTTCAAATATGGCCTTAGACCAGCGGCCTTGGTGTCTTTTCAGTTGGCTCAGAGCAGCTTTTGTATTCCGCCATAAACTATCGAACCGCAACGTTAATGAGTTGTTTTGAGCGTAGCGGACTTTCACCGATGCTCGACTCATATACGCGCAGCATGGATACCCACCAGAATCCGAATTAGAGGCATTTTTGAACATCTGTGTCGAACATGAGTGAATGCAGCGGAGAGAGCGTCTGCGACTGCTCTGCAGGCCCAAGGAATTTGAATGATACCTGAGCCTGATTTGAAACACCTTTGGAATTCCTATCACATCGCACGCACTGGGTGCTGGGCTCGTATGGCGAAAATGATGAAGGGATGAAGTGCAGTAAGTCTTTCGCTTGGTGTCGTGACACAATGGAGACACCGCGACTAGATCCGTTTCAGAACTTAATACTTGACGAGACGCTTCGGGCGACTCGCCTCATAGGGAGAGGTAGTAAAAAATTGCTTCCCATCACCAATCGTTTTCTGAGTTCTGTGTCAGAAGTACGGTCTCCAACTTGATCATTACAGGACCATGGCATAACCTTATATATCCAATAGGTGAATATAAATGGCCAGAAAGAGTCCTTATATACGATATATAGGCGGATACAACCGCAAAAATTTCAGTCCGTGTCCGAGAAATTGTCCAGATATGGATGGCTCTTCGGTCCTGATCTCCGGTCCCACCGGCGCTGCGGACATAATAAGCCACGTCGTACATATGGCTGCCTTCGTGCTGGACTGGATGCGTTGCCTATCGTTACATAGACTTCCTTGCTACGACGATCCTGCTGTGCAATGAATTGATACTCAAGAGTCAATTGTGGTTTTGCACGACGATAAACACTACGCACGTGAAGCACCTGCGGTCACATCTTACGAGTCGGACCCGATCACAACACACGCGGTAAAACACATTGTGATGAAAACACCACAGCATTCCCTTATGGCTTAGGAAGATTTATCAATGAGTTGAATAGGTAACTCCACTCTCGGTTACGGCCAGTAAACCCTGCGTGACATTCTGCGTTGCCCGTCCGACTGTCTAGGTGAACATCCCGACCAAAGTGCGTAGCCTGAGACAGTCAATTACCTGGATAGCTTCATCCTCAAAATACTTTGCCAGATATCCTTCCTGGCCTTAAGGACCGACTTCTATTTCTTGCTACCATGGATGGTCCTATTAAGAGTTCGAGAGATCAGGTCGATATAAGCCCTTCGATTGGAGGTCCCATCCGCGGGGTGGATAAATCATCGCGGTGGGGAGGGTACGTCCCGTAGTAGCGGGTATAAACCAATATTCGTTTGCCCTTATCCTATAGGCGGATATCTCGGACCAAAAAACCTGCGGATATAAGTGGCCTAACTGGCCACTTTAGGTGCGGACATCGATGTACATATGCCAGGGTCCATTACAGCGAGTCTTTCCGACGTCGCTACCACCTTTTGACCCGCTGTCAACGGAGTGCGCTCTCTTCTGTCCAATCATGGCGACGGGTGTCTTCTTCATCTGGTAGAGATATAAATACAGGTGCGCTGCCTAGTCTGAGTACTGTCATCAGCCTCCAGTTTTCCTCCATTCTCCCGGACTCGGCTGGACCGGAAGAGCACTATCGCCTACGCCCATGTCCTGCGACGTCCACACTCATGTCTGTCCACCTGTGGTACATCTCCTATTTGGGCGGATGGCCACCAGCTGAGTGGTGGCGGCCGCAAGGATTGGGCGTTGGTTGTGGGTTCTGCCATCGCTACTCCCTTGCCTCCAAGTTACTTTGTCTCGTCGTACATTCTCTGTCGCACAGAGTATGTGATGGGACGAATGAAAGACAGTCTTATTAGTACACCCGTCAGAGTCAACTTTGCAGTAATGTCTTCCGAACAGTTCACTGTACGTGATGCTGACACGTCTTTTTGATAGAGTGAAGAAGCTGCACTATCAGCTCTATAATCTTTGGGTGAGTGCTGGATTCCGTTATCTTCGATCTGTCCCATGGGCGAAATGGAGTGACGCGTATCGGCAGGCAAGTGTCCAACATGCGAGTAAGATACGGAAGTTGAGGTTTTCCCGCAAGTTTGAGAGTACCGGGTCCATTCTTGTCATGATGGCCGGTTATTATATTAGTGTCTCAGCCGCTGGACAAATAATTATCCTGTTTGTTCACTGCCGTGTGCGCCAGGTACTGGGAGTGCGAACAAACGAAAACTAGCTGATCACCTGCGCCTGTTCATTAGGATTGGAGACAAAGTTCCATCGCGGTTCACACCACTGCTCCGAGTCCACTTTGTGCCTGCACGCGGCGACGGGAGGAATGGTAGTCCCGGCTATGATCAGGGTCATTAGGCGGCACTCCTAGGACCCTCTGTCGAGTTCATTCGTCCTGAGTACTCGCAGATATTATAAGGCGAATATGAGGTATCCAAGGCCGTGCTTTCGTGGCTTCAGAGAAGTCCTCCGTCAGGTCTTTCAGTACTGTTAAGCCCCAATATTCCTGTTCAGGTGGACAGGATACCCAAGATGGTATTCAGGGCCAAGGTGCTGCGAAGTCTAACAAAGACAAGGAATCTGTCGCACGAGGGTCTCTTGCCGCGAGGAAGCACCTATGCTTGGAAGATGGAAGGGTGAGTTGCAAACGAATGTGTTAGTACGTGAGAACACTCTTACGGTGTACGGCATAAATGTTGACCAGCGATTGTACCTCGCACGAGGAGCTTTGGACTACACATCATCGAGCAAGCAAACGATGTGGGCAGTTTCAAGATTAGCGAGCTATACGGTGCCCTGAATCCCACGGTTCCAGCGTTCCAAGCAGAATCAACAATTCACCCGCTATCGTGGATGTCGCGATCCCTCGTCATAGGCGAGTGCTGTTGACTTCGTGTTTGTCGACTACAAAGTATGACAGCACTGAACCCATATGATGACCTTAGGTCATGTCTTCTTCGGCAGGCCTGTTATCGTAACTTGGCGTTCTCCGTTTGGAGAGTCCGGAAGTGTCGGGTTAATTGATTGATGTATCGTCGTGTGTCCGGAATCGCAATTTTCATGAGATATGATTGCACCGGAGAAGGAGCAGCGAAAGACAACCTCCGTCATGGAACGATGTGAAAGGGTCAGGTATTTCGTTTAGTTACTTTGGGTTCGATCCCTTCAAATATAAGAGGCCTCAAGGGATGAAAGTACAGTCGTCGGTCGTTCAACACAGTGCATTCCTCCGAGGGCTAATCAAAGCAAGACGCAATGACTGAAAAGACCGACAGAGGTACGCCCTATCTCGATGCAGACGAGACTGCCGCTCACTGGATTCACACCTCCAGAAGGCATGGTCCGTGATAGTGACCATTACGTCAACAGCATTCGACAGCTTCTCCAAGACATCGGATACAGCTATGAGCCACCTTTTCCGGTAGACGAGGGATTCAACATGATCTTTCATGAGTGGACAACCAACCGTCTCCAGCCAATTATGGCGTGTAGCGCCGAGCAGGTTGCAGGGATAGCAGACATGGATTCGCACTCTAGCATCCGTTACTATCCCTACGCCGGCACGGAGATGAAGTTACTGTTCAGCGAACTAACAACGCTGGCTATAGTTATCGATGACTCACTCGCAGGCGACATGTACGCTCAGATGGCCATGTTCTGCGCTTAACCGAGTTTGACAAACAAGTCGGAGCATCCGAGACGGAGGTTGATACCGAAGAAGACGCCGACAGAGCTATGGATTGACAGATAGCCAGACAGCGGCGAGGTTTCAGAGACGGATACATTTCCTGGCATCTGGAGTTCGACAGGTATAAGCTGGATTTCTTGAGACCTCAGGATTTTGTTCAAGGACATTATGTAATAACACGGTAGAGCTTCACTCAAAGTTCCACTGTAGACTGTACACCTTGAATCAGATGCCCCGTAGATATCTCATTAGTATCTCATTCTGCTAGGTCGCTATAGAGAGGCGCGAACCTTAAAGCTGAGCCGTGCTACGTCACGTCACGGTGCGCGGGCGGGTTAGTTTTCTTTGCATTGTCTTTGCACGTCTTTCCTCATCTTCATCACCCTCAGCCTCAGTCAGAAGTATACTAATTTGCTTCCACGTGACGAATTACGCTCATTTCTCCGGATAAGGACTCGTAATTAATAACCAGCCATCGACGACAAGGCCGGTGCCGTACGCGTACGAGGACGCGCTGGCTAGATCTGCCTCTTCACTGATCATGACAAATATATCTAAATGGTATAAATTCACTGCGACATCGGGTCGGTGAGCGAGGCAACAGCATCAACCCCTGAGTTATAAGGATCTATGTCTACCATGAAAAGTTTTGCTCTCGCCGGGGTAGGCCGTATGGGCGAATGGGTCGCAGAAGAATTTCTGAAGCTGAAGGCCTCCGGGGCAATCTCAAATGTCACGATCCTGACGCGCTCAGTGAGTTCAATATCTCGTCCATGTCCTCCCTACTGTTGTGTTCTGAGAGTTATTCACATTCAACAGAGCATCTCTGGTAATGCTACCCATGAAAAGCTTGCGAAATCCGGAGCCCAAGTTACGGCAGTCGACTACGATGTACACGATTCACTTGTCTCCATTCTTACAGGTGTGGACGCGGTAGTGTCTACCGTCCCTGATCGGGGACATGTAGTCGACCACAAGCTCGCAGACGCCGCAAAAGCCACGGGAGTGAAGCTGTTTCTCCCATCCGAATGGGGTCTGTATTCGAAAGGCGTCAGGGAGGGCTTTTACATCGCGCATGATTCCATCCACAAACACCTTGACAAGATAGGATTGCCGTACACCTTGGTCTACACAGGTATGTGGTCGGATTCTATCTTCACTCCGTGAGTGAATGCTCTATTTGAAAGTGCTGAGGTAACCTACTCATTTATGCTCATTTGTCAAGTGCCTTTGGGTGGGACGTGCCTGCGGGAAAAGTCACCATAGTGGGTGAGGGGAACACACCGATCACCTGGACGACTCGGAGGGACGCGGCGCGCTTCCTTGCACACATATTGACAACTCTCCAAGCTGAACGACTCGCTGGGAAAGTTATTTCTATCGAAGGTGACCGCAAGGTCCGTCTTTCGATCTCAGCTGCTGAGAATAGCCGTCTGAGATCCGAGCCTCAACAGACCTTGAACGAGCTTGTTGAAGCCTACACCTTCCGTACCGGGAAGAAATTGGAGGTCACATATACGTCACTTGCGGACCAGGAGAAGATACTACGGGAGAACTCGCTGCACTCTTACCAAGCCGTCTTAGCATGGCTGCTGTTGGCTTGGGAGAGAGGTGCAGCTGACCTGGCAACGTCACCCGACGGGCTTTCTAACAATCTGTGGCCAGACTGGAACCCGAAGTCAGCTGTTGACGCGATGATTGAGACTCACCCTTGATTTTCAATATTGTATTCTGCATGGAGAGTTATGGATGGGTATCTGATGATATGTATTTATGTTGATTTTGTGTACGAGCTGTATGACTCGACTAGTTTCATGGGCGCGAGGACGCCGTATCAATTGGATTTCTTCACGTACAAGATACCCCTTGTGCAGTATGCAATGACCGATGTTCTGCTTATGATCAAGGTTATGTCCGACCAATGACGACAATCAAAGAATCAGGTTGAGTTAGTTACCGATGCCGAGGGGCTTCGCGTCCTCTTCATCTGCTGATCAAACATATAATCCCAGGCCAGCGACCTTCATCCCGATGCCGCGATTGCACGTCAGCTGCCTATTGCTAATGCAAAATTCATACGCCTGGAGCCCTATCTACCATGCACTGTCGAAGTTCTGCATGACAAAAGGGTAGATGGGTCGGAACTTGTCCTCACGATAATGTCTGGTTTCAAGAACTTCGCGGTTGCAGGCGTCGGCCGGATAGGAGAGTTCATAGCAGAGGAGCTACTCAAGCTCAAGTCTGAAGGACGTGTGTCCTCTGTTATCATCTTGACCCATGGGGTGCGTGACGTTACCCGTCCACCGACACCTCACTCACCGTCAGGCTCAGAGAACCGATGCAACCGTCAACAAGCTTTCCTCTCTTGGTGGGACCATCACTTCCATCGACTGGTCCTCACCTTCGAGCATCACCGCCGCGCTCACTGCCGCGCATGTCGACGTCGTCATCTCGGCTCTGCCAGAGACCGCACTCCATCTGCAGCACACTCTCGCAGACGCAGCGAAGGCAGCGAATGTGAAGCTGTTACTGCCTTCAGAGTGGGGCTCCAGATCGATGACAAGAGAGGATGGGACAGGGTATTACTCGAGCGGTCATCAGGAGATACACAAGAAGCTTGAGGAAATAGGCTTACCGTACGCACTAGTGTTTACTGGGATGTGGTCGGATTTCATCTTCAATCCGTAAGTAGCGTTGGACGCAGTCCCAGCGGATGATGATGCTTACTGGGCGATGCAGAATGTTTGGATGGAATATACCAAATGGGAAGGTGGAAATATGGGGCGAAGGGAATAAGCCAAGTACCTTCACGACTAGGAGAGATGCAGCAAGATTCGTCGCGCACATAGTCACGGCCCTCTCTCCTGAAGAGCTGTTCTGGAAAGAATTTTGTCTCGAGGGCGATCGAAAGGTGCGCAGATTGTCTTCATGGCATGCCGGTCTCTAATCGTGTTAGCAGAGTCTTAACGACATCTGCGAAGGTTACCAAGCTAAGACCAAGAAAAAACTCGAGATCGTACACCATCCTATCTCCGAGCAAGAGAAAATACTGGAGGAGAACGCCCCAATTTCTGTGCCATTCATCGTCGCATGGGGTCTTCTGGCCTGAGACAGAGGGGATGCGGTTCTTGTTAAGAATGATAGCGAGCTGGCGAATAAGCTGTGGCCGGAATGGAATCCCACGCTGGCAGTTGATGCACTGATCGAGACTTTCCACTGATATCAGCGACAAGATGCACGATCATATCGCAGAAAATGTGTGTTCTGGTGAACGCCTCGTAGGAATAGTTTGGTCATGCTCCTGGTCCGGAAAATTATCTGCACGAGTACCATTCATCGCACATCAAACTTTGATGAGCGGCGACTCGGCTCCTGATATTGGGGGGTTGATCCAGTCTCACTAGTCCAATTGACTGACAACCTTCGATACGGTAATCATCAGGTAAAGGAAAATTATATCAAGTTGCGAGGAGTAACAAAGAAGTACTTACGAGTCATGCGTTCCTTCGATGCAAGAGCTCCACGGCTCGCCGGAGGTGATATTAAGTTGTAAATAAGCAAATAGAACGAAAACAAGGACAGGAGACGTACCTTTTTAGATTCGGTCTGCCTTCGTCATTTTCCTGGCGGGTCATGAGAGGCATTCCAATACACAAATAAGTACTGATCCAGTCTAGCCGATGTCACCGACTGGATGGATGTGGAAGATATCTCTACCATCGTCGTTATTGCACTGTCAGTGGTGCAGCCGTAGCCGACGGTCACACAACTTTTAGTGTGGTTTGAGAATCTTTCGGATAGCGTTTACCCAGATTTCAAGTTTTCAAGACAATCGCAGATTGTCCAGGCATTAGAAGTTAGAACGCAAGATGATGCATACTTACATGAAGCTTATTTCGATATTCATGTTGTGTCTCACCGAGTATTTTGCATCGTAAGCTTGCAGAGGTCATACCCCGACCACATTTTGTGTTCATAGGCGTCGAAGGTCGTTCACCGAAGATGAAATGAGAACTTGGGAGAATTCAAGGCAAATCGAGTCACCGACACGAATAGCCGATCGATCGGACCACTAGCCAATCACAGATCGAAATGATGTCACAACCTCTTCTTCACCTTCATGCTAGTCAGGTCACCCTTCGCCAGCTCATAAATATCGACATGTCTCGAACATTCGGCACCATCTCTTTCGACCCCAACTACCATCTCAGCAATGCCTGCCGTAGCTGCTCCTGCCAAAGTCCTTGTCACCGGCGCCAACGGTTACATTGCCATCTGGGTGGTTCGTCGCCTTCTGGAGGCAGGCTATACTGTTCGGGGTACAGTTCGTTCTCCCGCCAAAGGCGAGCACCTGAAGAAGTCATTTGAGTCCTACGGAAACAAGCTCGAGCTCCATATCGTAGAGGATATCACTAAGGTCAGTCTCGCTTATGTCCATCGAGTGACCCAAGTCACATTTAGACGTAGGAAGGTGCATTTGACGATGCCGTGAAAGGCGTCGATGCCATCGAGCACACAGCGTCGCCGTTCCACTTCAAAGCATCGCATCCTGATGGTATGTGCTTGCGACTATGCATATACAATATCAAGGCTCTCATTTTCTATATCAGAACTCCTTGGACCAGCCGTCAAGGGTACTGTCGGAGTCCTGCAGAGCGCACTCAAGTTCGGGTGAGTGACCTGAGGTATACACTATGCCGTGGCGCTCACGGAATGAATAGGACCGACGTCAAACGTGTCGTCGTGACATCTTCCTGTGCTGCCGTTCTTCAGGTGGTCGGCGACCCTAAGGTGTTCAGCAAGAGCAACTGGAACGAGCAATCGATTAAAGCTGTCGAGGAGAAGGGTAAGGATGCGCATCCCGGTGACTGGTACAGAGCTAGCAAGACGCTGGCTGAGAAGGGTAAAGCCCTTTCTCCCGATAGTTTCAGCAATGTGCTCATAAGTGTAATCATAGCCGCGTGGGATTTTGTTGCAAAAAATAAAGCTTCAATCCAGTGGGATCTGGTCGTTCTCAACCCACCATATGTTTTCGGTGTAAGCTGCACCGTACCTTGACCCTTACTTCGATCTTACAGTATTTATAATCAAGCCCGTGATCCACGAAATATCCTCTCCAGACCAGCTTAACACTTCCATGGATGAGATCTACAGCACACTACTCAAGCACTCCAAAGATGACCAGACTCTTGCATCACTTGGTGCGTTCAATTACCTTCGTTTGAGCTAAGAGCAACTGGCTAACAAGAGCAGGTAACGCGTGGATCGACGTGCGTGATCTTGCTCGCGCGCACGTCCTCGCAATCCAACGCGAGCAGGCGGGCGGAAACCGCTTCATAGTCTGTGCAGGCTCCTACAAGTGGCAAGACTTCGGTGCGTACTTTGCTTCAAGTTATTTTTTTTGTCTTCTGGTGATGATGATCTGACGTGCATCGGGATGCAATGGACGCTGCGCACGTTGCGGGTATCTACCCTAGTTCTGCTCTGCCGAAGGGCATACCAGGTGCAAGCAAGGCGCCGGGCGTCGCGCACATGTTCCAATACGATGTCAGCCGTGCGAGGGACGTCCTTGGCGTAGATCAGTATATCACGCTAGAGGAGTGTACCAAGGATTCGTTGGAGGACTTCAAGGAGCGTGGGTGGTAGGATCACAAACGGTTGTACGATGCATTGTTCAAATGTATGTAACGATAGCCAATGTTGGGAAGAATAGATGTCGCTTTTAGATGGACCACGTACTGTGTAGATGAATGATTGTTTCCGCTGACAGACCACAGGTTAAGTCGAACTTTCTGGTACAGATGTCGTGATGCTTCCGATCCGCAATTGTCACTGAAAATACAACGTTCACCTAGTCGACAGCTTTGAGTGCACTATGACTTGTGCAGCATGACAAAACAAGAGCAGTGGCCCTGCAGCGAGCAAAGCGATTATCATTATATTCAATGAGGACCGACGAGAGCTATATAAGCTAGAGGTCAGTATGAACAAAAGAATTCGTAATGAACTCGCAGTTACGAGTCCTGAGGTACGAAGGTGAGTTTGTACGCTTAGTATGAGCGGTTTGCCGAACATCAACGGTCGTGGGAATTCGTGCCGAGTAATCGGTGTCTCATATATTTGTAGTGTTAACTACAAAATTGGGTCCCAGATTCATACTCCGTTTGTAGTAATCACTACAAAGAGACTACAAACTCATTTTGTAGTCCCTTTTATCGATATTTTCTTCCTCACCATCGTGGACTTCCTCCTTTTTCCTCATTCTTATTAATATAAGCTTATGTTATATTTTTGCGTCCTTGTGAATATTTATGCGTTTTTTGAGTTTTGTTTGCCTTCGAGATACCCAGTCCGTTCTCCGAGGGCCTTCTTACCGTGGGAATTCAACTTCAATGACGGTTTGTAGTGGGTAGCGCAGTGGCGCGCCGCGTCAAATGCTGACTTCTGATTGGCTAGATGCTCTCTCGCGCGGGTCACTTAAGATAGGCGACATACAGATCCATCGACATCACGTGATGTGTTGTGACGGAGAAATAATTGACTTACTCTGTTTGTACCTTGACATTTTCCTGTAAACTAAAACCTACAAATGATAGCCAATGCATTGTTCTGAAGATTGTAAGTTTTACTTTCTCCAAAATGTTTTTTGTCATCAATAAGAAAAGATATTTTTTCTGATGTCATCAAATGCACTTATTTCATCATTTCCGTTGACTTACACCACCGCAGCTCAAGATTTTTGCCGCTTATATAAGCTTATATAATCTCCCAATATAGTAATTATGCATTACATAATATCCGAATGTAGCAATGTATACACTCTTGGAGAGGCTATGGTCTACAACATATTATTAATGGGCCAAACAAAGTGAAATCAGATCGCAAACAGAGATCACACTGTCGAGGTATATCACGAGTTCCCCGAGACTTCAGTAGAAGTGAATCTCATCGCAAACGGCCTCATGGCATTCCAGTCAGTGCCACTTGTCTCTCATAATACGAACCTTATGGAACCTTTATATTCTAAGCAAACTACGAACTTCTAATGTTGTATAATAATCACTTTTTCATTTATATAAGCCTTAGAAGATGTTGAAATTTTTTGGATGGCCTACCAGCGAGATTTTTGCCGCGTTATGCGTTACTATTACGTAATATGTCACGCGCACGTGATGTCGATGGATCTGTATGTCGCCTATCTTAATAAGCTTAAGCTTCAGCTTCAAGTCAGTAATAGTATATAATCTTAGCTTGGAATTGCCTACTGACTTCACCAGTCGGTTCATTGAGTGAGTGTGGGATACCAGTAAACGAATGACGTCGACAGCATGAAAATCCCGCAAGATTTTACACACTGTTTACGTCATTGGTCTGGTATTTCCATTGAGAAAAATCGGAAAATTTGCTAAAAATATCAGAAAAATTTGTACAACCTAAGGTGGCTGGCGCCCACCCATTTGTTTGTTTACTTGTTTGTGTACACCTTCCAAATATGGTAATTATTGATGTTGTATGTATCTTTCTTACCTTTTACTGGTCTACTGGCTTTATTAGTCTGTTCATTGAGTGAGTGTGGGATACCAGCAAGAGAATGATGTAGAAAGCATGAAAATCTTGTGAGATTTTACACAGTGTTTACTTGGTCACCAATCGCTGGTATTTCTGCTCAGAAAAATTGGAAAATTTGCTAAAAATATCAAAAAAATTGGTACAGCCCAGGGTGGATGGTACATTTGTTTGGGTAATGGTTTGTACCTTCTAAATATGGTAATTTTCATGAGTCCTGACATTGTCAAAAATGGATTGAGATAAGATTAAAATAGACTTTTATCGCCATTAAATCCATCTTAAACCTTCTTTCCCCTGGTAATCCATTATAATAGGGCATGGAAATTTCTGACATGTATGAAGGCATGTTTATATACACTCAAAATGAGCAATCAGTGGAATGTTCTGTGGAGTAAATTATTAGTCTGCTTGTTGTGGTCACTACAAACTCATTACAAAGTCATTTTGTAGTATCTGTCCTCAGTATTTACTACTTGACTTTCTTGGACTTGTTCAATTTTCTTCCTGCTTCTCGATATCAGCTTATGTTATGCATGTGCATTATTTGGAATATTTTTGTATTTTTATTTAATATTTTCTTTGCTTTTGGGATACCCGGTGCACACTCACAGGGGCATCTTACTGAGGGAACCCTACTACAATAGCAGTTTGTATTGGGTGGCACAGTAGAGGGGAATCAATAGCTACAGTAATATTATTGGGACTTTCAATGCCACATTATAATTGATTACCAGCAGAAAGATGGATTAAAATGGAGCTAACAATCCATTTTAGACCATTTTTCAATTATGATGAAGTACAAAAATGTCCAACAATTAATATGCTCAGAAAATGTAACAAGTGACCTCAGGACTCGTACCCATGCCATGCGGAGCAGTGGCCCTCTTCCACAAGTTGATATCTTCCCCCGCGTTGAATTCAAGGGTAATGCGCACCCGCTATTCCTGAATGCCAGAAATCTCCATAGCTACCATATGGACCCGTATGGGGAGCCATGAAGAAGTCCCCCAATATTATCCTAAGACGGCCGTCTCCGCAACGTTAACGTGCCGCATGGAGACTCTGTCTCCAGACGGAGACAGCACGTGGCCTGTGGCAGAAGCCCATACGCCTGATGCTGGATATTGTAGGGCTCCTTGAGACCTCTGGGATAGTCTATATACCTACTGTACACTACCTTGCCACACTAAACCCGTTTATGAGGCCATATAGGAGGTCTGTGATTGGATAAGATGGCTGTGGAGATTTCTGAGAGCCAAATTCCATGTAATATTTAGTCAGTACCCTGAAGGATGCACTGCATTGCTGCCAAATTAAATTTCCATATACGGTACATGATATCCAGAACATATGTAATATGCCCATCGCGGTCTTCCGAGGAGACATGTAGTGCTCCATCCGGACCAGGCGTCTCCGTACGCGTCTCCACTGGCACGTGGCTGAGCCGTGGAGAAGCCGTCTCTGTCCGGAGATATTCGCATTTCCTGACAACTCGAAGCCGGCTGGAGTTCCTGTTTGTCACTCCAGAGGCATGCGAATGATCAATATTAGTGTCCCATGTTCCCGGCCTGTCTCTGTGTCCGACTGGCTTTCGTGGTGGCAATATTCGCGAATTCGGCTCCATGCGATGCACTGTGGAATCAGTTACCTGGATTGGTCCAATGGTCTGTACCAAACTCTCTCGCAACGTGGGTGAGGTAGCTGTCACTGTTTTATCTGCATTGCTAGGGAACGAACGTTATTCCAAGGTTGTGGGCGATCATGGTCGTGGCGTGCCGATAACAGCATCGTTGTGCAGGGATTTGTGTCTCCATCAACGCAAGCGTGAAGCGGTTTGCAGAAAAGTATAAAGAGAGCAGGGAAAGATTGTCCTGATTACACCAACGAAAACACTGTGAACATTCAACTGTTTGTCATGAATTTAACTCGCGCTTTTACGGTGGCTCTGAGCCTATTGCCCGCCTTCCCGCCTGCAGCGCAGGCTGTAAACAGCTGGTCTGGTGCTAATAGTACGTAGTCCACGTTCTTATTGTTCCTGACTGATCATTCTGCGCGTAGATTACTATATGCACACTTTACCAACCGATCAGCAAGAGGCGCTGTTTCAAGGCATGAGTGATGCTGGCATGAAGGTATATTCGTGGATTTCCACATCTCACTGATATTATTCTCAAGCTATTTCTTTAGGTTCTGCGCACCTGGGTCACCGGACTCGGCAGCGGCCAGAAGAACTCAGCTAATAAGGCTGTTAACGATCTTGAGCATGCAGGTCTCGGTCAATACGACGATACTGTTCTGAATCTCCTCGACCAGACCATGCTGATTGCACATAATTATGGTTTTTGGTGGTCTCCTAACCTGTTAGTAATAGGCGCACTGACTTCTTCGGTGGTCTAGGCATCAAGCTCCTGATCGGAATGTATGATGGTAAGAGCCCTTATCTTGAACTTCAATGTCTCGAACTTATAACCGCGATGAAGTGAATACTCTCCAGTCTAAGGATGTATACTTCAGGACAGCTGGTAGCGTGGATGGCTTCTACACCAATCCGAGTACGTACTCGAGCACTGAATGATGCCAAACAGATTTTGACAAATTTATAGCTACTCTCGAGGCTTTCAGCAACCGCATTACTCACATACTCAACACCTACAAGCACCAGACGTTGGGAAAACCCTGGTCCGAGCTCAACGAATACATCTTTGGTTTTGAGGCTCAGAATCCCCATGATCTTTGACCAGAGTGCGCATATTTTTCTGACGCTGACGCTGTTACACTGACCACTATGTCTATTCTGATGCGATGTCAATGTCAGGCTTCTATAGCTCGCATCTGAATTGGATTTGCGCTACTGCCAAACAGGTTCGTGGAAACGTCGGTAACAAGGACAGGCTCATCTTCACCGGAGGCGGTTCTGGCAAGGCCAGCGTTCAGTCGACATTCTTTGGCTCGGACTGCGCCATCGACGTAGTCTCCATCCACGACTACAACGAGTGAGCGAATATTCACGCTCAACCGATGAACATCTGACCATTCGCTATCTCTATTAGTGATTTCGATAGTTTCATGCCTAACGCCGTCTCTCAAGCCCGGGCGGCCGGCAAGAAGATTATCGTGGAGGAATGGGGCTCTCTCTTCAGCTCAAGTGATAGCTCTCGGCAAGCAAATTTGCAGGGCAACGTCGAGAAGATAAACAAATACGGCGTTCCGTGGCTCTACTGGGAGATCATCACCAACGGGGATCCCCACCAGGTACGATAGATTATTTATCATCAAGCGGACATGATCTGACATGGTATGATCTGCTCCCAGGACCAGGACTACGAGGTATGCTGGCATAGGTGTGTTCGTATAAGATGGCATATGCTGACCTTCTTCCAGATCCAAGTTAATGGAGCTGACTGGCAAACGCTCGAGTTCTATTTGAAGTCCACCTCTGGTGTGACGGCTGCATTCGATTTCTCTGCTGCTTTAGCGACATAAAAAATCTCAGTTCAGATGCTACTGACAGCGTAGGTTCATTCTCAAACATGTACGGACTCTCCATTCGTCATATGTCTGTCTTTATATGGTCTATTTTGTCTACTCTGCACTTCTAATTGATTCTTTATTTATCTCGTACAAGAACTCGTAGATGGGCTCATGTCTTTGTATTATCCCGTACGACGTTCTTAGTCTGTACACATCATACCCGTTGATACCGCTGTCCTTACGATTACCCGTGTCTGTTGTCTGTCAGGTGAAAAAATACTGTATTTTCACTGTACGACGTGCTTAGTGAGAGCTGTTGTCCGTGTGCAAAGATTTTTATTCCTTGAAGGTTCATAGGAGTATTGCTACTAATGGAAAGAGTGTACACTGTATCCCCAGTAAGAGCTGGAGTACACCTGAAATGTTATCTTGTCTGTGTGATGGTATAGTTGAATAGATCATCGGAAATCACAACCACAATGTGAACTGATCAGCACTGGGCCACCCTTTCCCGAGCGAGCACAAGAAGAAGAAGTAGAGGAAAAGGAAATATAGGATTAGAGCCGTTCTGGATTTACAAATATAGGTTGTCGGCGTAGGTAATGAAGTAATAAAGCATTGTAGGAAATACGGTAGCTGTCCATCCTCAAAACCTGGTCTCTTCCCTAAAGATTTCTACTGGATTAGTGCCAAGCAAGGTGTAAGTTTCCCAAATTCAGAACAGGAGGACTTCCGTTGAGATAGTGAGCGTGTAAGATGGTCAGGGGCATCTGGAAGTCCTCATCCTGCCTAGATAGCTCGAACGAATAAAGACGATTTTCAGAACAGTCAGTAAGCGCGAGACTAAGGTAGTGTACATTCAGTAGCTGTAGCTCTTTTATACCCCAGGAGTGGTAAGTCATATAATAGTAAAATAATGAGGGTAAAGAAAATTATTCAGCCTATGTGTTTTCAGTCCAGCCACATCGTCCTAAACGGAAGATATACCACGTGGAGTCCCGCGACCTGACTCCCAACTTTTACAACAGCCGACCCGACCGGCCGACGTCATATTCAATTTGTTTGTTTCGATCAGGTCCTAACTGTTATACATCATCCTTTGCATGCACACCTCCATGATTAATGCCGATGCCGCGCTTCGTCGTCAGCTACACCTTGTGTCCCTATTCTCACAGTTTAAGCTTGAATGTCCTCTACGAGTATAAAGTGAGACAGAATACAGGGCGACGCTACCCAACGGCGGCCTCAGTAGCACTTGCTCATGTCTGGATTCAAGCACTTCGCCATTGCCGGTGCTGGCAACCTCGGCTCCTTCATCGCTGAAGAGTTTCTCAAGCTCAAGGAGGCGGGAGTCGTAGCCACTGTCCTCATCCTGACCCGTGGGGTGCGTATCCTCTTCAGCATTGGTCATGCATCTTCACTGACTTCATCAGAGTAACGAAAGTTCACAAAATCTCGCTGCCCTTGGCGCGACGATCGCCCTCGTGGATTATACGTCCGGCTCCGATCTCGCATCTCTCCTTTCCAAGTACTCTATCGACGTGCTCATCTCCACTGTTAGTGGGGGAGGCTACGTATTTGAACCAGGCATGGCAAAGGCAGCCCTGTCTTCGGGTGTGAAACTCTTCCTACCGGCCGAGTTCGGTGTACGTTCTACTGGGCGCACCGACGAATTCCTGGCCGGCCGCACGAAGCTGCATAAAGAGCTCGAAGAGATGGGACTGCCGTACTTGCTGTGCTTCAGTGGACAATGGGCAGATTGGTCGTTCAACCCGTAAGTCCTCATTCGCCGATTGAGAAGACTGGAAGCTGAGCGATGCGAAGATATTTCGGCTGGGATATCCCTAATGGCAAGATCAGCATTCCGGGTGAAGGGAAGACACCTATCAGCTGGACGACCCGGCGCGACGTTGGTCGCTTCGTCGCACACATCCTCACGACTCTCCCTCCCGATCAGTTCCTTTGGAAGACGATCTGCATCGAGGGTGATCGCAAGGTACGTCCATCCCAGCGTCTATGTCTCACCTTACCAATTCATCTATTTTCCTTAGTCAATGAAAGATATTGCCAATGCCTACATCTCCAAGACGGGCAAGGCAATCGCAGTCACGCATACACCTATCTCCGAGCTGGAGCATACAATCGCGAGCGAGCCTTCGCCCTGGACGCAGCCGTATGTCCTCGCGTGGCTGCAGCTCGCGTGGGACAAGGGCGAGGGTGTGCCTGCTAAGACGGAGGAGGAGTGGTCGATGCGGCTGTGGCCGGAGTGGAAACCGAAGGGTGTCGTGGAGGCGCTACTGGAGACCTACCCGTAGCCAAGACGCTTGAACTGGAATGTATTCGTGTAATCAGCACTTGGAAGGAAGTAGTACATCGCATAAACGGTATATTGTGCACTTCAACACCGAAATGATAGAAGTCGAGGTACGTGCCAGGACTGGAAGAGGTAGCACAATCTCAATCTATGTTATGGAGAGAGAAGAACCAGAAAATAATCACACTCCTTGAAATGGAGACAGAGTCTTATTCTCCTTCGAAACATGACTTCTGTGGATGGCTTGCAAGCTGTGAGTCAAATCATAGGATGCATGATACCACACCATCAGCATTTCGATCACTTAGTGAAATATTGAGGCCCAGGAGCACTCAGAATATAGTCCAGTCGCGGAAGCACCAATCGCCGAGCTATCGCGATGCGCAGGGATTAATTTATGTGGCTGAGACTGACCGCCACCTTAACTGAGTTTCTTGCGAGCGATCAAGTTCGTGATTTGCCTTCCCAATAAGGCAGGAGGATGTCCTATTACAGAGAGCGCGCACCTTTGGGATTCAAATTATCTTCCTTTCCTTCACGTCCTATTTCACATTGTCGCCCTCTGTAGTATATAAGGCGTACATCCGTAAAAATTCCCGTCCCACTTCTTTCTTTCTCCCGCCATCTTCTCTGTGTGCAGGGCTCCAAGCCCACCGTCCCGTCAGTTTCTGCCGTCTCCAGAGCTCGCGGTACCGACGCTTGCTCGCTAAAAGGCCAGAGTCAATGTACATCTGCTTGCAACCTCCAATATTTTGCAGCGGCTGTATATGAGTTTTCTCATCTCGGACCGAGTCCTGCTTCACTTTCGACTCGCATACAGCTGCTTCACAGATTGGACGACCAATTTATTATCGTCACTGCCAGTCAAGGTCGTTTGCTCACCTGCCAGTGGCAGCGAGGAGCAGCGGATTTGTTTATGCTCCTTCTGCGCTTGGCGGTGATCCGGTGACCGGTACCCGATGTGGAGAATACCGGTCAGAATTCGAATACACGTTGACCTCTCCCTCTCGACGATGCTCTGCAACAGCGTTAGACATCGCTCTCTGCTAAGCATTTCACGACTTCAGACGACTCCGACACGACTATATACTGCCCCTTCAGCGCCACGTCGCTCCAACACCTTACTCTCCATCTCCCTCTTCTCTCTGGGCTGCACGTCCGCCTACGTCCTCGGCTCGCTCTACCCACCCACCCTCATCACCTATCTCGCCCCTCGTTCTGCTCCTCCACCCCTCCACCCCTCAGATCCGCGTGCCGGACCGTACATAGAAGCTCTCGAGGACTCCCTACAGTCCCTTCCACTGCTCTCACAGGCCCGTTCCGCGCCAGACGCAGCTGAATGGTACGAGACGCGACCGTACACGCATATACCGGAGGAGCGACGGGTGAACAGTCTCACGGTAGGTGCGTTGAACGGACCAGGGAAGCTCGCGCTAAGGCCGTTGGTAAGAGCACGGAGGGATGAGAGCGAGGCGATGGTGTTTCTCCATCTGGGGAGAGGAGTCTGCGGTCATGAGGGACTTGTGCATGGAGGGTTACTTGCGACGATCTTAGATGAGGGTCTTGGACGAGTGGTGAGTCTCCTGTATATTGTCTGGTTCCATGGATTGCAGGGCGGTGTGATATCGAAGAGCAGCGTGGAGGGAGTCAATGTCAGTTCTAGTCTCCCAGCTTCGCACGCCCAAGTGCGATACTTGGGATGCAAGTTCCTTCGATATTACACCTCTATCATGCGTTAGAAGAGTTATGCTCGTCCTGTCAACCATCAACCTCAATTGCCCTACTTCTCCTTGGTACTCATGCAACCATTGCGTATCAGGCAATTCAGAACCTCCCGGAGAAAGTTGGTGTAACGGGAAACCTTAATATAAATTACCGCGCGCCGACGCAGGCGGACCAGGTTCGTATATATGTCTCTTTCCGTCGCAAATCGTCCGATGCTGACTATATGCACTGCATTATTGGATATCCCGGACGTGCCTTACGTTATATTAACATATCGATCATACTTTTCTCAACTAATTTCGACGTCTGTGTACTGACCAACCTGCCCTCCCGCCAAACATTCCTCCCACCCGGCATTCCCTTCCCATTCGTCCCTCTACATCACCGTCCACTCTCTTCTTCCAACCCATCTATTCCGACTTCAGTTCGTAGTCATTAAGGCGAAAATTGGCACCGTCTCTGGCCGCAAAGCTGCCGTCAGCGGGCGAATAGAGGACATGAACGGCAAGGTGTTAGTCGAAGCTACGTAAGTCTTTTCTTTTCCCGATCACCTTATCCCCGCTAATGAATCCTTGTCCTATATGATATTACGTGCGTCCTTCGCAACCCTTTCCTCGCCCCCACATTCCACGTTTCTGCCTACCACTCTTCGACATTTCTTGACATTTCCAGCGCGACGTTCATCCAACCCCGTTACGCTACGCTTCTGAACAAAAACGCGATGAAACAGTCGATGGGTCATCCCAACGACGAGACTGCGGGGAGGCCGGTGGTAGAGGGCGAGTTGTATCCTACGCAAGGGAAGGACGAGCGGGAGGCGTGAGTAGGGAGATAGAGGTAGGATGGGTAGTGTAGAGGCAACGTCGTGCCGGATTCAGGGCTGGTTCGTAAGGCCTTCGTATTATCTTGGGATGCGAGAGCGCGGGGGTTGCCTATCATTCACGAGAGACGCGATAGCGTGTGCTTGTGGCTGGTGGGCTTCCTTCGGGTGAGTTGGTACTATGACTATTTCTCCCTAAAAACTCAAGTGCGTCTATGGTCAGAGTGCGAGCGATGTCCAGCAATAGTATATTCAGGCAAGGTGTGTGTATGCGGAGTTTTGCGCGTTTATTGTGGGCCCTTCGTGAAGGGTGCGTCGTTCTTTTCTTGCACTCGTCTGCAGGGACGCTCTTATGAACGGTGTCCTTCTGTATTTGCCGACTTAGAACATCATTTTGGTTGCCGCAATACAGACGGGCATCGCGAGCTCCTCGGGGTGTTAGCGGTTGACTGTCGAGGGTTCTATGTCTCCCAAGCATCATTCCTTGCCAGCCAGCGATCATTGCTGTAGCTCCTCGCTCTAGTCTTCTCTCGGAATTTTGCGATATGGGGCGATGAGAGCAGGGCCTGACCCTCACGTTCGTATCCTCGGCAAAAAACACGTAAGTAGAGGTAGAGGTGCTTCAAGGATCGCAACATGTTCGAGTTGGGGGTGTCAATAGCGTGTGGAGCATGTCGGACGCTGAACTATGCATCGCGAGTCCACTTCGGCACCCATAGTCGCGCACTCGTCAGCTGAGTTTCGTGATACTGAACGGTGTCGCCAGAGACCGTGGAACTTGATGACGTTAACCAGGGCGCACATTATGGAGTGAGTATACAGGTGGCACTGGTTGTGGCAGTTGCAATCAGCTTTTCAGAGTCACTCGCAACGATATTGACGTTTTCCACATCACTAGCAGATAAATTCAAATGATTTACAACAAGGGAAAGCGTAAAGATCGCGACAGTGGCCGCATCATGATCCCCACAGACTGCGAGCATGTCGGTGCCCTTCGGAATTGAGTATACCCAGTAGCACCCTTTTTCGTCTGCGCTCTTCGTCCCTGGCGAGTTCTCTTTCTCTCCCGACGTACCCTTGCCCAGAGATAGCATCGAATCCCGTCTCTCGTCGGAATGTTCCCGTCGAACGCCTGGTGTCTCCTCCTTCACCGTTGATGTGGCCCAACAGGTCGTCTGCCTCTTGTGCTTTGTCAACGGTGACCGTGGGTCCTGGGTGGAACGCGTGTTCATAGAGCAGCTTTGTACTTTGTAAACTGTTGACGATGCTGAGAAGCTCTTCTGCTAGCTGTGCTTCCTGCGCCGTGACTCTTGGTTCATAGCAGAGCTGCTCCTGGTTCCGATGAGATATCTCGTGGATCCTCGAATGGTGTTCCATCGCGTCGTCACGGTAGCCGGTCGTCGAGCTCGATTCTTGCTGCTGCGCGATCTCATGGAGCACCATGTCCAGTAGCTGGGTGTGGCGCGGATCGGGCGAGGTGGTGGTGCTCGTGTTTGACTCTGGCGAAATGGTGTATGGCGAGCTGTAAGAGCCGCGCAGTGCTAGTAAGCCGAGCTCATTCATGAGCTCTGCTGGGAGGTGTCCATACGTCTTGTTTGCTGTGTGGCCGAACGATGGTTTGGGAAGAGTCGCAGCTGGGGGACTGACATCGTATAACCAAGGCAGCTTTGTCTCAAAAGAAGGTACTGTCGGACTGTATGCAGATGCCTCTGTCATGCCGAGGAAACTTCTCCGCCTGTGGCACTCGGTGTGGCACGGATAGTTGGGCCAGTCGCCCAGGTCGACGTCGTAGGCGGAAATGCCGGCTCTAGACTCGAGATTTGGTGTGAGCCAGTCTGGGTTTGCATGTCGTGGCTTGGGCTGAGCGATGTAGGGTGCGTGCAGGGGCGGTGGACGTGTCGTGCATGGTGGCGAGTATTGTGGCACGTCTATGTGTCGCTGCATGAGTCGCCTAGAGGATGCGAATAACTGCTTAGGACTGTGCATTAGCTTCTAGACAGGCTGTTGTATGGAATTGAATCTTACTCTAGATGAACAGAAATCCCAGGGTTCGTTCGACGTGGAAGGAGTACTGTGGCCTTCACCGTGCTCGTACGCGACGGGACTCGGCATGCACTGGGTGGAGTCGTCGAAGGTGTAAGGATACGAGTACGAATATGTGTTTGAGAACATTGTGGAGAGTATCGTTGGCAGATGGGAAATCAGGAAGATGTTGTGGCAGGCAAAGAAGGATGAGTTTGTCTGTGGCCACATTTCCCGCGCTCTTAAATACCTCCGGCCCGGACACCAACAAAGTGGTGGCATACGAATTCCCACTGCAATTGCTGTGTCCGTGGCGAGAACAAAGAGGAGGTTCTCGGCATATGCACGCCACGCATGCCACTATCTTACAAGATCGCCTCATAAGCATCTACATAGACAATACAGTCCAGACAGCCAGCCATGCGCGACGGTTCCAGTAAGACAGATGGACTATACTAAATACGTGATGAAGTAAATTAACATGATTTCGCTAAGACAAAGTGAAAGAGGGGGGTCATCAACACACCAAGATGTAGAAGGTGTGCAATCGAGTCCTCAGCTGGGTATGACAACGGCTTTATGTAATACTGTGTACCTGTACAATCGAGTGCTAGGCACATATTAATGTACATGATATAAACTACGAGCGGATACAACGGACTCACCTCAGCCGTGGACAAGAACGACTGAGGAAAAAGGTGGAGAGTAGGGACAACGCTGAACTATGCTCGAATCCTATTTCTGTGACGAGACGCCACATCTTTTTCATCGCACCCTTGCCGATCGGGTGTCAATGATCTCAACACAAAACAGTCTCACCAACGTAACACACTGAGAAAATCAACTCGTTCCTATATCCCGCACTATACCAATGAGACCTATCCATTGTTCGACAACGGTCATAGAAGGTCGGCGCTCAGCCCTTTGCTGCCAGCAGGACTCCATTATGTCCCACATATCTTCGTTCACGAGCGGATACTTCTCCACTTCCGGTCTTTCTGGCCGGGCTCCTCTCGAAACTTCAATCAGATCCTGCGCGAAAAATCTTCGGCTGGGAAAAGGCACTTCTCCAGTACAAACCTAGATAAACCGTGAACGGAGACCAAATCGGACACTGAAAGATGGATCACACCTCTAGACATGTCATCCCGAAGCTGTACGTATCTGTCGCTGGCGTCGCTCCCCATCGTTCGTCATTCTCAATAGAGCCGCTGAAGATCTCAGGTGCCTGCCATCTGGCATCCTCAAATATATTCGCAGAGGGTCGAGCAAAGTGGACTGCGAAGTCGGCAACACGAGACATCCCATAGTCGCTGAGAACGGCTTCGCCGGAGTCGCTGATGAGGATATTGGACTAAAGATGGAATTTGAATGAAGAGGGAGTGCGATGAAACAAAGACACCTACTGCTCTGACATTGCCGTGGACTGCTGGCTTTGCACGGCTGTGTAAGTAACTGAGAGCACATGCCACACCGTGAAGCTAAGAAAAGCGTGGGTATTTCGTTCAAATTTCTATCTGTTATATACTCACAAGACGTAGCACATCTACATCGCGGTTTGTTGCCATGTAGTGCAAGATATTTCTGTTCCTATAGAATCGAGTGATGATCCCGGGCATGAAACAGGCGGTTTCTGCTACCCCGATAAATTCGGCTAGATTGGGATGACACAGTTGTTTCCATTCTTCTGATTCTCGGTGAAGCATCTGTACGAAAGTATACGTCAGCTACGTCAGAAGTATGGGGCAAGTTCATACTTTGACCGACTGGATGCTTCGGTAATCGTCGCGACGCATTCGCCAGAACCTAACGACGACAGTCTGATTTTTGTAACGAGCTAAATAGCTATCTGATTCGAGCTTGGAGGATATAGGAGTATTTTCATATCCAAATGCGCTTCCATCCTCTTCGCAGGAGGCCATAGACAGGAGACTCTTCCGTGTGCGTTCAAACTAGGGTAGCGTTCAGAGAGAAGTTTATTTTCAAAGGTGGGCCTAGACTCACATTCCGGTAAAGCGATTGCACCATAGGTGATAGATGTAATGCGGAATGTAGAAAGTATTGACGCTGAAAGGATTACAAACATCTCTGCTGTTGCTTTATATCGGACAATGCAGTCCTGTGGCTAGAGAAAGCGCTGCTTGTGTCAAATCAATATTCACTCCAGAATGAGGAAAGTTTTAGTGGGCTGTGTGATAAGATCACAGACAGCGTTGCGTTATGAGACAGAACCACATCCGGGAAGTCGAAGGCTGTAAGCACAGCCAAAGGTGGGCGGTGTACATACAATGAAGTCCGGATCGGGCTTATATGTTGTACACCTACGCTTAACCTCTTTGTCAATATGCAGGCCAGACGTGCCAGTGATAGAGTAGTATACAGACCGCGATTTTCGTGGCGCTTCCCGGTTGTGTCACGTGACATACCTCAGCATTGATCCGAAGACTCGGAGAGTGGTCCTCTTTCGAAGTACAAACTGACGCAATGCGGGCGAGTTAACCCACGCCCCTGTCTCTAATCGGGAAAAGACAGGTTTTAAGAGTTTGGACTAGGACTAGGAACAGGCCATGGGCGTCTCTAGGTGAGCGTTAACCTTGAGAATTCATAACCCAAATAACGTTCCAGGGAACCCTGTGCTGTATCGCTGCCCCTAGTACACAGTGACACGCTGTAATGAACTGGCCAGCTTTTCCTAAGTTTTGGGCTCATTCGCGGAGACCTCGTCGTTCCTCTGTGTGAGTTCTAATCTTTCGACTGGCAACAAATCACTCACCATCGAGCGCCGGACCCAGGCACCAGCCCTTGTAGGCTCTGGTTCACTAAGCATCGCAGGCTACCTCTGACAGTTTAGCTAGGCCTGATCGTGATGCAGTTCAAATGCCTTTTCCAGACCAATCCGTCGGAAATCCTGCGCTTGCCAATGCTCCGGCCCAGGCAGTATATGATGATGGTCAAACGGTGCAAATCCCAGAAGGCGCCCATGTCGTATACGCCCAAGGCAGTAGAAGTCATCATGACGATAGACAGACGCGACATTCTGCATTGGACGACTATCATCCATCCAGCCATAGCCGCAGTCATAGTCGACCGCCCGCACAGTCCCAGGAGCATTCGACGTCGCATTCACATCGCCACAGTCACTTGCAACCACAAAATCAGAACAGTCAATATCCCGCGCCCACGCAGCACGCACAGTATCCTTCACACTCACAGCAGAACCAGCTGCCGCCGTTGCAACACCCGGACTTCCAGTATTCTCGTTGTACTGGGAAAAAGAAGGCTCTTTGCGTGAGCACTCTCACCGGTGCTGTTACCTGAGCTCTCTTGAATTTGTTGATAGATTGGTATAAACTATACGGGTCAACATTCGGAACTTCACGGATGTATCAACGATGCAGAAGACGCCTATCGATTCCTCCGGGGTAAGTGCTCCTTTTGTACTGAATGAACGTATCTCTACTTTTAATACAGAGCATTACGGCTTTCGCGACGAGGATATGGTCCTACTTTGTGATGACACCCGAAATCCAAGGGGTATTCCGACAAAAAAAAACATTATTGGTGCAATGCGTTGGCTTGTCAAGGATGCACAGCCTCATGACTCCTTATTCATACACTGTGCGTAATTGGTGAACTTGTATCCACTTTTGATACAATAGTAATGACGGCGTGTAGACTCCGGCCATGGTGGGCGAACCAAGGATCTCGATGGCGATGAACCTGACGGTTTTGACGAAGGTTATATAATTGCCTATGTCTTGATCTACCGGTAACTCACACCAACACAAGATATATATCCAGTGGATTACAAGCAGGCTGGGATCATTCTAGATGATGTAGGTTCTATATACCTGGAAGCGCGGTACTAGGCTAGACGAGTTTGATAGGATTTGCATATGATACTGGTTTGCTGTCGATTACGCCTCTAATTCCTCTAAAATGTGCTCATTGGGAGATCTAGGTCAGGCCCCTGCCGCCAGCTTGCCGCTTGACGGTAAGTACCATGTCTATCGAACCAGTCCCATGAAGTTATGCCAATGCTCTACCTTATTATTCTGTAGGCTGTTTTCGACGTATGTTCAGAGGTAGCGATTTTCCCCTCCACTGATATTCTATCGCACTAGTCCTGCCACTCGGGCTCCATCTTAGGTGCGTGCTTTCCAAAGACTGTGTGGTCAAGTGAACTCATTCGTATACAGACCTTCCTTTCCTTGTGAGTAGACGATCCTGGCATTTTGGCATGGGTTAACAGTCGTTTCTCCTGCCAGTATCATTCAGATGGAAGAGTCAAATCAGCCCCTCAAGTGACTCCTCAGTTCCGTAAGGAACGGACCTCTCCCGCAGATGTCGTACGTTCACGTAACATCAGTAGCAAGTTGTATTTGACCGATTCAATGCCCCGCTAGATATGTTTTAGTGGATGCACAGATTCACAGACTAGCGCTGATACTTCTGAGGGCGGTGTTGCTGTGGGTGCTATGAGCTATGTATGTGTCCGTCACCAATATCTACTTGGGCCAATATCTCACAGCAGCTGCAGGCGTTCACATTATCGCTGAGTCCGCGTATTTCCAACTTCTAATCCAATGGTCCGAATTGACTCCTTATAGAACGCAACCCTGATCAAAGCTACGCACAGCTCCTGAGGTCGGTCAGGTGAGACGATCTCTCATGGATAAAGCGCTGCGTTAATCGTGCGAGCATAGAGAGATCCTTAACAAAAGATACAGTCAAAAGCCTCAACTGTCCAGCTCGCACAAAATCGTAGGCCATGTCACAATAATCTTATCATATGCATGCTGATACGTCCCCCTAGCACACAAATTTGAAGTTCATTATCTAATTCTTGCATCGCTTGCCGATAATCGCTTCATCTGAAGCCCATCCTGTCGTGCCATCGTCTTGCTATCGTTTCCAAGCTTGTACTAACAACCTCACCATTGGTCGCAATCTGCATACCTATATTGTAATTGATGATCTCGCATCATGAAAGATATCATTAAAAACTGCTACATCGCCTTCGTAACTCAAAGGAAATTGGTCCATAGTCAACTGCCTGTTTCGGAACGCACGGTTTTGGCCACGTGACACCTCGGTTAAAGGGCTGTGGGTACTCTGCAAACACCTCAGGAAGTGCCTTTGTATGCGCCTTTCCTTCGATGCTAGAAGGTAGCAGATAGCACCATAAAATATTTTTTAGGGTCAAAGCCATAGCAACCTCACGTTGAAGCACACTCGAGTAAGTACAGCTATTGATCCTACTACATCTATTCCTGAAGTCCAAAAAACCCCACCATCCTCTCGTCGTCCGAGAGCTTGTACATCATAAGACCTAGAAACATGTAGAGGAAAAGTTATTTTGCTGGTGATATACAGCCTAAGATACTGAGGCCTCCTCTCCGGCCGACTCGCTAGATTGCCATGTGCAGCAGTGGCCCACCCCACAAGTGCAGTGATGTCTAGTCAAATCAGAGCCAAAATTGTGTGCGCATTCCTCACTTTTCGTTTTCTCTGAGGCCAGTCACAGTGATTTCACTTCAAAATAGCACCAACTTCAAGTCCTGAGAAATCATGAAACGAACGTGGCAGGGATCATATGAGCTTATTACACGGGGGTTCTCGCAAATACACCAAGCCCTGCTATCTCACATACATCGACCTAGGTTATTAATCAGTACCTTGAGCTGTAAGGAACGGATCGCGTCTGGGCGAGTGGGCTTCCTTTTGCATTGATGAAGCATCAGACAGCGCGGAACACGCAACATAGGCGAACCAGTACCTGAAATACGCAGCAAGTACGTGGACACCCCAAACGTTCCCGCCTCCAGTCCGAGGCTCTGAGAAGCTAATAAGACAGAAAACACACCCCGGCCGACTACCCCTTCTTTTTCTTCTAGCAGGTCACAGTGATAGTTCACAGGATCCAGACCGTTCAAAGAAAAAGAGAGAGTAGCACATCTCCGAAGAGAATGCTGGTGAAAAAATTAGGGAGAATGTTAGGTCTAATAAGACCACTCCAGCAATCTCCAGACCCGAAGGACGTGGTGATTGTTGTGCAGACAGTGACCCTGCACTAGTCGCACAAGGCGGTGCTGTGAAAAGGGAATGGATCAGCCAACGAGACTTTAGAACGTCGCCACGAACCGGAGTGGCATCTGCCATGAACTGAATAATAGACGGAGTGTGTAGGATGTCTGTGTCAGAGGTCATTCTCCACAGCAGGTCCGCGAAGAGACTCTGGCATTGCACCAGAAGGACAAAATCTGTGACACATGATTCAATGTGAAGGCGGTCGCGACGTCGCTGCTCTATAGAAACAATGTTAGTCATTAATAGAGATGGTGAGAATCTCGTCGGTGAAGTGCTATGTACGTGAAGGCCTTGCAATGCAGGCACCGAATGCATGCAGGTGGTCGCGATGTTGCTGCTCTACACAAACGATGTTAGTCATTAACAGAAATGGTGGGCTCTTGCCGGCGAAGTACTGTAGATGTGAAAGCCTTGCAATGCAGGCAGTGACAGTGATGCGTCAATCTCATCTGAAGACAGATGGACTGTGTGGAACTTACCAGTGTGGCGGACGATGAGATTTGCAAGTTGTATCTTTGAGGATATGGTCAAGGCTATGGGAAGGCATGTTAGTGAGATCGAGGGTAACCCAGTCAGCCAGTAGAGCCGTAGTCGATAGTAACGCCGTTGCCGCAATAATCCGTAAGGTCGAGACTAATGGATGACAGGATTCGCAACGCAGTTAGTCAGTAGGGCCGCCGTCGATAGTCACACCGTTGAGATAAGAATCCGAGGCCAACAACAAAGCAAGTTCATGATCCAGTCAGACAGCGCCGCAGTCGGTCGAGATGAGAACAAAGCTAGTAGTCAGACACTGAATAGAGCCGCTTGAGGTCTCGAGTCTGGAGGACGAGGTGTCTCAGCAGGGTCCCTGACAGTAGTCACCGATCACGTTTCCTGTGACAATTGCCTCTCCCTCCGATGTTCGGCCACAGAATAGTAGACACTCAGAGTTACACATGCCGACATTACCAAGGACCAAAAAGTGGCGCAGTGCAGGACAAAGACCGATGATAACTTGGGATCGCAGCGGAAGCACTCAGAACAGTCGACGATAAAGAAGAAAGCAAGAAGCAAGGCAGAGGTAGACAGGTGAGGTAGGAAATGAACGAGGCATATGGCTTGAACGCACTCCCGTGAACATTGTGGGGCGATGTCGTGTGAACGATGTGCGCCCCTCGGGAGCCGCTCGCACCAGCGTAAAAAGAAGTGGAGTGGAGATGAAAGCGAGGAAGCAAGAGGCCAGATAAAAAGCAACGTGGAGGTCTGAGGAGTAGCATTGATGTGGTCTGGTGGGCACGTTGAAGCAAACTGACACTTGAGGAAAACCGAGAAGAACGTCGAGGTAGACCGGAGTGAACGTTGAGGCAGACTGACGGGAACGTTGAGGTATACTGAAGGGAACGTTAAGGTATACTGAAGGGAACGTTGAAATAAACCGGAGAGGCGTCGAAGAAAACCGGGAGGAGCGCTGAGAAAGACCGACGGGAACAAGCCGAGCCGAGGCGAGTGTTGGCAGAAGCGTTGAAACGAACTAGAGAGGCGTTGAAGAAACCAGGAGCAGCGCTGAGGGAGACCGACGGGCACATTGAAACAAACTGGAGAGGCGTTGAACGAGACCAGGAGGAAACCCGAGGAATACCGACGGGGACAAGACAAGCCTAGTTGAGGGGAGCCGATAGGGAAGAGACAGAGTAGAGATGAAAGCGAGAAAGCAAGAGGCTAGATAATAAGCGATGTCGAGGTCTGAGGAGTAGCGTTGAGGCAGTCCGGCGGACACGTTCAAGAAAACTGAAACTTGAGGAAAACCAAGAGTAATGTTGAGGCAGATCGAGGTGAACATTGAGGTAGAGCGAAGTGAACGTTGAGGAATCTGGGCCAGACGTCGAGGAACACCAGGCGCGCTGAGGAGACCGACGAGAACGTTGAAACAAACCGGAGATGTGTTGAAGAAAACCAGGAAGAGCACTGAGGAGACCGACGGGAACGTTCAAAGTTGAAACAAACCGGAGAGGCATTGAAGAAATTGAGGAGTGCTGAGGGAGACCGACGGGAACGAGACGAAACGAGACGAGTGTTGAGTCAAGCGGATAGGGAAGTTGAGGATAGCCTAGGGAGACTGAGGCAGGCGTTGAGGAAGACCGACATGACGTTGAGGGTGATCCGAGACGTAAAGTTCAGGGAGACCGAGAGCAGCGCCGAAGGAATTAGTGAGGCATCAAGATTGAGGAGACAGGAAGTCTGAGGCGAAGCCAGTCCAGGTATAAAAGTCGAGGTGAGCAAAATGACACATCGAGAAGATAGCATAGAGGAGGCAGCACTGTGACTGCCGAACACGGAGAAGACGTCTTGAATAAATACGATGAGCTTGAGGGTTCGGGGTATCTTGCGTGAACACGATGACATGGTGGGATTGAAGAGCGGTCTGGAAAAATCACAAAGTCTCTATATGGTGGCTTTACGCTCTTTATGATTCAGTCGGGTAGTAAATGTCAGCCGCCGACATGTGACGAGCTGCGTCGCGCGCCACGGCCCACATGATGGTCGGGTGGCACGAGGCTCTTTAAAGGGTGGGCATTGCGCTCTTTATGTGCCTCGTATATTATCTGTTGGAATAAAGTGAACGAAAAGCACGTCAGCGGTTGACCAGCAACCAACTGAATGGAACGCCACGCGAGGAACCCGGGTGACTATGAGGTGGCACGAAGCTCTTTTGGTGGCATTTCGCTCTTTATAGGCCCAGAATAATCTTTTCGAATGCAACAGAACACTCGTATCGTCGACCAGCGAGGCACGGTATGGAGGATGAGATGAGGGTAGAAGACAAGTAAGAGGCGACGGTCGAAATGTGCCACAGGAGCTTTTATACGTCGGGCCAGGCCTGCTGATGTAAGAAAAGAAGCATGATTATCATTCTAATCAGCGCTTATCAGCCAAAAAAAAGAAGTTCTTCGTCCTGGCCCAAGCGTCGTAGTGGTCGTCTTGCCATCAAGAGTCTCCTAATTAAGTGCTGATAAAAAGCAAAATAGGGACCCATAAGAGTTGAGCCACTGGGTCCATGAGGGCTCTGGAGAACAACGCACTGAGGACAACACAAGGTGCTTTGCATTCCTGGTGATTTCTAATCAAATCGGAGCCAAAATTCTGCGCGCGTTCCTCACGACTCAGTCGCGGTTTTCTCCGAGGCCAGTCACAGTGAGCTAACTTCAAAGTCGCACCAACTTATCATTGCTCTCGCCGCTGCTGCTAACATCGTAGATACATCGACAAAGGTCATTATTCATCAGTACCGTGAGTAGTTTGTTGTAGCAATCAGGCTGATCTGTATGTACGGATCACGGCTGGGTGAACGAGCTACCCGTCGCGTAGATGACGCAGCAGACAGCGCAGATCATTCAACATAGACACAGCCAGTACCCGAGGGAAATACGCAGCAAGTACGTGGACACCCCGAAACGTCCCCCCCTTCCTTCTGAGACTGACAGAAGATACGCCCCTGCTGACTACCCCTTCTTTTTCTTCTGGCAGGTCACAGCGATAGTTCACAGGATCCAGACCGTTCAAAGAAAAAGAGAGGGTAGCACATCTCCGAAGAGAATGCCGGTGAAAAATTAGGGAGAATGTCAGGCCTAATAAGACCACTCCTGCAACCTCCAGACCCGAAGGACGTAGTGATTGCTGTGCAGACAGTGACCCTGCACTAGTCGCACAAAGCGGTGCTGTGAAAAGGGAACGGATCAGACAATGAGACTTTAAAACGACGCTACGAACCGGATTGGAATGGGATGAATAGATAGTGTACGCAGGATGTCTGTGGGAGAGGTCATTCTCCACAGCAGTCCCGCGAAGAGACACCATCGCACCAAGGGGATAAAATCTGCGACACATGATTCACTGTTCGAGCGGTCGTGATGTTGCTGCTCTGTAGAAACGATGTTAGTCATTAAGAGAAATAGTGTAATCTCGCCGGTGAAGTGTTGTGGATGTGAGGGCTTTGCAATGTAGGCACCGAATGCATGAAGGCGGTCGTGACGTCGCTGCTCTATGAAACGACGTCAGTCATTAACAGAAATGATGGGCTCTCGCCGGTGAAATGCTGTGGATGTGAAGGCCTTGCAATGCAGGCGCAGAATACAACGCGGAGGTGCTGGAGTAACTTGGCCGTCGATCTCATCTGAAGGCAGATGAACTATGTTGAACATACCGGTGTGGTTGACGATAAGCTTGTCGTTGTGTCTTTGAGGGCAAGTCCCGTCCATATGGTCGAGGCTATGGGAAGGCAGGTTAATGAGATCGGAGGGAACCAAAGCAGTCAAGTATAGCCATAGTCGATAGCCACGCCGTTGCCATAATAATCCGTAAGGTCGAGGGTCAGTAAGGCGGTAAGTCGATAGTCACGCCGTTGAGACAAGAATCCGAGGCTAACACAAGGCAATTTCACGATCCAATAAGGCCGCAGTCAGTTGAGCTGAGAACAAAGCTGGTGATCAGACGTCGAGGAGAGCTGCTTGCGGTCTGAAGTAGGTCTTGAGTCTTGACTTGCCTAAAGGACGACGAGGAGTCTGAGCAAGGGACACGACAGAAGTGACAGTACTCACAGGTCATAATTCCATTGAGTCAGCCTCCTGCGACATTTGCTGCGCCCTTCGATGTTCGGCCACAGAATAGCTCAGAGTTATAAATGTCGACATTGCCAAAGACCAAAACGTTGCGCAATAGACATCAGGGACACCGACGATAACTTGGGCCGGAGCAGAACCACTCAGAACAGTCGACGATCACTCACAGACAAGAAAGAAAGCAAGAGGTAGACAAGTGAGGTGGGAAATGGACGAGGCATATGGCTTGAACGCACTCCCGTGAATATTGTGGGGCGACGCCGCGTGAACGATGTGCGTCCCTCGGGAGCCGCTCGCACCAGCCTAAGAAGAAGCAGAGTTGAGGTGAAAGCGAAGAAGCAAGATAACAAGCAACGTTGAGGTCTCAGGGGTAGCGTTGAGGCAGTCCGGTGGGCACGCTGAAGCAAACTGACTCTTGAAGAAACACGAGAGGAACATTGAGGCAGACCGAGGTAGATGCTGGGGTGGACGTTGAGGTAGACTGGAATGAACGTTGAGGAAAACCGAAGTGAACGTTGAGGCAGACCGAATTGAGCGTTGAGGCAGACCGAATTGAGCGCTGAGGCAGACCGAGCTGAACGTTGAGGAAACTGGAAGAGACGTCGAGGAAGCCCAGGAGAGGCGCTGAGAAGACCGACGAGAACCTTGGAGAAAACCGAGAGGAATGTCGAGGTAGACCGAAGTGAACGTTGAGGTAGACGGAATTGAGCGTTGAGGTAGACCGAGGTGAACATTGAGGAAACTGGAAGAGACATCAAGAAAGCCCAGGAGAGATGCTGAGGAGACCGATGAGAACCTTAGGGAAAACCGTTGAGGCATTTAAAAACCACAGGAGGAGCGCTGAGGGAGACGGACAAGAACGTTGACAAAAAACCAAACAAGTGTTAAAAAACCTAGGAGGAGCGTTGAGGAGACTGACGGGAACGAGAAAAATCCAGGAGGAGGGCTGAGGGACACCGACGGGAATGAGACGAGACGGCACGAGTGTTGAGGGAAGCATTGACACGAACCAGCGAGGCATTGAAGAAAACCAGGTGGAGCGTTGAGGGGACCGACTGGAACGTTGAAACGAACTGGAGTGGTGTTGAAAAAAACCAGGAGGGGCGCCGAGGAAGACCGACGGGAACGAGACGAGTGTTGAGGGAAGCCGAGAGGGGAGTTGAGGAAAGCCGAGGGAGACTGAGACAGGCGTTGAGGAGGGTCCGAAGCGTAGAGTCCAGAGAGACCGAGAAGCAGCATCAAGGTTGAGGAGATAGGAAGTCCGAGGCGAAGTCGTCTAAGTATCGAGGCAAGCAAAACAAAGCGTCGAGAAGATCCAGAAAACAGAATATTGGGCAATGTTGGCGAAGACAGAGAAGCGGTCTTGAAGAAATACAATGAGGTTGAGGACGGGTATCTTGCATGAATGCGAGGACATGTTGGAATGCAAGAGCGGGCTGGAAAAATCGCGAAGTCTCCGTATGGTGGCATTTAACTATTTATGATTCAGTTGGATGGGACTATTCGTCAGCCGCCGACCTGCGACGACTGCGTGGCGCGCCACACCCTATGGTGGTCGGTTGGCACGAGGCTCTTTACCGGGTGGGCATTGCGCTCTTTACGTGTCTCACATCATCTTTTGGAAGAAAGTGAACGAAACGCACGTCAGCGGTTGACCAGCAACCAACTGAGTGGAACGCCACGCAAGGAACCCGGGTGACTATGAGGTGGCATTTCGCTCTTTATGGGCCCAGGATAATCTTTTCGAGGATAGAGTATGCAGGGACACTCGTACCGTCGACCAGCGAGGCACGGTATAGAGGATGAGATGAGGGTAGAAGGCAAGTAAGAGGCGACGGTCGAAATGTGCCACACAGGAGCTTTTATACGTCGGGCCAGGCCTGCTGATGTAAGAAAAGAAGTGTGATTATCATTCTAATCAGCGCTTATCAGGAAAGAAGCTCTTTGTGTTGGCCATAGGCGTGCCTTCTTGCAATCAAGACTCTCCTAATTAAGTGCGAGCGAGAAGCAAAATAGGGACCCACAAACACTGCGCCGGGCGGTCCGGAGTTGTCGGGGTGGTATTGGCCGGCCGATCCTTTGTACAGCTCCGGATAAGACACAACACGAGGTGTTGTCTACCCTGGCTTGGTGGTCAAAGGGCAAGTGACGTGGTCGTTAGTTCAATTGGGGCCACACCGGCAGAAGAGGTCGGCCGACGAAAAGGTCACATGGAGTGCCGGTGTGGCAGCTCCGAGCAGTATATATGATATATCCGTGTTACCGTGGGATCATATGTTTGTAGTGCATTCGAGCATCGATTCATTCTCCGCTTCTAGCGTTGACTATAAAGTGACTACCAAATCGAATTTGTAGTCCCTAACCTAAGGATTTGGTCCCTCCTCTCTCATTATTACACATACTCACTCCATTTTAATATTAAATTGTCCTTGTAATACTACAATTTTTCCACAATATTAATGTTGTGAATTATCTGCCAATATTTCATTTTCTAAACTATGCATCCGTATTCTGGGTATTCTGACTGTGGAAATCTATAGGTAGGCAGCTTGTAAGTAATGGGTGGCTGAATGGGTGTTGCGCCGGTTTAGACATCTTTGATTGGCTGTTTGCTTTGCATACTGACTCCATAGTAGACTCGGCTTTATCATTTTGGTATCATGGGAGCTAGTCAGACGAGCCAGAGCCTGCACAACACTACCGAGCAAACGTGCTTGTCTTGAAATATTATGGGTATCTAATGCATATTGAATAAGCCCGACACGGTACGAATGGGCGCGCTTGGTCGGCGCACGCGCATACTGTACAACTACATGCTTTAAATACCTTTTTCTGATCATGCGCCCCCCTCTCTACCTTGTGGAGCTCGCAAGCTCGACCCAAAATTCTGAAAATTCAATATCTTATTCTTCCGCTATTATCAGGTCCGCGAGCTATATCGTACGTGCATCTAGGAGAGAAGGGGCTTGGTAGCATTATGATTTAGTTCCGATATGGACACGTTATGGAGCTGTCGCGTGGCCGAAAACGTGCGTTCCGAAATTGGCAGTGCTATGGCCTTACCCGTGTCCCGCGGTGGCGCAAAAATGGACTGTCCCCTTGTACATGTCCTTTGTTCAATTACGCCAATACACGTCCTTTGCCAGACGTGTTAGATATCCCTCCTGCAGTGTCTACCCGGAACTCCAACACACGTTGACCGGGATATCCCCTCTCGACGATGTCCTCCAACAGCGTTAGACATACCACCCTTTCTGCGCCACATCGCTCCAGCACCTTACTTTACATCTCCCTCTTCGTTCTGGGATGCACGTCAGCACTGCGGGAAGTAGACCCACTTGTGCAGAGTGCCAAAGCCACTTCTCAGCAAGTGCCCAAGGCACTAACAATGAGTGTTATGTCTCGTCCTGGGACACTTGTTGGAAGTGCATTGGGCACTGCTTTCTCAAGTGCCTAAGGCACTGAGTGGGACATTTTTCCTATTGTGCTGGAGTGTCCGAGGCACTTCTATTGAGTGGGTAGTGCCTCGGGCACTTCTATTGAGTGGTATAGGTACCTCTTCGGGACTGCCCCTGGCACTCATAGCTAGTCATCTATACACTCAACTTGTCACGCATTTTAAATAGCAATAATACAATTATATTATCACACCTACAGAAGTACAATATCAACTGATCATATATAGCCCTACCTATGATGCCGGTGCCCGCAACATGTCCAGCCCCACAGTGCCATCTCCAAGCATAACATAGACATACCAACTTGCACCTTCTCGTAGGATGCGATGTCCTGGAAATGGTTACGGAGTTTAAGTCAAGGCCTCCAAGGTTTTATCGAATGGTTGTACTCACGCTGTCAAGAATGAGGTCGGCGATGTGGGGTCATGTCACCTCGGAAAGTACAAGATAGAGGGTGAATGGATCTCGTCGATGTCCACATCATCCAGTTCGTCGCTCCGCAGGATCTTCGAAGATGACCGCAGTGTCATAAACACGATTGCTGTAGATCCAATGGCAGGAACTCGGCATAGACAATCCGGCTCATACATATCGCCTCGGAAAGCACAAGATGGAGGGCGAAAGAACCTTGTCGATGTCCACATCATCTCGTTCGCCCCTCTGCGGGATCTTGGAAAGTTTGTGCCTCTGTCATGATCAAATGGTGACGCACCTAGGACAAACTATTGCACAACATTTGAGGGTCCTGTCAGCTGCAGACCGCCACTCCATATTCGAGCGTCAGAGTGCTGGCCATCAAATTACGACAAATATCCGTAACCGTCGCTGTTATATAAATCTCGGTGTCTCTGTCGGGTGTACATTAGTGCTCCTGGGCCTCATGCCCACCCGCCTAGCTCGACGGCGAACACCACAGCAAGCCTCGAGAGGTCTCTGGTATGCTCGATGCCAAACTCGCCATTAGGTAGGTCGATCTTATCGTTTGCGGTGTGCATATACAGGTCTCCTAGCGTCTTCATATACACTTTCATGGCGCATGCAGCTGGATACCCAGTGGCGCCCCAGTGCATGTGATCTGAGCCAGCACCTGGGAACATATCTCTCCCTACGGAGAGTATACACCACAAATGGTCACCGGATTCTATTATCAACGAAGACTGATAACGGACCTTGAACGGGTGTGTTCGTGTACTCCGCCAGCATCAAGCCGTACTCAGTCAGCTTGGGATCCATATCGCTGGCAATCATGGTGCGGTGGGATCTTCGGTTCCGCGTTTGCATGAATAGGATCTAAGAGGCAGTCTTGCGCAGCACAGCCAAGACGTTACGTTTAAGTCACCATTCAAAGTCCATTAATAATCACGGCTAAGCAAGACTCACTTGGATGAACGCAAACCGAGTCCAAGAGACGACCGAACCACAGATAACAGGACAGATGCCCGAGCCGGAATGCTGCATGCTAGTGACCAGGACGACTTCGCTGGATCAAACAACCACCTACCTCACCCCACTCCAACATCGTTTTGTCCTTGCACTCCTGTCATTTCCCGGCGCATATACGCAGATGAAATTAAAGACAGAGAGATAAAACACGAAATTGAGAAGAGAACTATGATGGAAAAAAAGGCGAGGATATGCTGAAAGCGTAAACACACCTTTATCAACAGAATACGACTCTTCAGCTCTGAGCTCTCCCATACAGGGACAGCATGATGAGTGTACTGGGAGAAGTAGGAGGACAATCATTAGGGAATGGTACGAGTATACCTTGGATGTCCATGGGCGTCTCATATTGCACCCGCGCTCAAGCCCGTGTTGACGGGTCGGGAAGGGTATGCGACTTCCAGAGATGTGAAACTTACCACCGGCCTTCTTGATGCATATATGCACCTAGTTCACGTCTCCAGTACCCTTATCATACCCTATTCCACTCCTCATGACCATCTGTCAAGCTTCCAAAGAGTCCACCAATCAAACCCATCTCAGGATGCTTCAGCGGCAGTTTCACGCTGTCAAGCACTGTCGCCTAGACCATAGCCGAGTTCTGCATGCAGAAATGCAAAATCTGAGAAACTGTAAGAGAACTAACTTGCGAAGACAGAGCATTCAAGGGATGTGAAATCACAAGCAGTGTGCGGGATGGTCGAGGAGGAGAGAAAGAGCATTCGAAGTCCGCCGGGCAGTAGCTCCGTGACATCGCAGTGATCACGTGATGTATGTGACCACGAAACATTGCGATGCAGCTGCAGCACTTTTCAATGATCCTTCCACCAGGCTGAGCTTATTAACGTCATTGGCGAGAAACGTTCTCGAGAAGATAACAGCAATGAAGGCTCCTTGGATCTAAGAACTGTAAGCATAAACATAACATCATCGCGTCTATCATTAAAACAAATCGCGTGAACCAGTCGGACACATCACACAACAAGCTTGCCATGGCGCTGGCCTAGTCAATGTGTAGCCTCCTAACTGTATATATTGTGGTCCTTATGGATCTCATGTTAGACTTACCGGGATACCTGCACGAAGGCGGGCTGCGAGCTGCTCACAAAATCGCCCACCGACGGTGCCCAACCCAATGACGCCCAGTCCAACAACTTGAGTACCAAGTCCCAACCACCCTCCGCTTATCTGCAATGTCGCCCTTCCTCCTGCTCACCACCATCTGTCATCCATGAAAATTGCTCTGCCGCCTTCATCGAGTTCATTGGGACCACTTTCTTCCTCCTCGGGTTTTGCGGCATCCAGGCCCTCATGGGAGACACCTCCTCGAACGTTGAACATGTACTGCACATTGCCCTGTGCATCGAATTCAGCCTAATCATCATCGTGTGGCTCTTCTACCGTGTCACAGGCAGCCTGTTCAGCCCCAACGTGAGCCTCACGCTGCTGCTTGTCGGCGTGATCTCCCCGGTACGCTTCGCGCCGTACTGCATTGCGTAGTTGGCGGGCGCGATTGCGGTCTCGGTGTTGGTGCTGGTGTTGACTCCTGGCCCGCTGTCCGCGACGTGGGTACTCGCTGATGCTGAGAGTCGTGATGCACTGATGTTCTTTCTACGTGTGCCAGCACGTGTCTGCAGACGGGCGTGAACAAGGCTCAGTGCATCTTCATTGAGGAGTTCATCACGTCGGGGCTGGTACTCGCCGTGCTCATGCTGGCCGCTAAGTACCAAGTTACACCGTTTGCACCTGTAAGCAGATATGAGATATACTCACATCTAACCTGATGTTTCTTCCAGATTGGCATTGACCTTACCTTGTTCACCGGCCTTCTGTAAGGATCGTGTTCACTAGTTGAGTTCAACTCTTTACTGAATCTGACTTCTAACAGCTTTGCCATCTATTAATCGTAGCAGGAACCAGCCAACACCGCACGCTCCTTTGGCCCCGCCGCTGTCATAGGTTTCTCATACACAGACCAAGACCAATGGATCATGAGCAACGCCCCCTCCCATCTGATCCCTTTCGCTAACTGACGTGACCGCCCAGTGATCTGAGCACGAGATAGTACAGCGCAGGAATCAGTGTTGAGTGAGATCACGACCCTGACGCGGGTGTGTGCTCATGGTTTGAGGATGGTGTGGATACCGGCGCCGAGCAGGGAGCCGATGAAGGGCTCGAGCCAGTACTGACTTGTGTCAACCTTTCACAGTTCGAGTCTCTCTCTTCAGTCAAAATTCCCTTGCAAGGGCGCTGCGGATACTGATTGCTCATCACAACTATGTATTACTATTATTGTATATTTCACTGAATAAAAGTGTCCTGGCCACTCAAAAGAAGTGCCCAATAAACATTGTCCAAGGCACTGTTTCGGAAAGTGCCCAAGACACTTGTTACGGTGGGCCGCCGGTGGGACAGAAAATACACTCGATAGTAGTGCCTTGGACATTTTTTCAGAAGGCACTTAATACACGTGCCGTCTAGTTCAGTGCCTTAGGCACTTCTTCGAAGTGACAAGTGCCCAAAGCACTCGACCCAAGTGACTTTACTTCCCGCAGTGTCAGCCTACCTCCTCGGCTCGTTCTACCCACCCTCTCTCCTCACCCTTCGCTCTGCTCCTTCACCCTTTCATCCAGGCCACCTCTCAGATCCGTCTGTCGTACCCTCTTCAACGTCTACTGCGGTGGCGGAAAGTGGAATGGCTCCCTTCCTTGAATCTGTGAAATTGGGTTTGGATATATGCATCGTTAGAACAACAAGTTTAAGGTCTGCAGTCATTCGCAGATGTACCTATAACTGACGCTGGCGTCGATACACTGGCTTTCCTTGAGGCGTCAGAGGGTTTGGCTCGTCTGTTTGGTACGTGGAACGTTTCTATGAAGGGGAAATATACAAATAACTGCTCTTCATGTAGATCTCCTTGGGTCCGCCGCTTTCTCTGTCGTCCAGTCTGACCTGCGGGGCAACATTGAAGTAAGGTCCCCGCCCGCATCTCACCTCTTTTGCTCCTTCTAAACTGATAATCAACCCAGAAAGTCCGTGGAAGGTATAACTCAGCCCCTGCACAATCTGCGACACTCGAGTAGCTAATCGAGAACGAGAAAGGCGAGAAGAAGCGTACCGCCACGGAAGGTCTGATGTGGCTGCTTCGCGGGCTCTCTTTCACCTGCAAAGGTCTCCAGAACGCGCAGAATAACAAGAGCGAAGATCTCTCTACTGCTTTCAGGAGAGGATACGACGTCACGCTTAAGAAGTACCACAACTTTATAGTCCAGGGCGTATTCTCTGTAAGTTCAGTGTCCACCGACAGTATATTTGATCGCGGATTATCTCATGTACATTGATACGGACTACAGGTTGCGATGAACGCATGTCCGCATCGCGTCGACTTCTACAACAAGTTGGCAGCGGATCCCGCTGGCGGCGCGTCGATGCCCGAGGACAAACTGAACGAAGAGCTGAATAAGTGGCTTTCCAGCTTGGAGCATATTGTCACGAGAGTCGAAGCCTTCTACGAGAAAGGCGGCTACTCCAAAGGCCTCTGACGTTCCTGTCTGACAGGTACATGTTGTATAGGATTGCTAATTAAAGACACCTCTTCGTCTGCGCTCTTCGTCCGTGGCGAGTTCTCTTTCTCTCCCGGCGTACCCTGGCCCTGAGATAACATATTGTCTCCCGTCGGAATGTTCCCGTCGACTGCCTGGCGTCTCCTCTTTCACTGTCGATGTGGCTCAGTAGGCGGTCTATCTCGTGCTTCGTCAACGGTGACTGTTGTTCCAGGGTGGCACGCGTGTCCACAAGGCAGCTTTGTACTTTGTAAACTGTTAAAACTGTTTACAATGTCCAAAAGCGCTTCTGCTAGCTGTGCTTCCTGCGCCGTAACTCTTGGTTCACAGCCGAGCCGTCGCTCTGGGTCGATAGGTCCAGCGGATCCTTGAACGCGTCGTCGCGGTAGGCTGTCTTCGAGCGCGATTGCTGCCCATGTGTGGCCGGATCGGGCGGGTGACGACACGGTGTCTGGCGGGCGCGCAGTGCATACCCCTTGTTTGCCATGTGGTTCAGGAAGAGTCGCGGCGGGGGGACTGACATCGTTAGTACTGGTATGGGCACAGGAACTTGCGGTGCGGTTCTTGGGTTTATCTGGGAGGGTGGGTCGTCTGTTCTTTCTCACTCACTCCACGATGTGCGACTCAGTTGACTAGCGCGACTCCGGAAACTGGGATACAGGTGGCACTGTTTGTGCCTTTTCAGAGTCACTCGCAACGATATTGATGCTTTCCACACCACTAGCAGATAAATTCAAATGATTTACAACAAGGAAAAGCGTAAAGAACTGGCATCGCGACGGTGACCGCATCATGGTCCCCACAGACTGCCAGCGCGTCGATGCCCTTCGGAGTTGAGTATACCCAATAGCACCTCCTTTTGTCTGCGCCCGTCGTCCCCGGCGAGTTCTCTTTCTCTCCCGACGTACCACGGCCTTGAGATAGCATCGAATCGTGTCTCTCGTCGGAATATCCCCGTCGACTGCCTGGCGTCTCCTTCTTCACCGTTGAGCTGGCTCAACAGGTCGTCTGCCTCTTGTGCTTCGTCAACGGTGACTGTTGGTCCAGGGTAGAACACGTGTCCATAAGGCAGCTTTGGACTTGGTAAACTGTTGACGATGTCCAGAAGCTCTTCTGCTAGCTGCGCTTCCTGCGCCGTAACTTTTGGTTCACAGCAGAGCTGCTCCAGGTTCCAATGAGAGATGTCGGGGATCCTTGAATGACGTCCCATCGCGTCGTCACAGTAGCCAGTCTTTGAGCTCGATTGCTGCTGCTGCGCGATCTCACGGAGCACCATGTCCAGTAGCTGGGTGTGGCGCGGATCGGGCGAGGTGGTGGTGTTCGTGTCTGACTCTGGTGACACGGTGTCGGGCGAGCTGTGTGCGTCGCGCAGTTCTAGTAAGCCGAGCTCGTTCATGAGCTCTGCTGGGAGGTGCCCATATGCCTTGTTTGCTATGTGGCCAAACGATGGTTCGGGAAGAGTCGCGGCTGAAGGACTAACGTCGCATAACCAAGGCAGCTCTGGCTCCGAAGAATGTACTGTCGGACTGTGTGCGGATGCCTCTGTCGTGCCGAGGAAACATCTCCGCCTGTGGCACTCGGTGTGGCACGGATAGTTGGGCCAGTCGCCCAGGTCGACGTCGTAGGCGGAAATGCCGGCTCTGGACTCGAGATTTTCGGTGAGCCAGTCTGGGTTTGCGTGCCGTGGCTTGGGCTGAGCGATGTAGGGTGCGTGCAGGGGCGGTGGACGTGTCGTGCATGGTGGCGAGTGTTGTGGCACGTCTATGTGTCGCTGCATGAGTCGCCTAGAGGATGCGAAGAACTGCTTGGGACTGTATATTAGCTTCTATATAGGAGGTTGTGTCGAATTGAATCGTACCTGAGATGAACAGAAGTTCCAGGGTTCGTTCGACGTGGTACTGTGGCCTTCTCCGCCGTGCTCGTACGTGACGGCATTTGACATGCACCGGTTGGAGTCGTCAAAGACATAAGGATAGAAGTACGAATATGCGTTTGAGAACATTGTAGAGAGTATTGTTGACAGATGGGAGATCAGGAGGATGTTGTGGCAGGCAAAGAAGGATAAGTTTGTGTGTGGCCACATTTCCCGCGCTCTTAAGTGCCCCCGGCCCGGACGCCCACGAAGTGGCGAATGCGGACTGCAATTGCTGTGCGCGTGGCGACTCAAAGGAACCACAAGGAGGTTCTCGGTATATGCACGCCACGCATGGCACTATCTTACAAAATTTACTTCTCAGCAGCTATGTTGACAATACAGTCCAGACAGCTAGTCATGCACGACAGCTCCAGTAAGACAGATGCACTATGCTAAATAATTGATGAGATAAATTAACAAAAAATCCGTTACGACAAAGTAAAAGAGGCGGGATCGTCAATACATCATAATGAAGCTGCACAATCGAGCACTCGGCTGTGTACAACAACGGCTTTATATAATACTGTCGAGTACGAGGTACATATTAATGTATATGGTATAAACTACGGGCAGATACAACGGACTCACCTCAGCCGCAGACAAGAACGACCGAGGGAAAAGATGGGGAGCAGGGAGAACGCAGACTTATACTCGAATCCGGTTTCTGTGACGAGACGCCACATCTTTTTGCATCGCACCCCTGCAGATCAGGTGTTAGCATGCGTCAACACAAGACAGATCAACCAACGTAACACACCGAGAAAATCAACTCGGAGAGAAGGTTCCTATATCCCGCACTATACAACTGAGGTTTATCCATTGTTCGACAACAGCCATAGAAGGTCGGCTCTCAGGCTTTTGCTGCCAGCAGGACTGCATCATGTCCCACATATCTTCGTTCACGAGCGGATACTTCTCCACTTCCGGTCTTTCTGGCCGGGCTCCTCTCGAAACTTCAATCAGATCCTGCGCGAAAAATCTTCGGCTGGGAAAAGGCACTTCTCCAGTACAAACCTAGATAAACCGTGAACGGAGACCAAATCGGACACTGAAAGATGGATCACACCTCTAGACATGTCATCCCGAAGCTGTACGTATCTGTCGCTGGCGTCGCTCCCCATCGTTCGTCATTCTCAATAGAACCGCTGAAGATCTCAGGTGCCTGCCATCTGGCATCCTCAAATATATTCGCAGAGGGTCGAGCAAAGTGGACTGCAAAGTCGGCAACACGAGACATCCCATAGTCGCTGAGAACGGCTTCGCCGGAGTCGCTGATGAGGATATTGGACTAAAGATGGAATTTGAATGAAGAGGGAGTGCGATGAAACAAAGACACCTACTGCTCTGACATTGCCGTGGACTGCTGGCTTTACACGGCTGTGTAAGTAACTGAGAGCACATGCCACACCGTGAAGCTAAGAAAAGCGTAGGTATTTCGTTCAAATTTCTATCTGCTATATACTCACAAGACGTAGCACATCTACATCGCGGTTTGTTGCCATGTAGTGCAAGATATTTCTGTTCTTATAGAATCGAGTGATGATCCCGGGCATGAAACAGGCGGTTTCTGCTACCCCAATAAATTCGGCTAGATTGGGATGACACAGTTGTTTCCATTCTTCTGATTCTCGGTGAAGCATCTGTACGAAAGTATACGTCAGCTACGTCAGAAGTATGGGGCAAGTTCGTACTTTGACCGACTGGGTGCTTCGGTAATCGTCGCGACGCATTCGCCAGAACCTAACGATGACAGTCTGATTTTTGTAGCGAGCTAAATAGCTATCTGATTCGAGCTTGGAGGATATAGGAGTATTTTCATATCCAAATGCGCTTCCATCCTCTTCGCAGGAGGCTATAGACAGGAGACTCCTCCGTCTACGTTCAGGCTAGGGTAGCGTTCAGAGAAGCTTGTTTGGAATGGTGGGCTCAGACTCACATTCAGGTAAAGCAATTGTACCATAAGTGATATATACCACTGGATGTGTAAAGCGTTGACGCCAAAAGGACATTACAAGCATCCCCGCTGTCGCTTTATATCGCAAAATGCACACCTGTGGCTGGAACAAGCACTGCATATATCAAAGCAATCGAGATCCATCATTCATTCCAGAGTGAGGAAAGTTTTACTAGGCTATGTGATCAGATCGCGGACAGATTTGCATTAGCGCTGATTATGAGACAGATCTAGAGACCCACATGCGGGAAGTCGAAGGCTGTAAGCACAGCCAAAGGTAAGCGGTGTACAGACACTGGAGTTCGGGTCAAGACGTATATGTTGTACATCTGCGCTTAAGCTCTGTCTCAACATGCAGGTCAGACGTAGGCTAGTGCATATTTCCGATGCACGCTAGGGAGTCCTCCCTTCCGCCCGTTTAGGAAGCGACAGTTACCTGATTCAGGGGGGCACGCGCCGACGCAATGGTACCACGTGCATATTATTGTGGCGGTCGCACCGGCACACACCGGCTGGCTCCTTTGCACAACTTCATTGCATTGCTTTATCCTCCTCGTCTGTCCTATACTTTAGAATACTGTAATGTAGCTTAATTGATGTATCTATCTAACCTATAATGTCTGATAATCCACTTGCGACACCGAAAATTGGCTCGGATCAGTGGTATCAGTCTAATCTTCAATTTGAGTCTGCGAGATTTTCAAGTTACACTTTTTCGTGCAGTCGAAAAGGTAGATGATGTTTCATTCATCGGTATCTGAAGAATAGGAAAATCAGTGCTTTTCTACACCCTACTTGTAGCTGCAAAGGTGCAGATGCAGGAGGCTCTGGAGGAGTCTGCCGACATGCGGCATCAGCCACCCATTGTGTCGGTCACTGACCTCCTCTTTGAGACAGAGACATGTGCTGCTTATGCTTTTTCCGGACGATGAACGGAGTCAAGGGAGGCTTCTAATGCACGTAAAGTAAACCGGTACAAGTCTCCATTAAAGACAGTTGCTCGCCTACTAAGTCTTTTTTAGGAGACGCGTACCAAGTCTAGGTCAGACGTCCCAGAGTACAATGCAGTATACAGACCGGCGCGTGGTGTCACGTGCCATTTTCAGGGCGCTTCCCGGTGATGTCACGTGACATCCCCAGCTCTGAAAGAGTGCTCCTCTTTCGAAGTACGAACTGCCGTAGTTTGGGACTAGGAACAGGGCGTCTATTGGTGAGCGTTGAGAATATATAAGGCTGCGACCCAAATACTGTTCCTGGGAACCCTGTGCTGTATCGCCCCCTATCCACTGGCAACTGCCCCTGCTTCACAGTGACGCGCTGCAATGAACTGGCCAGCTTTCCCTAAGTCTGAGCTTGGGGCCCATGCATCGAGACCTCGTCGCTCCGTTTGGTGAGCTCTAATGACTTGCAACATACCACTCACCTTCGAGCTCCCGACCCAGGCACCAACCCTCGTAGGCCCTGGTTCACTAAGCATTACAGGCCACCGTTGACAGTCTAGGTAGGCCTCATCGTGATGCAGTTCAAATGCCTTTGCCGGAGCAATCCATCGTAAATCCTGCGCCTGTCAATGCTCAGGCCCAGCTCGTATACGCTGATGGCCAAACGGTGCAAGTTCCAGCAGGCGCCCATGTCATATACGTCCAAGGCAGTAGCAGTCGTCATGAAGATAGACAGAGGCGACACTCTTCATCGCATGGCCATCATCGTTCCAGTCATACCCACAGTCATAGTCGACCGCCCGTGCAGTCCCAGGAGCATCCGGCATCGCATTCGCATCGCCACAGTCACTCGCAACCACAGTACATTCAAGCTCAGAACATTCAATACCCTGCGCCCACGCAACACGCGCAGTATCCTTCACACTCACAGCAGAACCAGCTGCCGCCGTTGCAACACCCGGACTTCCAGTATTCTCGTTGTACTGGGCGAAAGAAAGCTCTTTGCGTGAGTATTCTCCCCGGGATTGCTGCCTGAGCTCTATTGAATTTGTTGATAGATCGGTATAAACTATACGGGTCAACAGGCGGAACTCCACGGATGTGTCAACGACGCAGAAAACGTCCATCGATTCCTCCAGAGTAAGTGACTTTTTTTATGCTGAATGAACGTATATCTACTTCGGATACAGAGCACTACGGCTTCCGCAGCCAGGATATGGTCCTGCTTCGTGACGATGCCCGAGATCCAAGGGATATTCCGACAAAGAAAAATATGATTGCTGCGATGCGTTGGCTTGTCAAGGATGCACAGCCTCACGATTCCTTATTCATACACTGTGTGTAATCGGTGATCGAATGTCCACTTTTGACACGATAGCAATGACAGCGTGTAGACTCCGGCCACGGTGGACAAACCAAGGATCTCGACGGCGATGAGCCTGACGGTCTTGACGAAGGTTATAGAGTTGCGTATGTCTTGGTCTACCGATAACTTACGCAGGCACAAGATATATATCCAGTGGACTACAAGCAGGCTGGGGTTATTCTTGATGATGTAGGTTCTATATACCTGAAAGCGCAGTGCTAGGCTAGACGACTTTAATAGGATTTGTATAGATTATTGGTTTGTTGTCGATTAAGCCTCTGAAATATGCTGATATGCTGATTGGGAGATCTAGGTCAGGCCCCTGCCTCCAGCTTGTCGCTTGACCGTAAGTATTATGTCTGTCGAACCATTCCAATGAACTTACGCCAATGCGTTACCATGTATTCTGTAGGCTGTATTCGATGTAAGTCAAGATGCAGCGATTCTTCCGTCCACTGATATTCTATCGTACCAGTCCTGCCATTCCGGCTCCATCTTAGGTGCGTGCTTTCCAACGGCTGTGTAGTCAATTGGTAGTCAATTGGTAGTCAATTGGACTGATTCGTATACAGACCTTCCGATCCTTGTGAGTAGACGATCCTGCCAGTTTGGCGTAAGTTGATAGCTTATTCTTCTGCCAGTATCATTCAGATGGAAGGGTTAAATCAACTCCTCAAGTGACCCGTAAGTTTCGTAAGAAGCGGACCTCGCCCGCAGATGTCGTACGTTACTATACACTATTCGTAGTATCAGTAAATCTATGTCTGATCGGTTGAATGCCCGCTAGATATCCTTTAGTGGATGCACAGATTCACAGACTAGCGCCGATACTTCTGAGAGAGGTATTGCTGTGGGTGCTATGAGCTATGTATGTATCGCCACCTATATCTATCTGGGAAGGTGTCTCACTGCGATCACAGGCATTCACGTTATCGCTGAGTCCGTGTATTTTCCACTTCTAAGTCGATGGTGCGAATTGACTTTCTTAAAGAACGCAACCCTAATCAAAGCTACGCACAGCTCCTGAGGTCGGTCAGGTGAGACGATCGCTCGTGTATAAAGCGCTGCGTTAATCATGCGAGCACAGACAGATCCTTAACAAAAGATATAGTCAGAAGCCTCAACTGTCCAGCTCGCACAAAATCGTAGGCCATTTCATCACAATCTTATCACATGCACGCTGATGCGTCCTAGGACACAAATTTGAAGTTCAATATCTAACCCTCGCATCGCTTCATCTGAAGCCCATCCTGTCGTGCCATTATCTTGCTGTTGTTTCGAAGCTTGTACTAACTGTATTTCTTGTAACAAACTCAGCATTGGTCGCAATCACCATATCTATATCATATTTAATGATCTCGTGTCGTAACAGATATTGTCAAAAACTGCTACGTTGTTAAACATCATTATGACTATCTGCAAAAGATCACAGAATATTATACACTATAAGGGAAGGAAGCGGGCTTGGAGGCGTCGTCCTCGACCTTAACGGCATGGAATTGATCAGCGACTGGTCCCGAATCAGATTGTCTGTAGAAAGATGTAAACAACAAAAGAACAAAGCAAAGAGGGCCCTGCACGAGCGCGGAATCCTAAGGCTACGAGCTAGGCTTTCTGAGGACGTGGGGTTCGACCTTTGGTGACTGGACCAAAGCCCTCCAAAGTTGCTTCCAGGAAATCGGATTACCCTAGATCGACAGCCGGGATCAGCAGCGGGAAATAGTGCATGGTGAGGGCATTATTTACCTGATCACGCTGCATGACGCAAAATGAACACTCTATATCATTATACGTGAATTTCTCCACGTCTACCCAGCCTTTGAACATCTCCTTCCTGAGATCATAGCCACCGATACGTAGCTTCAGAACCTCAGAGGTACTAGGATTCTCATCGAGCGGTTTCAGTTTACATGTTACCCCATGTCCTTCGAGGCTCTCGTAGATAAGAGGCATTAGTTCGTGAGGAGGTATCGAGCAATAGAACCGAGTGAGATTAGGTATGTATCGTCTCCCGTTTTGCGTTTGCGACTAAAATGCGATGTAGGTGTCAAGTCAAGTAAGATACCCCGTGTTCGGCAACGTACGAAGAGTAGCAAGGATTGCGTGAATTGGGTGTTCGCCGACGACATGACCTGGTCACCATCAATGTCGGTGTCCCTAGGTAGCAGAGTCAGAGATTGTCGTCAGTCTCGTAATTGCTTCACGTACATGGGAACATCAGGAGCAGCAATGTCATAATCTCCGTTCGCTCTCATTGGTTGCGTCAGGTGGTCTGCGAGGGCAGTGACTCCCTGACTTGCTATCGTCGATGGACTATAAAATTTGTCAACGCCATGACAGAGCTGTAGAGAAATAGGTCACACCGTGAGCACCAAGGGTGTTGCATGATGCTTGGAATAGTCATGCGCCGTGCTGGCTCAACATCAAGCAAACCAAGGATCAAAGCTGCTAAACCGAATCAGAATGCGCCCAAGGTGTTTTGTGACTATTGCGAACAAAGTACTTCTCGTCCCAGACGGTTCCAAGGCGCTTCCCGTATGATGTCGCCTGAGACGTATCTCCGGAACTCCGGCGACTTCTTTGTAGGTTCATCCCACGGAGTATCTACGTCAGTCGAGTCAGGATCTAGCAATGCGGTGTCGAATAAAGGAGGTTGCTCACTGCCCACGAGAAGTGTAAAAAGGATCACTCCCATGCCCCAGATATCGATTGGCTCCGCTTGGTACGGAGATTCAGAATTGAGCTGTGGTAAAGTTAAACCGGTGGAACAGATGGAATTCCAACAAAATCTTACTTCGGGTGCAACATACGGAAGACTCCCACAGCGCTCCGTCAGAAGTCTCGTCTTTCCTGTCTCCTTAAGTTTATACACGGAACTCAATCCGAAGTCGGTGATTTTCAAGGCCCCCGCAGCGTCGAGTAGAAGGTTTTCTGGTTTGAGGTCTCGATGACAAACTCCTTGACCATGGATGTATTCCTACTAGCATGATCAGATTGTGTCTCAAGTGAGGCTGTGGACTCCCTTACCATCCCGGCGGCAAGCTGCGTGAAGTAAAGGTGGGCTACGTCTTCGCCTATTCCCAGGTCAGGTACTATCATTCCGTTGAGACGTAACTCGTATGTAGTGCGCAAAACAATGAAATTACCAATCTTGTCAAATAAATCGCCACCGGCAGCGAATTCAATTAGCATGTATGTTCCAGGAACATATGCGTGCTTATTGGTCAAATCGACGATAATAGCATTGAAGAACTCCAAGACGTTAGGATGCTTCAGTGCCGAATGTATTCGCATCTCCTTCGCGAGCATTTTGTGACTCGTCTCTGTCGTCTCTGCTGTGGTTAAGACAAGCTTGCATGCCGCCACTTTGCGTTCATCAGCATTTACTGCCCGGAATACTCTGGGAACACATTTTAGCACGAGGATGATCAGGGTCAACAGCAGCACATCTGCCTACAGTCAGGCGCTGACATGGGCGACTGACGAGGGCTATGGGAGTCTCGTACCTCGAGAAACCGCCGCCACCAACTTGTTCGGTCAACTCGAAGCCTGGTAGGATTGTTATGCTGAGTCAGAGAGGGGGCAGCAAGAATCTTACCTACGACTTTCGGATATCTTAGCGATGGCATGTATGAGATGTCAACGTTCAACTTTGATAGCGATCCAGACTGTTGAGCAGATGATGGGTCAGGAGATACCTTGACCACGCGCTTCACGCGTTTGATCGAGTGACTGATCACAGTCACGTGTGCGTCACGAAACGCGTTCGAGTCAGAAGGCAAATTTGATGCGAATATTGTTCCTCATGACTACGATCTATGTTCATGGTTCGTGCCTTTGCGATTCGAGCTCTGTCAGTGCCTGCGCAGGGTCTGCTCATCATCATTTACCTTCTTTTGGGTGCTCGCTAGGGTTCACGGAGACTCTGAATATCGGTATATCGATTTTTCCCAGTGCGTCTCCGTGCAGATCCACGGACGGCATAGCGCGCAGCCATCAGACTCTCGCCAGCGTCCCATGGTCCCATGATTAGGCGCTGACCCGTGCAGCGTTCTAGTCATGTTTCGTCGTGGCCGTTTCTTCTCATCGTAAAACGTGCGAGCAATGACAGTGACTGACTCGCACAGCAACAAGATATTCTCGCCAGATGGGTGATGCACGTGGGCGCTCCCGAGTCCTGTATTGTGAAGGCAGTGTCGTCGGCGATCTAGACTACCACTGTCTCATCGGTCATCGGTAGTGAGAGAGATGACCGTGTATTCTGATGGTCAGGGTCTCTATTCTAAAAAAATGACTAGGATTGTAACGTCCGAGGGAGTCACTTCCCGACGTGCGGCACGAGAATATCGGCATAGCAGGTACATGCCCAGTGAACACGGTGTAAAGTCCCCGCTCTTGATACCCACCTGAAAATCTATAAAAGCTTCTCTAGAATGTCAATCTTTCTCCATCCTCAGGGACCTCCACGCATCCAATCCTTTAGTCAAGTAACAGCTTGCCTCTTTGAAGATGTTCCCCACCGCTCGTCTCATCTTTGCCACTGTCGTTGCGACTGCAACTATGGGTATGTGGATATGCTATTTGCAGCGTTCCACTCACAGACCGCGATGTTAGCGCTCGCCCAGAACGCCACTTGCTCTCGTTTCTACACCGTTAACCTAGGTGACACTTGTAATGCCATCTCAGCTGACCAAGATGTCTCGACGTGTGTCCTCTCTCTGTCATCACGTTACACTCAAACCCAACCATGACGATCATACATAGATACCAGCTTGCATTCGTGAACCAAGGCACGATTGACGCAGCCTGCGACAATCTCGCTGAGGGAGAGGTAATACGGCCCCGTCACTCGTTCCTTTTCTCTCCCTGATTTGTCTCCCCAGCCTCTCTGTTTGGGTATAGTTGGCCAAGACTGCGGCTCCGTGCATGTTGTGTACTCTGGCGACAGCTGTGCCAACATTGTTTCGACCGCGGGTGTCTCCCTGAGCACCCTCCTCGCCAACAACCCCAATGTCAATGCAGACTGCACGAACATCTACCCTGGCGAGGTTTGTGGCAACCTTACATCTGCCCACGGTAGTTCAGCTTTTGCTAACTGCCATGTCTAGGTTCTGTGCACTTCCAACACCATCTTTAACTATACTACTGTCTACAATTATACCTCTACTGCGTGAGCACGCGGCATAATTATGTCAAGCTTTTTATAAGGGTTATGGGTGGTCGGTCGTTTATACTTTGTGACGACAAAGATGTTTGTCTATGATTGCAATGGATACTGTGTCTCGTATTGTTGGCACATCGAGCGTGCGATTGTGATCGATGGAATAACGACTGTACTGGTTTACTAACCGAGTGGTACATGACCTGCTGAGTATCATGTTTCGAATTGGGAAGAGGGGAAAGTTTATCTATAAAGTTTGAACTCGCATTCAATTGTCGAGTTTCTAGCTTAGATGTGTCCATTGGAACGTCTTATATCAATTAGTCAAGTAACATACCTGCTTAGGAAGTATGTCATGGCAGGCGAGTATAACGGATATACCTTCCTTACTTGACTCCGGCTGTACCCTTGATCTTAGGATATACTAGTACGTGTATTCTACTTTACCATATTGATGATCACTCGCACGTAGGCCTGCCCACAGCCTATACATAGACCTCTCATATGCGTCCGGATGCCTCGTTGCTGCTACATGGTGGGCCAGGAACTATATGTTAGGTAATGGAATCCTCCTAGATATGGTAGTATCCGGGGTATGCAGCAACGTCTCCCTCTACACGTGGAAGGGGACCTTGTGGACCACTATTACTGAAGAACGTGCATTAATGTTCTCCTGCCCCGGGCGAGAGAACATTATGCTTGGCCTATAAGAAAGTCAATATTCTAGATTCACAAGTTGCTCCTACGGAACGACTTGAGAGATACATAGAGATCGCTGTTCAAGGTCTTCTCCTGGGCCGACGGCCGACAACGAAATAGGGAATTCTGCAGTGTTACGCGCTGTGACAGGATGACTCCTCGTGGCTCGTTAAAGGCTTGGACCTTTACCAGGGTCGGTCGACCTGATCCTTGACCACAACCACCATTATCCCTTCATTGCGGCAGTCGCTATGTTCGCTTGAGTTGCTGAGGTCCAAAGGGCCCTCCCCTTCTCTCGTGATCCAGACCTCTTGGAAGCATAGCTCGTCTCCGGTTCAAGTTCGCAATCCCTCTGTATTATGGAGTCTGCTGAAGAATTACAAAACTCGGAGATAACTGCGCTAAAATCTATCTATGCGGAACAATTCCTGGAGTGCCCTCCTTCCAATGTCTGGAAGGTAAGTCGATCTGAAGTCATCTTGGGAGGATACGAGGATCAGGGGACGGAGGTAACGGACGAATGATCGGTGGCAGTTGTGGTTGTAATGTCTGGCAGCGGCGCATGTGGTATGAGGACGATCTGCGGGACGGTGCCAGTGGAGGGGAGGATCAGTGTTGCAGATAGCGGTTATTTTTAGATGCTTTGGCATTGCCTCAAACTCATTATTTATTCGTGTATATGAATTAATGTTGATTGTGCTTGGAACAGGGGGCACCCAAACAACCCGAATTTATCATCAAAATAGTACATCCCGACGAAAGTCATGCCGACAAGATTTACTTCCACTTGCACGTCAAATTTCCAAAGACGTACCCACTGATGGCGTACCCCATCTTCACGATACAGAAGCCCATCCAGGGGCTCACGAGCAACCATGTCATGAAACTCACCCAGGCGGTCCACGCCGAGGCACAGAAGCAGAAGGGTTCTGAGATGGTGTTCCAGATTGTGACCTTCGCGCAGGAGTGGCTGGCCGACAATGTCAAGCCGCCCGTCGAGATTGCGGGCTCGCTTGCAACGCTCATGAGTCAACGTGCACTCGAGGAGGAGCGTATCAGGAAAGAAAGAGAACAGTTTGAGGCAGAGCAGGAGTTGGAGCGGGCGCAGCAGCTTGCCCAACAGCTGACGGAGGAGATTCAGGCGGACGCGCAACGTCAAGAAGTCGAGAAACAGAAACACTATAAGGCGAGAAAGCGCGCCGAGTCTGATGCCACAGAAGTACCGTCATCAGGTGACACGCCGACGGAGACGTTTAGCCAGGAAGTACGTGTCCGTGACATCAGTTTTCACACCGTAAAATTGTTCCATCCGAAAAGAGGCGAGTACGGCCCCTATACGCAGAATGCGGATACTTATAAGCTTATAGAATGCCTGGGAACAACGTACCTAGCTGAACCTGTCTGCGACGATGTGCATGCCACCCTGCCGCTTGAGTTGTACGTTGTCACTTTCGAGGCGCAGTATTACGCTACTAGTCAAGGTGAGTTCCTGTGATCTTCAAGGACGTGGAAATTCAAATTCGATTGCTAAGGTCGCAAGAAGCTGAAACAGCTGGAGGCTGACATTCAGAAGCTGATCTCTGTCAGACACGAGAATCTCGTTAGCGTCTATGCAGCAAAGCTGAACATGCCACATTCGACGTCCGATCCAACACGCATGGCGATCCTTGGCGAGCAAAGGCCGTCCATGACCTTACTCGACGTTCTGGAAAACTGCGATTCACTGAAGGAAGAGAGGGTCACGGTAAGTAAGACATCCGGCGCATTGTGTATCATGCGTTTACGTCGGTGTAGGAATATTTGTTGCAGATATTGTCGGCCTTGCAAGCCCTACATGAAGCAGACCTGATCCATCGAGGTACTTGTTATTACATCCCTGCGTTGCCGAGCTCTAATACATTCGTTCGCAGGTCTCGATCTCCGATGTATTTGCCTCGCGAATGACGATTCGCACTCTAAGACCAAGATCATCAAAGTCCGCAAAGCCTGCTACTATGGTCGACTGCTGGATTTGCATCGTTCGAACCCTTTTGGCGCCAACGTTCCTAGTACTGACGAACCATTCATACCGGAAACATGGTATGTAATTGTCGTTACTCCTAGTATATCTCACTTTATTCGATTGGTTAGGCTCCCGAAAGACGCCGTTGACTCGCCTCTGTTGTACACCCGTAGTCGGGACATCCACTGTGCAGGAGTCGTCCTATTACAGATGATCTTGGGACGCGACGTCATGCAGAGATTTGTAGATCCTCAAGTGGCATTGCAGGCCTGTGATGTTTCTCCAACGCTTTACCAAGTAGCCTTCAGCATGATGACTTCCGGGAAGAAGAAGACGGTATCGTGTTATAGTCTCATTCGAGAGCTCTCTGGATCTATCATCTCGCCTGGGATACGCATTCGAGACAGAGCTATCACGTTCTCCGGTGCGCAATTTGTTCGAAGTTGACTATGACTTCTCCCTTTATTGATATCATCGCGATAGACGTTAGGACCCCTATGCCGCCCAATTTTTCTGGTTCTCCAGAGGAGTACTTCGCAATGCCCACGCAGAGGACCAGGCACTCAAGTCGATGGAAGGAGGACTGGGAGGAGCTCGAGCTGTTGGTGAGTTATGACAATACATGTTGTGTCAGCAATGTACAGAAGCATACCTCAGGGCAAAGGAGCATTCGGGTCGGTTGTCAAGGCCCGCAATAAGATTGACTCTAGGATCTATGCTGGTATGTCTTTGATTTATTTCCAAGGAATTAGCTAACTTTCATACAGTGAAGAAGGTCAGACTTCGAGCCACACAGAAAGACACCAAGATTTTCAGAGAGGTCAATGCGTTAAGTCGACTAAGCCACCGCTTTATTGTTCGCTATTACACCACCTGGGTTGAGACATCAGATCCCTTCGCCACGCCTCTGTCGTCCGGCTCAGAGTCGGAGGAGTCAGGAACGGAAAACGGGATGATCTCGTTCCGTGCTGGCAAGCGAAAGGACAACTTCTCAAACGACCCATTCAGCATCGATTTGGACGACCTAGAATCGGCTGCTGGGAGCAAATCGTCGTTCCCCAGTATACACTTCACACGGTCTGGGTCGTCGAAGCCGACGGACAATGAGACGGACAATGAGTATGAAGATAACGATAGCGACGAAGCGGACCCAAATTTTTTCGAGGCTCTCGTGAATGGTCCTGCGAATGGCAACGGCAACGGGCTCGACTCTTCGGCGATATCCAGAACGTTGTATATTCAGATGGTATTTAACACTGCCTTTCATTCTGTTTCATCGATAGTTGACCTTGGTCAGGAATTTGTCGAGCGTCAGACGCTGAAGGAGGTGAGGATGCAACCTTTCCTACTTTTGGTAACATGGTTCTGACGCCCAGTAGCGCATCGCTGAAGGCCTATCCGAAGATGAAGCCTGGCGTCTGTTCATGCAGATCGTTGATGCCCTTGTACATATGTCTAGTCTTGGCATTGTAAGTAACGTCCTGCAGTGTTTCGGATGCAACCCTGATTGCCCTATATAGCTCCATCGAGATATCAAGCTCACAAATATCTTCATCGGTGCGTAATTATGTATTAATGGCAACATCTGCAGCTGACTTCGCCATCCATAGACGGCAAAGGTGATTGCAAAGGTATTTCTGTCCAAAGTTAGTGCAAATTTGTTGTCGGTTCTGACCGCAGGACAGTCGGCGATTTCGGTCTTGCGACCTCCAGCTTGGCTGCGGTCGATCCATCAGATGTTGCCCCCGGGGTTGTGGGTAGTGACGACCTGACTCTAGGTATGTCATTGTTGTCTGGATACAGCCGTATCTGTATCTCTGAAAGCGCAAGGAAGAGGTCGGAACAAGGCTGTATATTGCGCCTGAAGTGCAGTCGCACAAGAATGGCACGCGTCGAAGTCAGAATAAAGCCGATATGTATAGTTTGGGTGTATGTCATCTGCTCTCCTCCCTTCGCCCTCGCCAATTCACACCTGGTAGATCGTGTTCTTCGAAATGAATTATATGTTCAGCACAGGCGCAGAACGCATTGCCGTCATCGAAGACCTACGGAAGCCAGAGATCATCTTCCCCTCTGGTTGGGAGCCCCACCGAGTACGGCAGCGAGAAAGTCAGTCGGTCCTTCATCCTGTTCTGCACTTTCTGATACCGCGCCCATAGTCATCAATTGGCTGCTACAACATGATCCCAATGTTCGTCCCTCGGCCTTAGAGCTATCGCAAAGTCCATTGTTACCCCCTCGAGTTGAGGACGAGTATTTCCGAGGCGCGATACGGATGATGGGTAAGATGGGCCACATGTTATCGACGCCAGATACTTAAAATTTTATGTTAGCTAAACAAGAGTCGCCACATTATCAGGCTGTGCTTTCTGCGCTATTCAATCAGCAGTCCAAGCCTGCTAGAACCTTCCTGTATGATAAGGAGAGCAGATTGCCTGAACACGCCTCGCTGAACGATATCGTGGAGCAGACCCTTACGAGCATCTTTCAACTTCACGGAGCGGTGCACATGGAACCTCTTCTGCTCATGCCTGCAGTAAACCCCGAGAACGAGCACAATACAGCGCTCCTCTTAGATCGGCATGGTGAAGTTGTTGCTTTGCCTAACGATGCCTTGGTTCCGTTTGCTCGCCTAGCGGCTAGAGATAAGATGAGAAGGGTCAAACGTTTCCATATTGGAAACGTTTACCGGCCGAAGTGGGTTGTTGTATTATTTCTGGTGAATTTCTATATTCAAAGCATGCTTCGTAGTGTGACAACTGGACACCCAAAATCAACGAAGGCCGCTGTATTTGATATCATCAGTCCAGATCTGGAGTGTGGCCCAATTGCCGCCATCGCGGAGTCTTTGGCCATTGTCAACAAATGCCTTGATAGCTTCCCAGGGATTGGTCAAGACTACGAGATCCATGTATCTCACTCAATGAGTATGTACGAACATGATGCCATTGTGTGGCCGGCAATGGAACTCGTGGATTGATGTCCTTATACAGTACCGGACTACATTTTCCAGGGCATTGCCGAGGAGACTCGACATTCTGTACTGAATATCTTAACCCGTACCAAATCTTCGTGGCCTCAGAAGCGCACGCTATTACTCAACCGAGGTTTACTGCGAAGCATGGCCGACGACCTGGAGATCTTATCTGAGACATGTGAGACTTACGTTGTTCCTCACCACTTGCGCTAACATCTTGGTCGCCGACAGACAACGATGTAGACTCTGTAGCCATGAGGCTCGAGAAAGCATCTTCTAACATTCTTAACCTCATTGACCCAGCTATCAAGGAGGTGAGGAGGGTCCTTGAATATACCACGGGACTCGGGGTTTCTAGGCGCATTTATTTCCGACCATTGATGCTTGGCAATCACAATGTGCCATTCAAAGGTGGCGTTTGCTTTGAGGTCACTAGGAGAGGCAAACGTACAGACATTCTAGCTGCTGGAGGCCGGTATGTGCAATAAGTTTCTACGCTGTACATGACACAAGCTGATGCCTGAAACAGATACGATTCGATGATCAGGCAGCTGACTCCTCCGGATCCCACAGCTGATTCATTCTGCGCTATGGGCTTCCAACTAGCGATAAACAAGATTACGAGCGCCCTCGCTGTTTTCCAAAGCACTTCGGTGCGTAACTTGGTCAAAGAGCAGCGCTCTTTCGGGTTTTGGAGTCCTCGTCGGTGTGACGTCTACATCGTATCTTATCATCCCGGATACCTGCTTGACCGGCTTGAGGTCGCCGCGCTTCTGTGGCAGAATGACATTAGCGCCGATGTTATGTATGAGTCGGGCCTACCGGATAGTGAGAACGAGAGTCACGCAGATCTCTGCTCGAGAGAAGGAATATTGTGCGTCTACTTGAAGATAGACGTCATCACTAAAGTTACTGATGGCGTTACAGGTTCACAGTCGTCCCAAGACCTCGCACCTTTAAACGTGAGCAAGCCGCCTTCAAAGTAAGGAATATGTTGAAGGGCACCGAATACGATAGTACGTACAACATAATCAATTACACTGTCTTCCTAATGCTGCTGTATAGTTTCTCGTGCCGAACTTGTCCCTTGGTTGCAGCAACAAATTGCCGAGCAGAAGAAAATAGACAGTTCGACGTCTGGAGTTGCTGCGGTCCCGGATTTACCAGTCGGTCCTGTGGCCGTCAGCAAAGAGAATAGTACTTCCTCTGAGATTCAGTTGCTGCTCCCTGGAGAGACGAAGAAACAATTGAAGCGATCGAAACAGATGTTCATGGATCGTGGTATGTATTCGTGTCAGCTATCACCACTCTCGTCTCTGATTGTCGTGATGTTAGCTTTTGACACAGCTTCGGAGCTGAAATCTTCTGTTCAAACTGGTCTGCCGGTGATTGCGGTGGATGTACCTTCACTGGTATTCGAGGCTCTGGTCAGAGATTCGTCTTGGGTCACTGACGAAGACGCTTGGAAGGCGATCCTTGCGGGTTTGCCAAGTCAGCATTCGGGTTATGGCAACCAAATACGGGATGCAGTGATGAAACGAAAGTCCGAGGGACGGAGGTTTGTACTGTTATTCGCAGTGCGGGAGGAGCGGGTGCAGATTTTGGATCTAGCATGAGCAACATATGCGCGACGACCGTCATTCTATCTTAATTATTGGGTCAAAGTAATTGTCTAATATGTGTATGGATTCCCAATTGTATCCTATGTCTAACCTCTACATACCTATGCATGTCTAATCCCTTCCTATCGTCTAGCACAATCCTGAGCTGAAGAGTCTCTTACAATTTAACCCACCCAATTGTGTAATAAGCGTACTCGACTTCATTGCCGCCACCTCGAGTCTTGACATCCCCTTGCGCATCACATAAGATGGAATCCTTGCTAAGGATCATGAGATCCCAGACGCGATCAGTTCCATTGGAGAAACTCTCTGTAGTCCGAACGTCTTCACGAACAAAGACGCGCTCTATCGTCCCCAACTCAGCAGCGTGAGTGGAACGCAGAGGGACGACAAGATGGAACTGGGGTTGATCTCCATTAACATGCTCGGGTTTCTTCAGTAGTTTCTCAGCGCATCGTTTGATCCACAAAGCGTGGTCGGCTTCGTACACAATGTCAGCTCCTAGGACGAGATCGAACTGTTCGTCGAAGGGAGGCGAGTCCAACTCCGAGTCTTGTCGAGAAAATTGGGACCAGTCGAGGAAATGTGCGAATACAGACAATGACATCGGGGCCTCCGATGAAGATAAATTGTTCATTATATTGTGCTCCAAGTTCCCTAAGACGGATGGATAGCAATCGGTGGCGACGACCGTGCAGGACCAAGCAGGGTCGTCACGCCCGTGAGATTGCAGCAGCTTTGCTACTACGAGGCTGACTAACCCCGTGCCGGCTCCCAGCTCCAAGATCCTTAGAGGCTCGCGCAATGAGGAGCCCGATAGCCCAAAATCTTGCGGCGACTGAACCAGCATCTCTGAGAGGACGCAAGCGCCTCCCCATGTCTGGGCACCAACACTGGCATATTCATGATTGTCCAGGGGAATGTCTGTCAATTGAACTTGGATCTTCCCATCGTCGAAGGTGAAGTTACGTGACATGGTTCCAGCAGACGCCGTGCCCGCGCATATTGCGAGCAAGGCAGCCGCGTCCTGGACAAGAGATTCTAATGAGGTAGTAGATATCTGCTTGTCGTCAGCCAATAGTTCTGCGCAAGAGCAGAGAGACGTTAGCCAGCGAATAGAGTACGATCGCTCGAATGAGTCTGCGCGAAGCTCGTCCAAGTCGTCAACATCTTCTAGTGCCGTCTGGGACCACAGTTTGTCGTAGGGCGTACCATTCTTCAGTAGAGGATATTGTCTTCTCCGGCTGATGATCTTTGACCCACGTACATCCGGACTGTACAGTTTGCGAAGATAGATCAACGCATCTGCCAGGTCTCGGGACGTGCAAGCCTGAATATTCGCAATTCGGGGTAGCGCGATCGTTGGAGGGTGTACCACAGTCATTGCCAAGAGTGATGGGATGTGCGTGATTGATGTCTCCGCTGCTACGAGACGATCATGGTAGATTCAAGTCGACTTCACTGGGATGCACTGTTTACCGGAAAAAGTTAGAAGCGGTGTTTATTTGTACTTGTTGAAAGTCGAAGCTTTTGCCAAACACTCGTACACATCTACGGAACGCTCTTGAGATTGAAACCCTGCACCTCTCCATCCTTGGAGAGAACCACTGCATTGCTAACATGCTTCCTTCGGGTCACATGTCGTATGGACTTGGGAACGCTGCCTTATTCAATGGTCAGATCCCAAATCCCTACTCACAAGGAGGATTCTACCCGCAGCAATTCATGGGACAGCCTTTCCCTGAGCCACAAGGTCCGGTCGATCCCAACTCTCCCGAATTATTCAAACATAATATGCATCTTGTACAACAAATGTTGGCTCGGATAAGCGAGACCGCCCGGAGTGCATTGATGGGGATGTCAGTTCATCGCATCAATTACGATAGTCGTGATGAATAAAAACTGACTTCACCTACCACCTTTACGACAGTGAAAATGCCTATCATCCACATACTAGTCCAGCCCAGACAGCGGGTATGCTTTAGTGCTTACTTATGGCAATTCAACTGCACCAATTCACTTGACATTAAATCAGCGTTCGTCAATTCACTGAAGCAGCAGATTCAGAGTCTTATGATTTTGATGCGTCAGAGTGGCATCGGTGCTTTACCAGTGCTGACATCGGGTGTGCCGAAAACCGAGGACCAGCTCCTGGCAGATGCTACAAAGGCCATCCAAGTACTCTACGAACGTCACAAAAAGATCCAAGATAGTGCTGGCATAGTTGCGAGTCTTTTGGGTGCGAGCGAGCCATCGAGAAGATGAATCATGAATACTACCATCAAGCTTATGGTTTGGTCTATGCGGACCGAATCAGGGTCGATAAGTATATTACCCAGATAGTAATTGTACACATGTTACGGACGACAAACCATGCCAATAGAATCAACTCTTTGTAACGCTGAGAAGCTCGGAGCCGCATGTCACCGGATCTGGTACCGTCCACCCCAGCTCATGGAGTCTTGTCCAGAGCGGGGTCAATAGTAAGGAGGCTCGGTGACGGGGCGTGCTTTCCCCCAAACGTCCCAGATCTTGACCTTGCGAAATTTAGGTACGGCGCAAGCCAACCGTGTGCCATCGGGACTAAGAACGCTGGCGGTGACGAACTCCCCTACAGAGCCGTCGGATGCGACATTGTCGAAGTTGTCGACATCCATAACAGATATTCCATTAAAGGATCCTAACTCCGTAGGCTCCTCCTGTTCTTCCCCTAACCACGACCTGGAAAACTGGGAAGAATGTGTCACCAATATCTCCTTACATATCGGTGGGCCGAAGTGTAAAGATGTGACCAAGCTGGATACATTCCAGGTTGGCTTGATGCGGACCAAGCGATCGTCTATTTTCCAGAACGCAACTTCCCCAGTCTTTTCCGCAAAATGGGCGCAGCCACTGGCCACTCGGTTGGACTCCCATGGCACCCACGCCAGAGCCTGTAATAAGAGAGGTTGTGACCGACCGTAAGACAATATTCAGACAAGATAGCAAGTTAGGCGTACCGTTATAACTCCCGGCTCCTGACGCACCTCGCCCCACAAACTGTTGGAGCTGTATTGCAGGGCGGTATGACCCTTGAGAATACGGCAGTCCCAGCAATTGACGTAGCCGTACGAGTCACCGCTCGCTAGCATGATCCCGTCCTGCCGCCAACTAAGGCACGAAATGTACCCCTCATGGCTTTTAGATTTGGCGACAATAGATTTTCGGTTTGAAATACGAGTGTCCACGAATTTGATGGACCCGTCCTTCCCGCCAGCTGTGAGAACAGCCCCATTCCACTTGGCATACGTGACGCCCTTAACGTTGATCTTGCGAATAAGTTTCGCTTTGGCCACATCCACGAGATGTACGCGGCCTTCGCTGACGGTCCCGATTGCGAGCGTATTCGGTAGCTCGCTGGGCGCGGCTTCGAGAAGACGGGGATGTCCCACATTCATAAATTCTATCTCCTTCGCATTGTTCGCCATGTCCTTCATTATGACATGCTCGCCGTTCACGAAGAAAAGTTTTTCGTTGTCAGACCAGGTCATGGGGCAGAGTGGGCGGCTTTCGTCCACAGGATCAGGCATGGCCAGGACGGCCTTACTAGTGAGGCTCAGGTCTAGTAAATTGTGACGAGCAGATAGCCTTGACCGTTGCTTAGGGGGGACCAGTGTTCGCAGCAGACGTTCGACGCGCTCGTCATATCTCAGCGTGTCTCGAGAGCGCCTGATTTGAGTGAACACGGAGCCAAGGGACGAAGGATCCAATTTTGAAGTGTCTTCGGAAGGCCGCCGCGAACTACGTCGAGGCGCCGGCGTGCCCCGCTCTGAAGCAGGCGTGGCTGACCGTGGAGTAGACGGTACAGAGGGGTTCGGGAGGATCCTTGGCGGACCCATGATCCATTGGGTCCATGTCAGGCCAGCCTCGGATATCTGGCGGAGGTTGGTAGGTTCTGGGGTAGCAGAAGGGCGAGCCTTTTTGGTGCGTGAGGACGACCCGTCGACGGGCGATCGTTGTCGCTTGGATCTAGACGGCCCTGCGACGGGGGGCTGAGAGGATGAAGGAGGCATGATATATAGGTTGTGGGAAGTAATGCTCAAGAAGTATGTAAAAGGAAGTACGTCGAAGACCCTATCACAATAGCTGAGGGGAGGAGGTGGGCGGTTCAAGGAAGGAATCGCGCTCTTAAATCTAGTGATGTTTGACCTTGTTGGTGTAGCATGTGCCATGTTTGTCCGCGCAAAAGAAATCTTCCAGTGGCAAATGTTACCTTCTTCCCAGTAAGGCAATTTTGACGTGGTATGTCGCGTCCCTGAGGCGAAACAATGATCAGAGACCTAAATGCAGCCTGATGTGTTCATTGATACGAGATAACAAGGGAGAATGTCCCTCCGATACGCGCTTAACTGCGGATGTGGCAGTCGCGTCGTGGCCATAGAAGCACGGCCTTTGAAGTCGTGAGCATTTCGCGGACATTTCTTGTAGCAAATCTAGAACGTCTGTTCAGGATCCCGTGGCATGTCACATTTACTCGGCATAAGACTACCTGGATTGTTGCCTTGACTGAGCGTGGCTCCATTTACCAAATAATCGGGTCCTTCGAGCTACCACTTTCCTTCAGCATCAGTATCCTGACGAAAATCAGACTTATGCTTCACCCACGGTCGTCTGTACCCTCACAGCAGTTCTGGCTCTTCCTCGGGGGCAACTAATTCTGGACACCTGATCGCTGTCTTTAATGGCAAGTTTCCGATGCTCAACTCCTACTCACCAACTTACTGTCGACTTCGGAGGCCCCTGATCATCATACAGCATCAAATTAGGCCAATCCAGTGCCGGAAATCCGATTGATTGTGCGCAGACATGGTATCAGAGATTTGATGCATGATGCCGACGATGGATGCATTGATATTTTCAAAGTTTCGATGGTTTTGGACAGCTATATCCGGTTATTCCAACTGTTAGGTAAGTCGGTTCCGGGCGTCTTACGAGGCATGGTGGCATTGACTAAGTTCGCGTTGCCAGCAGGGATCTTCTCATATTTCAGTGAAATACGGCTTCAAATTACTATAGGGTGTGTTCAGCGACTTGCACCTATGATAGGTGATGATCAAGACTCAGGCTACACTTCGCGCCAGCCATCAATCGTTGTCGTCCTGCTCCGCCGGCAGATCCAAGCAGCGTTGGTATCCTCGAAGAAGGTGAGTAAACGAGCATCAGCATCGGTATGGAGGGTTATCCAACTCGATGAGCCGGAGGCGAGACGTGGCCTAGGGTTTAACGTTTAGATTTCAAGTCGACTGTCGGCGCAACGCCGCGGCAATCGAATCGTGACCGTAACGAAGGAGAAGTGTGCGTGAGCGTGACTCTCTCTGGCACCCGGCCTCTGCTGGAAGGCGCAGAATATCCTATGTAGAAGAGTCCTAGTGACCATGTATGTGAATCTTGCGATGAATTTACTGCGCTAACGCCGATGCATCTTAGAAAATCACTGCTAGTACTGATGACAAAAGGTTGTCCATTCGTGCCTCGCCGACTCTCCTTCCAGAAATACCCTCTTTTTTCGCGAGTACCACTTCATTATTTACAGATGCTATACCCAGCTGACACTTGGCAATGACTTCTTGAATTGTGTACCGCGAAGGGTCCTGTGTCATTTGTCTGACATTTCGACTCAGCCCCTCATTGTCATCAATATCAGCGGCTTGAAAATCTATAAACTGGATCGTGATTATTATATGAATAAATGATCGATAATTGAGCGAGTTGAACGTTGAACTTTTGGACGCGAGGATGGCGCCTTTATGCGGAGGTGATTGTTGCACTGCCACAAATAGGAATGGCACATCTGACTTATTTACGTAATACACTAATCTCTCTTCCAAACGTTTAGCTTTTGCATATCGGTCTAACATGGGAAAACTGAACATCGCTCATCATAAGTCTTACCACCCATACCGGTTGGATAACATCGAACGCGTCCGTCGTGATGAAGAGGATGCGAAACTCAAGGAGGAGAGGGAGGAGGATAGGATGCGAGTAGCCGTGAGTAGCCCACTTCAAAGTGTGATATCTACCTCAACAGACATCGTTTTCAGGATGCAGAAGCGAGGATGGACGCGCTTCGCAAACGAGCTGTAATGTCAAATCAGACAGACGACGAGGGCGCAATGGTTGTGGCTGAGTCGAGCTCAGGTGCAGGCAGAGATGAAGCAGACAGGCTCACAACTGCGAGAGGGCATATCAATCTGTTCGCCGATATCGAACAAGTAAGTCGAACAACTGTTCTAACTACACCCATTGAGTAAATTCCCAATCTTCTCCATCTGGCTGCTCGAAACCGCTGGCTCCAGTGCTGACATACCGTTCGTTTCATCTCGTTGGACTAGCAATCAATTACAGAAGCAATCCGTAAAGTCAAGAAGACTGTGCCATCAGAGTCCGAGAAGGGATTCCCACTCGCTCCATCGGCGAAAGACTTGAAGCCGTGGTACTCAGAGAAGAGCCGTGACAAGGGCAAAGAGGTCGATGATGGCCGGAGGTGCGTGTCATCCCTCGTTCAGGGTTATCACTGTAGCCCCTGACTTAGCCGTAGGTCTCGAGACCTCGCGCGTCAGTCCAGAGATGACCCTCTCACCTTCATCAACTCCCGATTATCATCCTCATCAGGATCATCCTCGCGCCCGCAACCGTCATTCAGGCCCTCACGTCCACAGAATCGTGAACGAAGATCACCCCCACTGCCCATGCCACACTCGAAGTCATTACCTCCATCCCTTCAAGAGTTTCGTTTGTCGCGGGAATCCTCTGAGCGGCAGCGCGCGCTTGCCCTCATCGCCCGGAAGAAGCGGGAGATGGCAGGAAGTCAGACGCCCAGCACTGTCCGTGGGGATGATAGAGGCTATTACGGCGATTTGTACAACAAGGTCGAGGTTCGCGAGGCGTATGCACAACGGGAAAGAGGGCGAGGTCATAAGAGTGCAACGGATAGGCGGTGGTGACGATCTGTCCCCTGCTCGTTGCTGTCAGTTTATTTTTAGGATGCCACTGTGGACTGCGGCTGTAGGATTATTTTTTCGTGCATAATCCTATCCGGATTACGCACAAGGGCACACTGGCAAGGGCGCTTTGCCGGGACGAACGCGAGAGATGTACACTAATATACAGGAAGCTCTATATACAACGACAGACACCGGAGAAGAGGATGCATAAAGTGCACTCTACCACTTCTTTCTACTACTTTTTTGCATGAACTCGTAACACGCTTTACCTGGCTCAACGCCCAGAATTTCCTGCACCTGCTCCAGACCTAACTCACACAACTCCCTCACACTGCCAACCTTACCCATCACAAAATGCACGTTCTTTGCCGTGATTCCAGGGAGGCATCGGAGCAGCTCTTCGGCAGCAGCGTTCACGCCTGCGCCCCGCTCGGCGTCGTCTTCCGCACCAATGGAGATCGCAGTCCCTGGATCGGGCTCGGGGTTGTTCAGCTTGAGGTCAGCGAAGATATCGCTTGTGGCATAGGGAGATGAGGACCATATAATACGTAGACGCGGGAATGACAGAGTTAGTAGGACCAACTTGGATTGTATGCTGGGTGCAGAGGGGCCGTCCGGGTCGGTAGGTCCGTTGGACACCTTTTTCTGCGGATATTTACCGGTTGGCTTTGCGTACGATTTCATGTCGGAGACAGTCTTAGAATAGAAGCTTGATCAGACTTGTTACAATAGACGTAAAAAATGTTTCATTTCACCTCCAAAGAAAAGGATTTATGTTCTTCGAACTCAATTAGGAGGATCGGTTGCTTGTAATGGACGGACATCAGCTCGCATTGTGTGTATCTGTAGCGCAGTGAGCAGCGTGACAAAGAATGAGATATGAGAAGCGTACAGTCTTCCACTGTTAAAACTCGACACTAAATCAGGGATACTCTTCCTCTCGACACACATATCAGGCGTCAAGACATAGTCGCCAACAGTCAGAGTGGCAGGAACAACCAAAAGGCCAGAGGCATGCAGCAGGGACGGCAGCGAAGAGCGGAACTCTCGGACATCAACAACAACCTGCGTGGCGACGGTTTAAAATGAAGCTATCAAGAACACTATGTAACCACTGACCCTAGAGGGTTCCTTGTTGAGCTCCTTCCTGCCACCAGCTATGCGACTACTTATAGTCTTAATCATCGCATCATTAGTGCCTGGTCTCCGCTCTTCCAGGATAGGCATGAGCATTGACTACGTTCACAAAGTTATTGCATGCGAACACCGACAGGATCACCAGACGTACCCCTCGTTCCTTAATCAGTCGTTCAAAAGCGTCCTTCTCTCGCCGGAGGCCAAGAAGGTACTTATGTTCTTCGGAGCTATCTCTATACACCATGAAGTACACTCGCACACCTAGACCTGGACTTGAGCTCCTGTAGACCTAAAGCCGGTCATTATCATTTGAGACGTTCCTCGATAACATGGAAACATACCTCGATACGCCGAACAAAATCCTGATTCGGCTCGAACATGACGATGAATCTCGGCTGTATCTCCGCTAGCATCATGTCATCGCTGTCATCCGAATAGGCATGAACGACGATCGTCTGCTGGGGAGCTAGCAATCCATAAACGTCGTCAAAATCGGGAGCACCCAGGGCTAGAGCAATGTCTTGGTCGAAGTCTGTTAACGGGACTGGCCCACCGTCGTCAAAAGAAAGGAGTTCCCCGGTGCTTGTTCCTTGAGTTAAGAGACTAGCAACAGTCACTTTGACGTAAACTCTCATCTCGTACTGGAGTCTTCGCTTAGCACTCACAATTCTGCAATATCGTCTGCCTCATCCTTCATTTGGCCTTCTCCTACAACTGCATCGCCGTTCTTCCTGTCCTTCACCCTCGTACTCATGCTAGCATTCGCAGCCCCTCCCCTCACTCTTCTCCTGCTCTGTTGTCTCTCTCGCCTTTCTCCATCTTTCTTCTTCAATGCTTCACTCACCCCATCGTCCTGCGTCTCATCTTCCCCATTCAGCGCGTTGCCGACTTTATGTGGCAACTTAAACGCAGACCTTCCCTCTCTCTTCCGCTCACTGAGCTTGCTCTTCCACCACAAATACAATCTCAGCTTTTTCTGCATCATCTTTCTCCCCTTCTGGCCCGCTGGTGCATTCGTGTCCATCGATTCTAGATATTCAGTGACAAGATTTGATGTCCGCATCGACGACGTCATGATGAGAACCGTGTTACTCCCAGGGGTAACTGAAAACACCTAGGATCATGAACATAGACTGCGACAAGCGGAGCGTACTCACAGGATCCAGATCTCCCCATCGGGTCAAACCTCAGCATCTCCTCCTCGATCTCCTGCAATACTTCCGCCAATGTCTCCCACTTCGGGAGCTCCTCCAGAACGGGGTCCATCCCATCCGGCAGCCATTTCCTCTCATTCTTCTTTTCACTCCCCCTTCTTGCACTCGCGCCGAATTCGACTTCATCTAACGCAGCCCATGCTTCCTCGTCGTCTGCCAGATCAATCTCATTCGCCGAAGACGGAGGAAGAGTGAGTTTCCTGGATAGCGTGTAGCACCTCCGCTTGGCCACCTGAAAAATGACGTTCGCCGCGTCGGTAAGTAGCCAGGGGCTCTGGTGTTGCTTCTGACCACCTCCAGCGCCAGTTGTGTTCGAGGCGATGATCGTCTCGAGATAGGCGTGGAATGCTAGTGCATCGTACGACAGAAGGTATCTATAGAATGATTAGCTTCGAATCGACCAAGGACCAGTACCAAGACTGACGTCAATAGCATGCGCAGAGTAGCAAGGTCGCTAACGAGCTGCTTCGTCTTTGGACCTACTTTATGCCAGACAGGATCCAATTGTCTCCGGACAATGGCATCGAAGGAGCGGAAGTACGCGTTGTCCACGTTCAGGTCGTCCAAATCTAACTAAGGTAAATGTTGGATGGAGAAGGATACTAGGCCACGTAAAGCCTACTGTCGTATTGGATCGTTTGAGCTCAGCGAGTGTGGTGGTCATGCATTGTACGATAGCAGTGTGAATATCTTTCATCGATTCCGTTAGGTGAGGGTATATTTCGATGACGTCGGCGCGCCGCCGTTCGAGAGACTGTTTGATCTCCTCGTGGAACCTGTGCTCTCGAATGTCAATACAAACAGAGTGGGCTTGCTACTTGGGTCACCTCGGGTAGATATGCACCGTCCGCAACTGCAATTCCTTGAGAATGGTCCGTAAAGGCGACAATCCACTGGTAATGTGTTCAGGCTCATCAGAGAATGCCTTGAGGAATCCATTCTTGTTCTTCTCCCTGTAGAGACGCACAATGAAGGCTTCCAGAGACAGAGGGGTCACACTGATCGTGGTCGATCATGAACAGGAAGAATACATTAGCCATACAGAGCTGTGTCATTAAGTTGACGCACAAACTTCTCGGCATGCATGACAATAATGCCTGTTATAAGTTCAGTCGGAACATCGGACTGGAGCATGTCGACGACTAGGATGCGGGAGGTGACAGAGACAAGGCCACCTTGCTTATAGAGGTCTTGCCTACCATGTTACATTGCGCACCGTCAGAGCTTGCGCTTGTCTTCACTTCATACTATCAGGCAATGACACACGGAGTCTTACTCACCTGTCCTTCCTCCCCATCTCATATCCCACAGCTCTAAGACCCGGCTTCCTACATCCCATAACGCCCAACTCCTCTCCGATTGCCGACTCCTCATCTTGCGACGCATTCAGAAGTAAAGTGAGTGTCTGGGGCGAGTCGTAAATCTTCATGAGGGTACATATTATCCTGCGCAGACCGAGTCCGCGCGCTAATAGGACGAAGTCGCTTGTTGCAGGGTCGTGGATACGCTCAATGATCGACTTGTGGAATGGGAGGAGTGGTAATATGGATGTTTGGGCGGCCATTTCAGAGCTTCGTATCAATTTCGTCAATTCGCAACAGTTCAAGTCAGAGGGAATACTAGATTCGTAAGTCAAACCGGCCGCGAAACTCGGGAACAACCTCAGCGGAGGGCGTCTGGAATAACCAAGCGTGACGAAGTCACGTGTATCACGATGTGTGACAGGGCAAGAAGCATCAGGAAAAGAGGGAGCAGCCTACATAGCATTGCAATGTCTTGCATACCCCGTATACATCCTAGACTGGCGAGTTTTTCAGCCCCCTATACACAGGAACTTTAGCCTCCACAGCCATCCCAATCCGCCCCCACCGGTCCCATACCTGACCGATCCGGGGAGCCTGGCCCGATGTTGCGGCTCATCTGAGCGTCCAGCACCTCTCGCAAGGGCATCCGTCTTGGCACCTTTCGTCGAACTTTCTTCGGCAAGCAGGTTCGTTAGATAGAACTCTCAAACTGGCGTTGTTACGAAGCTTAAGAAGTACAACTGTGGTGAACAGACTATCTGCATCACGCCCGAACTCTTCCTGCAGATTCATTCTGGGCGGTCTTACGTAGTTCGCCGGCAGAGGCTTGGTCCGAGAGGACGATCGTTCGAAACGACCAGCCACTCAGCTACTGGTGGCTGAACCAACATGTACTGAGAGGCGATAGGAACATGATATATTTCGACAATTTGGGCATCATCTGACGAATACAAGATACAATAATACCAGTCCTCCCTAAAATTTCGGTTAGAATGCGAGACGTGCAGCACCTTGGACATACCAGGGTAAGAGCCACTAATTTATAGTCCACCTGAGGGTTCGGTGCATGCCGCTTCTGCTTTTTGGATCTAGTTCTGGATCGCAGTTTTGTCTTGACCTTGACCTCTGCCTCGCTTTCGTCCGGTATCTCCTCGATGTAGGCGAACTGTCGCGAGGCATGCGTTGGTCTATCTCGACCATGTTCCGCGAATTCTTCCATGTAAGCGCGCCGCTCAGACATCAGACGTATTTTCTCCAACATATCGAAGAACAACCTGTGACGGGTTGAGTTAGCAGCCGCTGTGCATCCAATGTATCGAGAACTCACACCTCTCTTATATCGTGCTGTCTCCCGCAGCCAGGACAAGTACAGAGGTATGCTGATTGAGAATTGTCTGTATCCTCGTCGCAATACCGGCGTACTGCGACTTCATCAGATGCAAATTGAACGAGATCGCGGTCGGCGCGAGCGCGAGCAGCTTCCTATTTCTTCCATCTCTTAGGCATGATGATGGCGCAGAGGAAGAGTTGGGATCCACATGCTTATGAGTTATATACCTGCCTTGGACAGAGTATAAAGGAAGACCACAAGAAAGGAAGACGATGGCACAAAGCAAGACGAGGGTGATAAAATCTAGATAAGACGGAAGGCGCACGGACCTGTGTAAGCACTGCTACTACTTGGTCTACCTGTGGAAGGAGTGTTGTCGCGGGACGAGCATTATTGGAAAAGGGAGAGGTATAAACCAGATGTAAGGCGCCTCTGGGAGTTCGCTTCACAAGCGCTAATAACTCGGACACGGACAAATCTATGATACACTTTCTACCTACGAGGCACATGAATGATCAATGATTGCATATTTGAAGCTGAAAAACAATTTTAGTTACGATTTCAGGATTTTGGGAATGACGCACTGAGCTTGAGAGAATGACCGACGCGAGAGCAAACTTACCGTGTTTCCATCGTTTACTAGGAGTCTAGGCCTCTTACAAGTCAAATGAGAATCGGCGACATACATCAAAGAGACAAGACAGCGCAGAAAAGAGGTCTAGTTGCTTGTCGCCTTGTGAAGTGTTTGGTAGCAGGGTCACTAGCCAGTAGTCACCAAGCCAGTGACAAGGTACGCCGTCGTACATGGTATCTTGCATGAGAACCTCAGAATGTAACATGTAAGCGATCGAAGCAGGTGCGCGGGTGGGGGCACTGGGGGACATGCAGTCTCGGAAACAGCTATATGCAAGTGCGATACACCCACTCATGCAGCCGGATACCAGGAATGACCGCCCGTGTACCTCACTCGTGGTGCACCGGCCTGTACACATCGCTTACGAAGATGTAATGCACCGTACCCAGCATCGCAGGTGGCGTCGCGAGGTGTTCCGCCGGGCCGTACCCGGTATGCCACATCTGCACTTAGGTCAGCAGAAAAGGGCTGACGCTTCATAGCAACACACACATTTCAATTAACATGTCAGTGTCAGCGGAGGACACTTAGTTACCGAGCTCCGCACCGACCAAGAGACTACAAGAGACTAGTGAGGCGAGTATCAGATCGAATGCCAGCAAGATCTCGTGAGCGCACGAAGTAGATGCATAGAATAGGACTAGGATGGCCGGACATATATATAGAGAAAGCTCAGTGAAGGTATTTTGCGTCGGTAATCAGATACTATTCAGTACCAGATGTTACACAACGCCCATGGTTCGCAAGAGATATAGCATGGCAGGATCGTATGTTGCAGATCTTGCTAGCTGCTTATTCCTGGCACCTGCTGGTCTCAAAGCCTATGTCGTTCGCTTTCATAAGTCAGACCCCTTCGCGTGAGTGCACTGCGGCTTGAGTTGTAATACGCTCTCGTGACCGCACGTGGCGAGTTCCTGCCCGAGTTCCGAAAGGCTTGAATTGTGTGCCCATTTTTGGCATCGAAACATTGCGCACTCCGTAGTCTCTCGCCGACCCTTGGCCTGTCTACCCCAGTTGAATTGTTTGGTGCTCTTCATGGCGATACGATCTGAAGCAATATACGGGGCAAAGTCTGCAGGACAGCCGCAATCCCTAGATCCACTGTTTGAAGCGAAGCGCTCTACATTGTTCTTCAGCTTTCTATAGTGGTAAGTATATCTTGGAACAATCGCACAAATACCCAATTGCAGGGCTGCATTTCTCGGCTGTGCGCGGAGCATCATATCGGCCCGTGCGAGGTCTAAGCTTCTAAGGCTGCGTCGCCATGACCTCGGCCTTCAATATTCCAATGCCGCATCAACGAGCGGTTACCGGACAGCAAATTCAGTAGCCCCTTGATGGCAGTCCTGACAAGCTGTGTTCGTCTCGTCTCTGACTCGACACTTGCCTTGTATGAAGGTGACTCCTCCTCGATCTCGGGTCGACCCTCTTACTTTTTGATCTCTTCGTACAGGTACATCTCCGCTGACTCCTACGCCCTGTGACTTGGTGAAATTCATTGAACGGATCTCCTCGGGCACATTAGCTGGCCGGCCATACACATCCAGTAATAAGGATGACATTGGAACCATCCGTCTGGCTCCATCGTGTGCTACCGCAATCATGATGACTGCAGCTGCATTCACCAAGACACGTTTCAATCTCAATTTACTATTGCAACCTCCCAAACCAGACCGTTTACGGGCCTAAGTGAGGTGAAACAGATTATCCTTTCTGAATCATTCACAGCAAGAGCGTGTCTGACCGTCTGCTTATAATCCTGCACACGGCTTCCCCACATCCATTCTGCGCCATAATGACCTTGCCCATCTATAACGCTGTAGTTTATTCCGTCTTAATTACTGTATCCCTCATCATCTGTCAGCGTCTTCTACGACGGTTCTTCACGCCTTCTCCTCTCCAGCACCTTCCTGGACCAAGACCAGAATCGTGGTTCAAAGGTAGTGTGCTGTTTCGGTACATATCACTGCCATCCTGACGATTGTTGTCTCCCAGGTAACCTTGGTCAGCTATTTAACAGTAAGGGTCTGCGATATCACCACGACTTGGTGGAACGATATGGTGGTGTCGTCAAAGTATATGGTTTCTTCGGTGTACGCACAATCTGAGAATACTACAAGTACTTTTTTGACGTCGGCCTCGCAGGATGAACAACTTTATATATCCGATCCTAGCGCCTTGTATAGCATAATTTTGAAGGATCAGGATGCCTTCGATGAGACTCGTGTCTTCATCGAGTAAGTCACGTCAATCCTTACATGTGCTCCCATTGACGATATTATAAAGGACGAATAAGATTATCTTTGGAGAGGGTCTTGTGGCCACAACCGGCACGTCTGGCGTCCATCCAGTCTCTCCATTTCCCTTACAATTGCTTCTGTCTAGGGGGTCACCATAAACGACAAAGGAAGCTTGTCACTCCGATCTTCTCGAGTGCGAACATACGCAAACTGACTCCTGCCTTTTATGAGATTGCACACAAGGTATGTCTTCATGCATCTACCTACAGGATAAAATCTCATCGACTACGCAGCTGGTAGACGCTCTCTCAAAGGACGCTAACATCTCCAGAGGGAGCGAGAATCCGGTCGACGTTGCGTCCTGGATGTCTCGAGTCGCATTGGAAAGCGTCGGCCAGACTGTTCTCGGATATTCATTTGACCCCCTGCAAACCCCTTCCAGCAATCCGTACACAAGCGCCGTTCGCGAGCTGATGTAAGGACAAACCCATCAAATGCAGCTAACGTCGCTGATATATTCCACTGATTCAGTCCGACCCTATTTTCTCTGTCACTGCTCAGGCAATTCGCGCCGTTCCTCGCTAATTTAGGATCGCCGTCGTTCCGTCGGACGTTGGTGGAGCACACTCCGATCAAAGCGGTACAGAAGGTTAAGAATATGTCTGATGTTATGTATAATACCGCTCGATCAATTCTGCGACAAAAGACTGCGGAAGATGGCGACTCGGTCTCGACGACGGAGACAGGCGACAAGGATCTACTTGAGATACTAGGTGAACGGCTTCTGCAATTGTCGTCGTACGTGTCCGGCTAACGCCGTGAAACAGTGAAGGAGAATAGCAAGGCGCTTCATGGGGATAAACTCAGTGAAGACGAAATAATTGGGCAGATGACGTTCGTACCTCTCAATTTCGCAGATAGACTTCCTTGACGTTCATACGTCTGTAGTGTCCTCATATTCGGTGCTCAGGATACTACTTCTTCGGCCTTGTCTCGCTTGCTATACATGCTCTCCACACATCCAGAGGTCCAGGGGAAACTTCAAGCTGAAATTATGGAGGCTCGCAATGCGGGCAATCTAGACGAAAACGGCGATCTGGATTATGATACGCTCATGTCTTTGCCCTGGCTGGATGCCGTACTCAAAGAAACCCTTCGACTGTGGGTATATCGTCATGGCATGGAAGTTCGGTCACTAATAGGCTCCGCACAGGTATCCCCCAGTCCCATTCGTTCGACGGACGTAGGTGAAATGAGCTTTGCCATGGTTTGTGTACTTATACTTGGTTTCAGAGCCACGAAGACGAGGAGAGTTCCGTTGTGGCAACCAGCCCACTCTCACAGGGCATTACATGCACCTATGGAGTCGGTTGTGATTCCAGAAGGCACCACTTTGTTCCTTGGACTCGCTGCGGCGAATAGGTCAGAAGATATATGGGGCCCTGATGCAAAGAAGTGGAAGCCAGCACGGTGGATTGGTAGCCATACCGCGTCCTCAACTATGAAGGACGCACCTCGCCTTCCAGGGATTTACGGGAATGGAATGTACGTACTGTCATATATTCTGCACACATGATTGAAGTGCTCAATATCGTTTCCTATCCCATAAGGTTGACTTTTCTCGGTGGAGAGCGCTCCTGCGTGTAGGTTCATATGTTATTACTGCCAGACTTTTTCTTACGTGCTTCTCATGTCAGAGGTTACAAATTCGCGCAAGTCGAAATCAGTAAGCTTCTTCTTCATTTCTTTCGACGTCAGCTCAACGAAACTCTGTAATGTCAACAGAAAGCATTTTGGTGACATTACTGTCGAGTTTCGAGTTCTCACCGACGCCCGACCACGTCGTGTGGAATCTATCACAAATCATCTCCCCCAGTATCCGAAAGGAGATCGTTGGGTCTACAGGTGCGCGCGAAGTTCATGAACAACAGGGGCTGCCTTTGGTTGTGCGCTCCATCATAGAAACCAGTTAGCCGACGGTGGTGGCGACGACCTTCCATTGTAGTGTACGCATAAACTAATATTAATGTATCTTTAGTGAAGCACCCCTATTCTTTGACTGTCTTCGAATGAAATGAATGTAGGTTAAGGTCCCGGGACACAGTACTAATAATCGATTATGCATTCCCTGTGAATATCGCATGGGAGAGCGTGAGCCTATGTGCTCGAGTTATAGCCCAATCTGACAACATTTGACTACGTCTTACAAAGCTTTCGCTCGCAAGACGTCAACTTGCGCAATCTGAACCTTAGCAACGCCTCTATAAAGATGCAGGCTCAGATGAAGTCTCCAAACGCCATCGACTCTACACACATCGTACAGCGCTTATTATCATGTCTGGTTTCAAGACCTTCGCGCTCGCCGGCGCCGGCAACCTTGGGCAATTCATCGCTGAAGAGCTCCTGAAACTCAAGGCTAGCGGCGCTGTCTCGTCTCTATTGGTCCTTACACGAGGAGTGAGGTAATCCGATCTAGTGGCTTGCCAGCAAGGCTAACGGTCGCCGTGCTACAGAGCAGCGGCAATCTTGCTAGTCTCGAGAAGCAAGGCGCCAAGATCGCCACAGTTGACTACAGCTCCGTCGACTCGCTTACTTCTGCTCTCTCTGGCGTCGATGTCGTGATTTCCACCCTCGGAGGTGCTGCGTTGACTACTCAAGGCCCTCTCGCCGACGCCGCGAAGAAAGTCGGGGTTAAATTGTTCGTGCCGTCAGAATTTGGTGTGGTGACAAAGGGGAGGAAGGGCGGCTTGTTGGGCCACAAGACCGACTTGCACAAGAAACTGGAGGACATCAAGTTGCCGTACTCGTTGTTCTATACTGGCGGTTTCGCTGATTGGATCTTCGTCCCGTGAGTTCCCTTCTAACGCTCATTTAGTACGCTGCTGAAGTTGACTGAATAGACACTTTGGATGGAACATCGCTCAAGGAAAGATCACGATCTCCGGCGAGGGAAAGAGTCCAGTTAGCTGGACGACTCGTCGTGATATCGGCCGCTTCGTCGCTCATGCCGTCACCAGTTTTTCAACTGACCAGCTGTTCTTCAAGGAACTGCCGATTGAGGGCAGCCGTAAGGTAATTACTACTTGTGCTATGTCGGGGCAGTGGCATCACTCATCATCTTATCATCGCAGTCCTTGAACGACCTCGCCGAAGGGTACATCACCAAGACCGGCAAGAAGATCCAAGTGTCGCATTTGCCTCGCTCGACCCTCGAGGACGCACTCAAGGAGAACCCGAACAACTTCCTAGCGTGGCTGCAGCTGGCTTGGGATACCGGTGATGCTCTTGTTGCCAAGACACCGGAGCAGACTGCGAACAAATTGTGGCCTGAGTGGAACCCAACTCCCGTTCTCGACGCCTTGATCCAGGCTTACCCGTAAGCGGACGCGAAATCGAAAGAGTATTCTTGTATGATTACGGTTTGATCGAGGAAGATGTAGTATATGGATAATGTTTATCACCCAGATCGATAGCTGCCGCAAAGTTGAAGTGCAAACTTGAGCATGGACGGGTAGAGCGAGCTTCGATTTGCAGATCACGACGCAGCCGTATGGCAAATATATGCCATCAACATCGTCGTCGAAACGTTCGAACGCCTTGGCCTGTCCATGCGTGAAACGTGATAATACCCCACGATGAAAAACATAACCAGATAGCCTCGCGTAACTTAGGGATACTATAGTTTGCATCGCGATACATTCCAAGCATTCTAGATCTGCGAAGATCGTGTGTATATGGTCTAGGCTGTTCTCTGTCATGGCCATCGCAGCCACAAAGGGTTTTGTGGCAGAATTCAGCGCGCAACATCTCCTTTCCCAACGTTTAGCAGTTCTCTGCTAACAGATTTCCAAGACTTCGACGGACGTCGGGAAATGTCGTAGACATCTTCACCGGGTCTGCCTTGACAGGCCCACTCGAGCCAGTAGAATGCTGTGGTGAACCGGCTGCTGCTGATCCTCAGGCCTGAGGCCTTGAGGATGCACGTATATAGTGCTTTGTGCAGGATTTCCATAACGCCGGCTTCTTTTCTTCTCATTTTGCAGCCAGCTGCAGGCCATTGCCGGAATATTCACGGATCGACGCCAACCACCAGCACATCCTTGCTTTGTTAACTCTGAAACCCATGTCTGAAGTACAAACCGATATCCGGAGGCATGATTCTCTGTACATGCATGATGGCAACATTGTTCTGTCTACCCCGAACGCGTCGGGCACCGTCATTCTCTTCCGTGTTCACCAGTCCATACTCGCAAGAATATCCACTGTATTTGCGGATATGTTGAGGTTACCCACGAATGGAGCAAATGAGGTGTACGATGGTGTCCCACTGGTCCAGATGCCGGACGCAGCAGAGGATTTGGAGAGCCTCCTTAAAGTCGTTTATCATGAAAAGTAAGTGTGCTATCTTAGAAGCCACATTTTCGCCAGTGCTCTTACTATGACTTACGAGGCAGCAATCTTAACTTCGAGAAGATGAGCGCTGAAACGGTGAAGATGGTCGAACCTGTCCTAACAATGTGCAACAAGTACGACATCAAAGATTTTCGGAAGCAGATCATCTCACGTATGGAAGGTGACTGGCCCACAACTCTCAACGCGTGGGATGATCTAGAGTTGGAGATATCACAAAGATGGCAAACTTCGCAGATCCGACTCCGGATGGCCTACTGTGTCGATGACATCCTCCCCGAACCTGTTTCCGCCATCAATCTGGCCCACGAATGCAATGTCCCCACCATATTGCCTGCCGCCTTCTATCATCTCTCGCGCCTGCCACTTGTGTTTGTCAGAGGGACATACATAACGATTAATTACGAAGAAGCTGGAGATGCCATATTTCACGACATCGCGGCCGATGGATATCTCGAGCGCGGAGGGCGAACGGCGAGCTGGCAGGATCTATCCTCGGCTGACCACTTCAGACTAATGATGGGCAAAGAGTCGATACGCGGGGAGGTCCGGCGGTTGTTGGACGAACTACTTGATGCCTCATCCTCATCAATATGTCCCTCGTGCCCCAAGGACTTGATTTCTTCCTTTGTGGACAAGACACAAAGGAGTATGGACCGCAAAACCACTCGTTTTGATCCATTATCTATGCTCTGCGAGACCGTTGACAAGAATATGAGCCCAAGCGCATGTCCACAGTGCCGATGGCGTGCATCGGATATGATGGAGCGGCTCCGTGAGACTCTGTGGGCAAAGCTGCCCTTCTGTTTCCATGTCAAATGTTTTATGTAAGTCATGTTGGTGACCGACGGTGCGAGGAAGACGGGGGAGTCTTGATATTTTGTAGTCTGTGCTTGGGTATTAACTTCGGTGCTGCGTTCGATGCCTACCTTGTGCCACCCGTGTGTATCAACATTCTATTTGTATTCCACAGGCTTCAGACCGTAGTACCTTTGAGCGTAGTCTGTTGTTTAGACTTGCAGCAATCGGCTTACTGGCCTATGTTGCCTACCATATAGTACAGTATTATGTATAGGCTGAAGTTAGTGTACTGCCCGGTGATCAATGGCCCAAATTGAACAAATATGCTTGTTCATGATATATTGGATGCGAGTAGATCAGATTATTAGTGGCAACACTGGAGCAGCGCAGTAACATGCTCAGAATGTGGAATGAGCGGACAGTCGATACTGGAGGACAGGAAAAGAAATTTAAAAAGGTCCGGCACTCCCCGAGACGCTTGTCTCTTGGCTCGCTGTTGTCCTCGACGTTCTCCATACCTTTGCCCTTTATCATGAACTCCCGATATCGTCCAGAACACTCTCCATAGGAATCATGACTCCTGTTATATCCAGGCGCCTTGTAAATTCAGGACTAGCACCGACCCCGACGGTAAAACCCTATCGCACCCTATTATTGCCAATGATAGGGTGCTATAGCGTTTCACCGATTCATTGGTCCATGCGATGGCAGTCCGCACTCGACGTGTACCCGGCGGTACCATATCATGTCCTATATAACCCCTTTAAACATCCTTCTCACCTCTACGCATCGAACCTCCTCCCCGCCTCGTCTGCCTCGTCTGCCTCGTCTGTCTCCCTCATGTCCTCCCTTGCGCCTGAGCTTCTTGACGCCATTCTCACCTACGTCCCCGCCTCCTCTCTCCCAGCACTCGCACTCACCTCGCGCGCCTTTGCCGACCTAGTCCCGCGACACGCGCACTCCCGCACAATCCGCACCAAGCTCTCCAATGCCAGACTCTGGACATGGCTCGCCAGACAAGACGACCTGAGCGCAGCCCGCGTCCAATCCCTGACGATCCTGCCGGACAACCCGGCCGACCTCGACAAAGCCTATGCGGCCGACTTTCCCCTGGACGAGCGCGTTCCTCCCGGGTTTCTGTGTGCGGGCGGGACGAATGACGGAGAAGCCGAGGAGATGCTGATCTGTGCGCTGCGGAGGATGACCAGCCTCACGCAGTTCCGGTGGCTGCGCGTTCCACAGCCGTGCCGTGAAGGCCCAGGTGACCTGTGGGATACTCTCAATAGGCTGGGTACTGTGGAACGACTGCATGTGCTCGACCAGTCCGTGGAGAGCGTCGCGGTCAGAGAGGAGGTTACGGCTACCGCGAGGTCAATTGTACGGACCGACTCAGTGAGTCATTGCTAGTCTGTTTCACAGGAGGAACCCTGACGTTTGGTGCAGTTCTTGAGGATCAGAGGCCTGAAGAGTCTCAAGATCCGCACGAGCACGTACACAGGTGAGAAGGACGGTGCGATGTTGCGCAAGATGCTCGTCCCGACGCCGAGGGTGCGTGTTTCGTGGCTTCCGGAATAGCGGTACCGAACGAGACACTTGTAGGGAACCGCGCAAGACTAGATTTTTCATTTGTGCTTCAGGTATCTAGAGGGAGGAACAGCTTCAACATATACCCTAATATCTCGACCGCGCAGGACGCGGGTATTTACTTGGGTCACCGGGCTCTGCATTAATGCTCTGACCTTGTTTAACTTGTTGTATCGGTACTCGTGTGGACAAGCGTCTCGAAAAGCGTCGACACTATCTACTCTATTCTATTGTGTCTTCAGTGGCGACTCCTCCGCACGCAAAGACGGGTGGACCACTCCTCGTAGAATGCCACTCGGTACTGTTCAGCGTTCTCACTGGTCTTGACAAGGTGTAGTACTTTCTCCGGCTCCCAATTTTTTTGCGGATCTGGTACTACGTCTTGTAGCACGGGCGCAGTCAGATCGATGATGTCCATGGCGCTTCGTACAGGTGTACCGTCCCTGCGTGCGCAACCGCTAGCCAGGCTGAGGAAACCTACCTTGGCATTTGCAACCTATTACGCCTTTGTGTCTATTACTTCATACGATATCAGATGGCCGCACTGACATGCGTAATCTTGCAGTGGTTGGATGTTTACTCCCATTTTGACCATTTCTTGTTGCCAAACTTGTACGACCTCTCGATCCTCGCCTACTGTGCATGTCGTATACCGCTTTGTGACTGGCAGGTTGCGATCGACGTAGCTGTCTCGTGCCCGCCGCTTCTCATGCCCGGTCTGTCTGCAGGACTTCTCAGGAAAGCAGCCGCAGATATCCGGGCATCTGCCCGTCATTCGCTCTGTTGATATCTTACCACGCTCAACGTTGTTTTGGGGGGACACCAGTCGATTCGGTGGGGTACCTGTACATCTTTTCCCATGACCTATCTTCCCCCTATTGTTTCCGCGCAAGTGGACACTGGAAGGATATACGCAGTGGGCCAAATCTGGAGGACAAGTTCACTATCTTGCCGAATGCATGCACGAAAGCATAACCGTCGCATTTTGAACGCTGCTATATTCTCTGAATCGGGGTATAGACCTCAGAATAGCCCCAGACCTTTCATCGCTGGCCGACAAGTGCGAAAAGAAGTTACTTCCGAGACGATCATCGGTTATATATCGTCAAGTGCAAGTGCAGATGAGCGATTGAAGGTCGGGGGAGTGTTAGATTGTAGAGCTCAAGATGACGTCCATACGTCCAGGTGGGGGAAATGGGAGAATGTGTCTAACCACTCCTCCACTGCTTCCAGCTAGGTTGTGGTAGATCTATTAGTTTGCGATGTACGGGACGGTTCAGATCGTAATTACTGACCGCATAGGAGACAGACGGAAACGCCAAATGTGTTATCTGCGGTGCCACGACAGCAAGCTCCAATAAGTGTGATTTTGTAGTGTCTATGTCTTCAGTCTCGAGCCTTATCGACGTGATTGAAGAATGATTCCTAATGCCATCTAGGAGCTGCTCCTTCCATGGAGAAACCACTGTCGTCTCGTCATCAGGATCGTCATCCTCATGTTCTTCCCACCATTCATCGTCCCAACCGAAGTACGTCTGCAAATTCACTTCGGCATGCAAATCTATTCCGCGGAGCGATTGGAGCTTCGTCAGAGCTCTGGGGTTTTTTAGCATTGCCGCGGCAGTATGGCTCCGACATTCAAGCTTACGCAGGTTGGGAAGAGCTCCATCAGGAAGAGTGACCTCCACCCACATGCGACCTGGCATCATACGTGGGAGACAAATGTCCTCCAACGAGGCGTGGCTGGCAAAAAAGGGGGATAATGTGGAGGCGGTGCAATTGAAGCCCTCTAAGTGGAGAATACGTAGATTCGGCCATCCCTCGTGGCACAAAAGTGTGTCAGCGGAAGCGGTGTCGATGTGGGTGTATAACACCAGATGCAGACGCAGGCACTGATGGGCATAATGAGTCGAGGCACACGCTAACGGTTACAAGGATCGCTCACCTCTAGATCAGGACAGTTGTTGACAAGCATTTCGAGGAGAGCGGTGGCGTCCGGGGTGTCAAATTCAAGATCATATGCATCTGTCCGCAAATCCAAGGAAGATAATCCTCTGAAGGATAAGAACTGCAGACACCGCGTGTAAGTAAGAGTCATTCCTCGGCACGAAGAGGAGGTATACCGAGCTTGACTTGGCGATGTGTGGCCCGAGACCAGGGTTTCGACAAAGGTCAAGGATATAAAGATCGCGAATGATTCCCAGAGCATCGAGAGTACTCCAGAGATCACCTTCGCCTTCCACTATGGGAGGATCACGAAACCATCGGAACTGGCGCAAATTCTTCATGCGCTTCAAGGCTATGTTGAGCTGCTCCTCCCATCCCGTTACCGATCCAATCACGGCTGATCGGTCGTCATCCAGTGGTTCGTACTCCTGGTACTCCTCCGGTAGCCGTTCCTCCACGAGGACGCTGTCACTCAGAACAGAATCAATATCCCAGAGGTTGTTGGGCAAGATAGTCAAGGAGCGGACAAGACCAGCGTGACCATCTTCAGGATGCGCAAGCCGAGTCCAGAGAGCGGACATATTTATTCGACAGCGTATATCACAGTATTGCAGATGCGAAGGTGACACGACCGAGTACAGATACCTGCATGAGAGAGCGAGTGATAGTAGGTCCTCGCGACAGCTCAAGTTACAAGCGAGTACGTCGAGGATTTCCGGTGGGAGAGTAACCAGCGCCATAGGCGCAAACGTGGGTGACTTCAAGGCAATTCGGTTATGGAGAAGATGGTCGCGATGACATTATTGAATACGAGTGGTCGGAAATCTGCGAAGCACAGGCTTTGAGTCCATCACGTGAACTTTGTTCTCAAACGCTTATTTAATTTAAATGCGCCTGCTTTCGACTGAAGCTATGTTATACAGCACACATAGGTAGTATATTAACGTCCTAGATAGTTTTATCAGATTGTTGCACATATGCAGATCGAACCAAAGATTGAAAGACCTGCTTTGAAGGCAAGGTCATGCATATGGTCAACGAGTCATTAATCATTGGACTCGATCACTATGGTATACTTCACGACTTTATGCTTGCGGGCAGTTTGAATTCATGGTGTACATCGTGGTACCGATGACCTCGGGTTGTGTATGACACTGCACGCTGAGTACGAATTGCGTGCAGGTGCACCAGATGAGTGACTGGAGGTCCGTCAGATGCAGGTCACGATGACGTGCAATAGCTCAGACGACAGATCAAGTAGTTGAAGATTCAATTGATGACAGTAATAATTATTGATGATTATAGAAAGTATTCAAGTCCCAACACTAAGGGATCACGCCGATTGCTAGCACGTTTGGAGTGAACGAGGTCCTGGGAGGAAGGCACGGCACTCATATACCTAAGCTGTGTACATGGTCTCGTCGGAGTAGAGTAATACAGGCTTGGTAGTGTTTCCTTCCCTTCTCTTTACCCATTTAATCTCGCCACTCTTCCCTCTCTCGATGATGACTGCCATATGCCACGGATCACCGATGACTTGCAGAGCCGGACAGCCGTCTACAAATCTACGGAGTCTACTTCTGTCCTGGTCCAAGGCGGAATCTGAGTGGTTAGAGAAGAAACGACTGAGCCAAATGAGATGCCTCAGGTGGGGGAAATGGGAGAATGTGTCTAACCACTCCTCCACTTCCAACTAGGCGATTGTGGATCAATTAGTTTCCGGTTTACGTGACGGTGCAGATTGTAATTACTGACCGCATAGGAGGCCGGCTGAAAAACCAAGTGTGTTATCTGCGGTGCCACGGCAGCAAGCTCCAACAAGTCCGATTTTGTAATTTCTAGGTCTTCAATCTCCAACAATAGCGACGTGATTGAAGGACGGTTCCTGATACCCTCCAGGAGCTGCACCCTCCATGGAGAGACCACCGCCGTCTCATCATCATGATCTTCATCCTGGTGTTCTGCCCACCATTCATCGTCCCAGTCGAAGTACGTGCGCAAATTCACTTTGTCATACAAGTCTATCCCGCGGAGCTCCCGGAGCTTCGTCAGAGCTCCAGGACTTTTTAGCATTGCCGCGGCAGTATGGCTCCAACATTCAAGCTTACGCAGGTTTGGAAGAGCACCATCAGGGAGAGTGACCTCCGCCCACTTACGCCCTGGCATCATATGTGGGAGACAAATGTCCTCCAACGAGGCGTGACTCGCGAAAAAGAAGGACAATGCGGAGGCCGTGCAGCTGAAGCCGGCTAAGCGGAGAATACGTAAATTCGGCCATCCCTCGTGGCGCAAAAGCATGTCGGCGTCAGCGCTGTCATTGTCGGTGTATAACACTAGAAATAAACACAGACGCTGACGGGCATAATGAGCCATAGTGTACGCTGATGATTGCAAGGATCGCTCACCTCTAGATCAGGACAGTTGTTGATAAGCATTCCGAGGAGAGCGGTGGCGTCCGGCATCTCATAGTCAATATCATATGCATCTGTCTTCAAATCCAAGGACGATAACCCTCGGAAGGATAAGAACTACAGACACTGCGTGTAAGCAGGAGTCATTCTCCTGCACGAAGATGAGACATACCGAGTCCCACGTGGCGGTGTATGGTCCGAGACCAGAGCTTCGGCAAAGGTCAAGGATAGAAAGATCGCGAATGGTTCCCAGAGCATTGAGAGTACTCCAGAGATCGTCTTCACTCTCGTCTTCACTCTCCACTACGGGAGGGTCACGAAACCATCGGAACTGGCGCAAATTCTTCATGCGTTTCAAGGCCATGTTGAGCTGCTCTTCCCATTCCGTTACCGATTCAATCACAGCTGATTGGTCATCCTCCAGTGGTGTGTATTCCTGATACTCCTCCGGTAGGCGTTCCTTCAGGGGCAAGCTGTCTTCCATAACAGAATCAATATCACAGAGGTTGTTGGGCAAGATAGTCAAGGAGCGGATAAGACCAGCGTGGCCATCTTCAGGATGCGCGAGCCGGGTCCAGAGGGCGGACATATTTAGTCGACAGCGTATTTCATGGTATTGCAGATGCAAATGTGACACAATTGAGTACAGATACCGGCATGAAAGAGCGAGTGATAGTAGGTCCTTGCGACAGTCCAAGTTACAAGCGAGTATGTCGAGGATTTCCGGTGGGAGAGTAACCAGTGTCATAGGCGCGAATAGTGAAAGTGACTTTAAGGCAATTCGATACATGGTGTTGGAATTATGAGACGAACTCGTAATGCTCGCGGAATATGTGGCTGCCGGGGGCGACCATTGAGGGTAATAATTTATGCGTCGTTCATATACGTTCATATATATTTAATCGATGTATTTACTACGGCACGCGATTGCCCTTTGGGTAATCAACACCGACGCGCCCAATCGTATCGTCCTCCGATTTATTTCAACATGTGAAGAAGATGGTCGCGTACGTCGTGACTGACAGCGAGTAGTCGGAAATCTGCGAACTTGAAGCACACGCTTTTGAGTCCGCCACGTGAAAATACTTTGTTCTCAGAAAAGGTGGTACTGCAGGCACAATCGACAATGCTCCACGTTTATTGCGAAATGCTGGCAAGATATTCCGAGATCTTCAGTGATATGGTTCCCTTGCTCGCGGGCAGATGCTGTCAAATGGCAGGCCTCGGCACGATAGCGTGGAGGATCTGTGATATCTTTCAGCGCCATATTCTGTGTGTGTAAGTCTTCATATAAGTAATACGTGTTACAACTACAGTGGTACATACTTTTATACTGTATGCTCTCTCGCCACATTCAATTCTTTCTTCACATCGTCCGCAGTAGGTTGCTTCAATCCGCATGTCCCCGCATAGCAGACCCGACCTGTCACCTCTTCCCCTTGACCACCGATTTCTTTAACATACACGACATCTGGACACCATCTCCCACCTCGTACCCCCTTCACAAACTCGTCATTGTTGCTCGATCCAGAGAATATAATAGTCTTGACACCCTTTTGCCTAAGAAGCGCACTAGAAAGTAAGTCGGGTACAGCCGTTGGGTGCTCCTCGAGCATCGGTGAGAAGTTGGATAACAGCTTCGCGGCCTTCTTGTCATACTGATCCGTGAATGCAGAATCGGTTGGCACACTGGTTAGGCCGAGCAGTTCGGGAGAGGTGGAATGCATGATCGCATCCAGGGTAATGAGGTTGTGCAAGGACGTGCTATTTGCCGATGGTTCCGCGCCATCTTGATCTTCAGACGTGAGGGCTGAATTAGTATACATAAATAGGGATGTAACAAAACACTCACCGTCCTTCAAGCGCATAATCTTCGACCCTCCATCCATCCCTGTAGTTGAGCTCGTGAAGTATCCACCCCCTCCGCTATCCCAAAACAGCTCGTCTTGTTTCGCCTGCAAGTGCACCGCCATTTGCAGGTACTTCGGCTCAAACTGTACTTGATACATGGCGAGTAGAAACGATACGACATGAGCATAGTCGTCGGCAACGCTATGAATCCGAAGGATCTGCAACAACACGTCAAACAAGTACAATGACCACGTACCCTTCGACATCAGACCCATATATCCGCCTCAGCCTCCCATCTGGCAACACCATCTCCTGTTCAAAGAATGTCACCAAATCTTCTGCCATGTCGTACCACAGTTTCGCCTTTTCTTCATCAGCCCCTCGCTCCCCAACAATTCTTGCTACCCACGCCAACGCCTTCCCCATCATCCCATTCCATGCCGCCACAATCTTCTCATCCCTGTGCGGCCTCGGCCTCTCCCTCTCCCTCACCTCCTGCAGCTTCCTCTTTCCTTCGTTCAGTATCTCTTCCACCTCGCCAAGCGTCAACCCCGGGTGGTCGATCACACACTCCCTATGTGTGTCTTCCACGCTTCCCCTCTCCATCAACACGTTCTTGCCCTTCAGCTCGTTGTGCGGGTCGTGTGATGGGTCAACGTTCCCGTTGTCCTTAACAGAGAAGTGGAACTTGAAGATGTCAGAGGCGCGCTGTTCTCCTAGGATCTTGTCGATCTCGGCGGCGGTCCACACCCAGAATGCGCCCTCTTCTTTCTTGGTTGACGTCAGTGTAGGGAGGGACTCAGCATCTTCTGCGGCGTAGAAGGCTTTGTAGGTGCTGGAATAGAGGTCGCGCGTCGTGTATTCAAGGATGTCGAATACGGTATTAAGATAGAGCGGGTCGGAGGTGATGGTGTATTGTCGGACTATCAAAACGCGTGATGAATAAGATATTGATATACACAGAGGAAATTCACTTACGAAAAGCAAGCGTCAACTGCGCCTGATCGTACAACATCTTCTCGAAATGAGGTACATGCCATTTGGCATCGACAGCGTAACGATGGAATCCACTTCCAACGTGGTCGTGTATCCCTCCCCTCGCAATTTTCTGCGTTACGAGCTGGTCAGCCTTTGTCTAGTGTGCAAAGAGGGATGGGCTCACAGTAAGTGTGAAGCCTGCCATCCCGATGGGCTTCTCTACATCACTCCCGTCATCTTGCTCCAAAAAGCCTTCTGTATGGAGGAACGTGAAGAGCGGTGTGGTCGGGAATTTGGGCGCCCCACCGAAGCCTCCATGAACTCGATCAAGGCGACGGCGGAAGGCCTTGAGACCATCCTCGACGCACATTTTGACATCTACGGGAGATTCACGCCCCGCGGGCGTAAGCGAGACTTGAGAGGAAAGAAGGGTGTGAATCTTCGAAGCTGATTCGAGGACGGAGGAGCGGTCGTTGTTCCATCTGCGCATAGTAAGTTAAGCAGCGGTCTACTGAGACCTATGCGGAAAGACGTACTTTTCATCGATCTGCTCGAGAATAGAGACCACGGCACCGGGAGGGAAGTACGTCCCCCCATAGAAGGGTTTGAGGTCCGGAGTCAGGAAGACAGACATGGGCCAGCCACCGCGTCCAGTCGTTGCTTGCACGAACATCATGTAAATCCTGCAGCGCATGCTCCAGTACGAACGCGTGATCACAGAGTATGGAGATAGTACCTGTCAATGTCCGGAAGTACCTCCCTATCCACCTTGATATTCACACAGACCTCGTTCATAATCTTTGCGACCGTCTCCTCCTCGAAGCACTCTCTGACCGCCCATAAAGTTCAATTAACATCCAGCACGGCAGGTCGAAGACGAACCGTTCCATGACATGGCACCACCTACACGTCGAGTATCCCACGGACAAGAAGATGGGTTTGTCCTCCCTCCTTGCCTTCTCGAACGCCTCCGGACCCCACGGATACCCTGTGCGCGGGCGTCATGGGTTAATCTCTCCGCCGAAAGCTGAGGACGCACAGTCTACGGGATTGTGCTGGTGCTGCAAGAGATATGGAGAAGTTTCATTCGCGAGCCTGTTTGTATGTTTCGGCCTGGCGGTCATTTCGTTTCGCGTGCTTGATGAACTTGTAAGCGTTCTAGTGATCGCTTTCGACTGAGTTGACGAGAATCCAGCAGGGCCAGTACTAGTGGTACTGGCAGAGATGATAGGTCTTGAGAAACGGGTGCGATGAGCAAGTCTAGCCGTTTGGATGCGCCATAGAGCCCTTCTGCATGAGAGCATGGACGGAAGAAATAACTGAGGCCAAAGTAAGCACTGACATCACTTGTGGCGGAGGCATTAGCCGGACGCCCACCTCCTTGATCCGTCGTGACTTCGGCATACGCCGCATACATTGTTTGCAGGCTGGTTCGACTTAGAAAGACCACTGCACTCAGCTCAAGAGATACAAATGAGACTTTAACTGAGTCATCAACTCAATGGGGATATACCCCTGACGCTTACTTGCATAACCTGTTCTGCACCGGTGGCCTCGAGCAGCGCCTACGCTCAACCTCTATGATTTCGACACCGACTCCTGCTACAGTCGATGGAATGTTATGCAGTGTTGATGTGCTATGTCTTCATCCTGGTTCAGTAATACGCTAGTATTATTACTCTTGAGCTCGAGGTGCGTTAACGCTCTTCCTTTTTCTCTTTAGTGTTCAAGTCACCATAACAGGCCATATTAATCTCCATTCATACTGCAGTAAACACCGCTCAGGTCATCTGCGAGATTTCGCTGCTAAGTATAGTTCTGTCAAACTAGCCTACAAATTCAAGGCGCCTAGGGTCTTAGATAAGTAGTGACTTTTGAACGGATCTTCACGGCGTCTTGGTGGACTGCGCGAAGACAGCCAGACATACGTATACCTGTTTACTGCGGGCGTTTGCTATGGTGTGCGGCGAATATTGTCGCTAACAATCTCCAGGCAATTTATGAGAAAATGAGCTAAACTTCATGCATATTTTTAGGTATGATCTCACAAAGTCTCCTGAACGTGAGCCCAGGCGAGCGGTGTGTCCTGGGCTGACCGGGTCCTTAGTTGTCTTGTCGAAAGTTCATTGCGTGTAGTTCATCCGCGAATGGGTAGGCACTGCCTATCATTCGGAATCCTGGATTACGAGGTCTGTCTTCTACTTTCAGTGGTCGTGGTAATCGCTCCTCAAATATACCAAACGCACCACAAAACTTGTCTGTACTGTTATGGGAGGCGAGCAGACATACGCCAAAGATGTTGTCTCTAGTAGCGCACGGCACGAAGTGGGTAGGTGCGACCTTAAAATGCATTAAGTACGGATAGGCTTACTGGCCCCGAAGTGTTGGTACATTCATTGGAGCTCGAACTTTCACGGGAAATGCTAGGGTCTTGGGTTCTTACTTTGAGCGCCTTTCACGTCTTATATAAAGACTCGTTTCTCTGGAATCTTCTCTCGCCCTTTCCTCATGTACATTGCTCAATGTCATCCCGCCCAGCTGCTCCACGCGTTGTGATTCTGGACCAAAATTCATTTTCACTCAACCTCAATGATGGTTATTCTCCTGTTGCAATCTCCATCACTGATACGATATCGTCGACGTCCAGCATCTCTGACGCTATTGGACCCGGACGAACTATGGACAAGTTCCTCACTTTCTTTGGGCAGCACCTGGCAAGCTTCATCAGTCGCATCTCCGCACGCCATCTGGGACGGGGCCCCAATGCGCTCGTTGGGCGCATGATCAACTCCATTGACTGGTCTTTGCGGAAATGCCGATATGACTTCTGTCCCAATTATTGGCCGGAGGGAGGACACAAACCGAACATCGGGCTTAGCCGAAGACCACCCACTGTGACCGAAGTCGTGGAACTACTTTCATTGCCTTTCTGTCATACCTGCCATGAATCACTCGCTCGCTCGCTCTCGATGAGCGCAATATTTGTCGCCGGATGTCAGAAATTGGTGAATGAATTGCGGTATGCAGTCTTGACTTTATCGCACGACCAAAGCTAACCAAATATTAGAAAACGAAGCAATTCTTCCACCAATCTTCTGATTGCATATCACATCTTTATTCTCGCCTCTTTCCATGCCCATACACGTGAAATATTTGTAGGGCTCAACACTATGGAAGCCTTCCACACCCTAATCCATGAATTGAGACTCTCTTCGGACCATACCCTGATTCTCCCCTCTCGTCTCGTACTGCTCACTCTTAGTGAAGAAGCCATCATTCCTACGATCAAAAAATTCGACGCCCTAGAAGTTAACTTGGCTCATCATTGGTATTTACCCGAGAGGGAGCGAACGTCATTACTTCCACATATTGGGGATTGCATGTCTGCCCTTATTCGGAGCCTTCTGTAAGTCACGACGTATCAGCTGTATGTATGAACTCAATATTAGCAGGGAGCCGCAACTGCAGATTATTTCTGCCGCGAGGATCTCGCGGTCACTTGTCTCGCAGGAGTCATCCTTGGCATCCATGCTTCCCGTATTAAGGGCAAGCCTAAACGCCGATATCGTAGATTATTTGTGGCGTCTGCTCGTATCTGCATCTAACCCAGTAGTCTACGGCACCATCTATCCTCTCATGGTAGGCCTGTACGACTTCGCAACAAAGTGGGCCTTCAATCAGTGGGATATTACCCGTCAATGTCATATCGCTTCATCTGCGTGGGCCTGGTATACACTCTGGATGCCCCTTTTCCATCTGAGGTATGTGATGGCATATACTCTCTTTCCTACTACTCATTCTGGCGTACATTCGTCAACCCGTGCTACTCTGTTAGACTGAACTTTCCGGAAGCAATATTGTTGATCTCCTTCAAACACTTACGGGAGATCTGCGACAACTTCTTTCGGTTTCCTATCCTGGCGTTATTTATGAGCTTCCAGGCTCGAGACGGCATTAGAGCCTTGAGAGGACTCATGCGATCGCATCAAGAATCTACGTTGTTCGGGGGCCCGAGAACCGCTCAAATAGGAGATCCCGTATTTTTGTTGATGACAGAAGCAACTAGCCTGCTGTTCGACCTTGCGGGCATTATTCAAGAGGAGCGACAAGTTACGCTCGAACACGGCGGATATGATATCCCGCGCTACGTCCCGCTTTCCCGAGTCAAGGACCTATGTAATCAGGTCATGTTGATCATAATGCAGTACGTTCACTGCTGTAGCATCATCAGCACCTCATAGACAACTTTTGTCGCAGTGAAGATACTTCCGATGCTATCGCAATGTCGCCACGCCTACTCCGTGCAGTCGCACCTTACTACGATATCATAATCAAGCGCGAGCTGCAGGCTCTAGCAATGCCGTACAGGACGTCGAGTAATTGGTTGCATAGTCGAAGAGCGGCAGCAATGATGCGCCAATTATCCGACGAGGGCCCAAAGCAGAGACTTCGCTGCGCTGGCATTGCCTACGGCCGTCCGGAGTTTGGTCCACTCGGGGTAGGTCATTTCTCGTCTTCAGCTGTATGTTTCCTATATGACAGCATAGGTATTCGCCGACCACCATCAAGGTCCCTGGACTACAGGCAGGACGTATGATCCTGACTATTCGCTCATGTTACTCATTGTTCAAGATTCATATCGCAATCTTCGCTGGGTATCAATAGACGATATGGGAGAGGCGGAATACAAACCAATCACAGTGCCTTCAGAAAGGATCCAGCAACAACTCCATGTAGTGCGATCACGAAACCGACTCCTGGATAGAGGTCAGTTCATGGTTATGACAGCCGACGATATGCGGTCTAGCAGAGACAGTGAGCTGCACGTTCTGTGCGGCCAAGTGTTTCAGGATCCTGTGTTTTGGATGGCGCGGTTAGTACATCAGACGGACTGTCATTGGGGTTTGTCGCTCACGAGCCAATGGTGGTTTAGGACTAAGCTTATCGATGCATTAACTGGGCAACAACAGTCAAATGAGCTCGCAGTACACGACGTTTTTCGGGGGTTTTACGTGCTGCAGTGTCCATGCGAGTCGACATGGCAGAAGCACGGTGGCATGTAATAACGAGTTGGTGTGTAAGGAAACGTAATGGTCAAGTCGGGGCTGGGTAAACGAGACCGAGACGAGTGGGGCTGCGGTCCGGCGGATATCGAGCATAGCCTAGGGTTTTGGAAGGCTTGGCGCCAGTGCTAGCAGATTTGCGCGATACGTAAACGGTAGAGATACCCATAGCGCGGAAGTGTATCGTAGGCGCTACATTCCTCGGCATTCATGTAGTCCAAGAATATCTTAGTTGGAAGCTCTGGCGGAAGTCGAGCAATCAGAAGGAAAGCTTCAGACAGTTCTTGAGTCTGATGATTTGGGTGTTAATCAGCTTTCGACGGTTCATTACGACGGCGTCTTCATCAAAGGGCGATACATCGGTTCTAGTGAAAATAGGAGCTGACATGGTCGTCTTGATTCAAGTGTGATGCGATTGGATTGATTGTACGCCCTGGAATCAAATGCACTGCATGAAGGGACAAGCCTTACGCGGAAACCAAGGTGCGTTCGATTCACGCGCATGTGACTAGCGTGACAAGCGCGACCTGTGACATCACATGGCTCTGACAAATCGCCAACTTCTGACTCAGATATATTTCCATCAATTCCAGTAAATCATCGCTTGTTTCTTAGAGATTGCACGCTATTTATGAATCACGGGCGCGATTTCCATTTTACATTTACATATAAAGCGTCCTTGCAGACCCACCTCTGCCCTCTTTCTTCCCCCGTCTCTCGACTTGCTGTCGACATCCACTATCTCCGGCTGGATGCTGGCAATTATTGTCTATGGATATCCGAGTCAGAGGCGATCCTCGCAACATAGTAAGACACGCGTAGCGCATTATATTTACAGGGACAATCTGAATGACATTCTGAGGCGAGTTGCGTTCTTTGAGGTCTTAGGCATGCAACACTGGCAGTTGTCTGATAAGCGAAGTAACTTCAGGCTCTAAACAGCAAACAAAAGTTAGAGAAACCTAGCCTTAGTTAGATTTCGCGTGCGTATCGACCTTGATGTATCACGGAGCCCACAGCTGATGGCGGTTCCGTCGTCTTCCCATCCCTACTAGGAAAATCAAATTCCGAGCAGCAACCAGCCCTCCCCGAGATTCCGCCTACCCACTATGCGTCTGGACAGCCTTCCACTAGAGATGCTTAATGGCATCACGTGTGCCGTCGATTCTCGCACAGACCTATTATCGTTCGCACTCGCATGTAGGTCGTTGTACTCCGCGATAGCACCTTCCCAACTCCAGTATTACGACATACGATCTCCGTTGTGTATGCCAGCGCTCTGGAAGCGACTGGCCCATCCCGACGATCTGCATGCTTCCATGGTCCGCTCTCTGACCATTTTGTATAACAATCGAGCGTTTGCAGGTTTGGATTCGCTTGTAGGAGACGCCGCTGGTGAAGAAAGGCTGCCACAAGAGTACTCCGGGTTTGGCGAGTCTCCAACTGGCAAACCGGCGCGTGAAATAGACCTTCTGCGCGAATGGGAAGGTGACATGATTCTCGCTTTGAAGAGAATGAAGAACTTGCGCCGGTTCCGGTGGTATCGCAGAACACCGGTGATTCAGGGCGAGAACGATATCTGGACTACTCTCAGGATACTCAGCGCTGTCAGGGACGTTCAATTCGTGGACCTGCAGTGTCGTTCCGGACGGGCACAGCTTAATACACCGCCCATTATCGTGTCTCTGTCGGTACGTCCGCTCGTTTTGTGGATATATGCGCCGTGTTCACTTGTCTGCTTAGTTCCTGTCTCTTAGAGGCTTGTCGTCCTTAGATATTAGAAGGGAGGAAACGACGAGTGCTTCTACTACGGAGGACGTGGCTCTGCTGCTCAAAATGCTCGTTCAGAATTGTTATGATATGAAGGTGCGCATATAATGCCCGGCATTCTGAGTGGATGACCTCGTTGACATCATATCACATATGGACGGATCTTTCTTCCAGAGTCTTCATCTACACTTCAACTTAAGCATTAATTCGCACGGCGCCAGCATTGACTTTCTTATTCAAAAGGTCGACTGGCCCAACCTCCGCGACCTCTACTTGCACGGTTTTACCTGCCAGACTTCATTATTGTCGTCCTTCCTAGACCGTCATATAAGTATAGAACACCTTACACTCTCCAGGATGACTCTAGACTCGGGCTGGCAATATCTCACTCTCTCCGATGGCGCTCTCCCGAGTCTCCATACCCTTGACTGTCAAAGTCCCGTAGCGGCTGCGATACTGAAGAACCCCAAGGTGGCAGTCAACCTCCAGTCGCTGCAGGGAATAGATTTCATGCGGACAGTACATCTGGCTCCTTACACCAGTTGGGATGATGGAGTGGAGGGGGACGGAGGAGACCTCGGCGAGGGGGAACAGGTGGAATCTCCTTGGACAGCGCAGCTCGCAGACGCTCTCAGGACGCGCCCGTCTATCATGTCGCTTGGGCCTCGAGTGTAGGAGCGTGAAGACGCCGGTTGAACTGGCCAGGCTAGTGCCGCACCTTACGGAACTCTCGTTTGGCGGCGTATTCTTAGTAAGCTGACTATATATCTTCGTATGCAATGGCAACTGAGTATACTGGCTGTTAAAGACTAATGAGAGCGAGTGGATGAGTACGGTCTCTGCCCTCTACGACCTCGAGCGGATCTCGTGGAACTGGATCCTATATCTTAGGGTTGTGGAGAGGAACGAGCATGTGGATCAGGTGAGGATAAGGAAGATGGTTGGGTTCTTCCCGAAATTGAGGGTGATTGAGGATCCGCGGTGTGAGCTGAAGGCGGTGGTTGTTGAGAGAGGTGAGGAAGGCGAGGTCAAGTGGGTTGTGAGGGGGCTGAAGGAGAGTAGCGAGACGAACGTTTTTATTTGGGATGGAGAGGTTTATTCTGCGTAGTGAGTGGTGTCGTCCCTGACTAATGCACCCTTTGCAAGAAAGAGCTTATCGTTGACCTGATCTTATTGTCGTATTTGAAGCGTAGGGGTGTGATTCATAGATCCGACTTATATTCCGTTAGGGCAGTATCGTTATTTGTATCTTCGATGGCTTTCGCACTTTGTCATTAAATGGGTATATTGGATGCGCCATAGAACCCTTTTGCACGAGAGCATGGACGGAAGAAATAACTGAGGCCAAAGTAAGTGACTTTAAGCACTGACATCACTTGTGGCGGCGGCATCAGGCCGGCCCGGACCCCGCTGAACACCACAGACGCGTCCTGTCTGCAGCTTGGCTAGACTCGAAATTCCGAAGTGACAGTAAAACTGCAGAATGATGACAAGATCCATCACCAAATAGCAGTGATAGTACAAAAGCATTCCTTCCCAGCATACTTGTGGTATTACACGAAACCAAGCTAAGTTACAAAAAAGCGCCTTGGGCCCTCTTTACAGTCCACCGCAACGGCTATGGCTAAGTATCAGTACTAACACTCCTCCCCTCAGGCGATATATATGTGCTCCTTCTTCTCTCCGACGACTGTCCATCCTCGTCGTCCACAGCATTGTGAGTATCCCCGAGGTACCAGTTCGGCATCGTGAACGAGACGAGCAAAGGCAAAACGCTCAACACAGTCGCCGTCACGCACATGATCATCATAGTATCATCATAGGCTACAAGGAGACGGATTCAGTTCCGACCAGACCCAGGGTATACGACTTGTTCAAATTGGAAACGCACCGTGAATCACGCCCTCCCGTACGGGATGTCCGCGTGGATGCTCAGCCGCTTTCTGTATACTCCCATATAGCTCCTCAATCTCCTTCTGAGACAAATTCGGTAGATACGCCCTCAGCTTCTGAGGCATCACATTTGCCCAAATCGCACCGGCTATAGGGCGCATTCCAAGTCAGCAACTACCAGACGGGCAACTTCGGCATCGTGGTTAAGCAAGTACATACCGAATGCCCCACCAACAGCCCCACCAATTTCCGTCAACAACAACACCATGGCGGTAACCATCGCAAGATCCAGATGGTGAACAGAAGCCTGGGCGCCGACGAGGGAAGATATGGCGGCAAACCCGCCACCAGCTCCTTGCAGGAGCTGCGTCAAGACGAGCTCGAAGGTCGAACCTTTTGCGCCACGTGAGCGGACCATTAGGCCTACACCACTAGAATCGGGTCAGTGTATAGATATCAGAAGTAAACACGGAGTAGCTTACAGAAGGCGTATGCAGAGACCGAATATCAAAAGCGGCTAGAAGGTTAACAGTGAGTCGTGCTTGTAGTGATGTGTAAGGATAGTACGATACCTTGTATCGTTGTAGGTAGCGCATGAGGATGCCCACCATGATACCTGCCACAGTGAGTCCTAGCATCTGCGTTTGTAGGAAGTAGTTGGCCTCGATGAGAGTCCTATTCACAGTTCAAGTCTCATGCGATAAAACTGGTATCTGGAGAACTCACCAAGTCTTCACAACCAAGATAAATGAATATAGATAGGTGAATGTGAGATAAAATGAGACCTGAACGACATGACATGATGCTATCTCAGTAACCGATGGAAACAAATGCAATATAGAGGACTTACAAAGTCAGTAAATCCGATCAAACACGCCGCCACGACACTCCAGTTGTGGACCAGCCTAAGCGGGAACAATGGGCGTTTCGCGAACTTGCGTTCCCATACGATGAACAACCCGAAGAGGACACATCCGAGCACGGAAAGCCATCCAGAACCTGTCTTCGCATGTCCTGCCAATTCACTTTCAGCACGCCGCGCAAAACAAGTAACAGGGACACCGACCGTTCTCCTTCGCCAACGTAAACGGTATTAGCACCAAATACACCGCCAATCCGAACAACACCAGCCCGACGAAGTCCAAGGTCTCCAGCGTCCGCCACACCTTCCCCACCCGCGTGCGTTTCTGCCCCAGGAAACCAGAGGACACAACGGAGAGCGAACGGGTATGGATACGCGAATGACCGTGAATAGTCCTATCGACGATACCGAGGCGTTTGGCTTTACGTTCGGCCCAGAGGAGAGTGACGATGAGAGGGGCGAGTGCGAGGGGGACGAGAATTATAAACATCCGATCTGTGCATGTGCACACAAGAATCAGGAAGGACGGACATTGGGAGGCAGGGAAGGACTTACAGCCCCATCGCCATCCGGCGTTCTTCAAGATCGAGTCAGCGATATTCGCGCCCACCCAGGCGTTAATCAGGAATGGCGAAGAGACGAGCGCCGAGACGAGCCCGCGCCATTTGAGGGTGGTGATGTCAGCGATGATAATTTGAGTGAGGAGCTGTAAGCCGCTGATATGGCCGAACTTCATGAGACCTGTACGGCTGACTGAGAAGTGAGACAGGCTTACGTATACCCACTATGAGGATGGGAGATGTAGGTGAACAGTTACGGGGACGAATGAGGAGAATCGTACATAGAGTATGTGATAATTCCGCCCGCTATGGATGCGATTCCGGAGGCGGATGCGATGAGTATGTATCCTACAGGGTATCAGCACGACAGACGGATCAGATTGTCGAGTCGCTCACCAAGAACATAGAACACCACTTTTATAAGACGGAAGTCGATAAGTCTAGGACCTAACGTAGGACTTTCAGAGTCCTAGAAACTCACAAACGATGAGGTATGCGATGCCTCTAGAAGATATGTCAGCTATCTTGGCGATCACCGGCTTTCCAACAGCAACTGTAGCATCGTCAGTCTCATGTCTCGAAGAGAACCAGCGAGCGTGCTCACTAATGATCGACTGCGACACTTGAATTGCACTAATCAAGCTATGCTCTCCGAATGTGGATGTCGCGAAAGTCAGGTAATAGGGTGTCGTGCACCCATCTAAGGAGTAGATATACGCCGCCGAAGCAAGTCTGACAGATCGCAACGCGGTCATCATGCGCCCATAATCTCGACCGCTGCTGTACGCACCCTAAGAATAGGAACCATCTCGAGTACCGTCCATACACCTGTTCCGTAGCCTCAACCGTCTTGACGCCGTTGGTCACGTCCGCCTCGTCCGCCGCGAGAGTGTCGTCTCCATCCTGCTCTAATTCGTCGTCCGCAGTCTCTGCGGCAAGCAGGTAGTCCTCTTCCGACGCGGTCATGCCAGCTCAGCGCTCGTTGGTACGGAGAAACGGAGGCGTGCGCACCAGAGGTCCACCGTCTGCCGTGAGTATGGCCTCGCGTTCCCGAGATCCGAGTCGTTGCTGGTGGCGGGCATGAACAGTCCTGAGTTGATGCAACAGAACCCGATGAATTGGTGCAATATCAGATTAGATCACCTTATTAGTTCGATGTACATTGCTTCCGCTCGCTTATGGACTCTGATCCGTCTCTCAGTTTGTCCGCTTCTTCAGTCTTGAACGCCTCGCAAAAGGCAACCCTGAGATTTACGCACGTAGCGCACTGCTAGACACTAATACCAAGTGTTTGATCGCGAGAGCGAAACAGAGGTATCGCGCAGAACAACCTCCGTTATAAACATAGGTCCAGCAATGCGAACTTGGCGCAGTTGTGGCGAGGCAGGTGGCATATCGGCAACGGCTCAGCGCTCGCTCATAAGCTGAGGTTCCTTAATTATTGTCCGTTCGCCGCACGAAACGTCGTATACAAGAAACCCGAGATCGATGGTTGGACCGGAACGAAAACTAAACTCCAAATGCATTCGATCCGCAGTGACCGTTACACGGATGATACAGACATGGTACAACAGCCATGACCGGGCGTAAGCGTATGAACATGAAAACAGCAGATAAAGTGGTATAGAATAGTATGTGCAACGTGAACTCGTAAAAGCGACAACACTGGTTGTGAAGTCAAGGTCATATACATGCAACAGCAACCCATGAACCAGAGACCGATAAAGTAAAGAAAAGCAATGGAATTAAAGATTGAGACTCGCCCGCTTAAGTGTCCTTAATGTAATATTCACGCCCATGTAATCCTCCAGCCACACCCCGCGCACACTACACCGCTTGATTACCTTCGCCCAGAAGCTCACGACGCGGTTCTCGGGGTGGTGCACCCGCATGCGATGGCTCTCCTCGCTCAAATCCCGCACATACCGCAGTCGCGGGAACGCCTCTTTCCATAGCAACGAGCCCATCTGCTCAAGCAGCGGGAAGAACGGCGCGTCGTCACTGGTCGACGTCGCCCACGGCAGCGCCGCGTCGTTCTTCAGTCGCGTGTCAAAGTCTCGAATACCGATGAACTCGAGCGTCGGGTGCGTGGGCAGGAGGACGTGCGGCGCGATCCAGTCGGGCGTCTGCCAATGCCACTCAGCGTCCGCCGAGCAGATAAACTCGCGCAGATTCGGACACCAGTCCGCCAGCCTGATAGGATGGTGGCTCGTCGCGTGATGGGGTCTAGCTAGCACGTACTCCTCGACGAGAGCTGAAGAGTGCCCGAGCTCGAGCTGGCGGATCTTGTGGCCATGTTGCTCGAAGAAGGCCGCGAAACCAGGGCCGGCGTACGAGTAGTCGGCTGAGACAACAGACAGGTTCGTGAGGAGAGGCATCTCCCACTTGGCCAACACAGCAAACGTGACGTTGTCCAGACTAACCTTTAGCGAGCGTAGGTTAGGGATCGAGACGGAGCGAACTGCTTGCGGAAGAATGGCAGAGAAATTAGGAGAACATGACGACAGCTCGAGATATTCAAGGTGCACCGTCGGGTGTGAGAGGAGCGGCGACATGTCGAGATGGAACGGCGTGTCGTCGTACGTTGTCCATGAAAGGCGCCTCAGCTTGTTATTCGGGTGCGCTAGCAGCGAGCATATCTTCTCCGGCGAGCACTTCGGATCCGGCTCCTCGTAACGGTTTCTCTGTATGCTCTGGTGGTCCGTAAAAATTATCAGCTGCGGTGCGTAGCTGACGATCGTCCTAAGATCCGCGGGAGGACACCGCTCGAGGACGCTCGTCTGAATATGAAGCCGCCTAATGAACCTCCCACACGTATCCCCCGTCGTAACCTCCTGCAATAAGAGCGTGTGTGCTAGCGCCTTGGCCTGCGCTGCACGACTGACCCAAACGAACTCATACAGCAGCGAAAGGGACATGGCGTGCCAGGACCGCGACACGAGGGAAATGTCGCGTTTGATGTGCATGCACGTGCGGTAGTCGGCTTGGCGAAGCGCGGGCGAATCGAGGAAAGAGAGCTCTTGCGACGTATCGAGCGGGTCGTAGGTAGGGATCGTGGCTTCACGAAGGATGAGGAGCCATATCTCGGGTGGGAGGCGGTGTGCGCCGAGGGAGTTACTTTCGCGGGGGGAAGCGCGGGAGATGGATCGTCTGGGGACGGGTCAGCACGAGATTCAGAGAACAACCATACAAAGGATTGAGTAACGTCGCAAGTGGATCACGATCCAGGAGCGCATCTTGTTTCATTGCGCTTCCTTTTGCAAGAAGCGCAAGGAAACGAGAAAAGAGGACAAGTCCTCCTGTCGGGTGTCCCAGTAAATATTCCTCCATGTCCCGATCTCAGGTCTGCCCCAATCACCTCCACATCCGACGCTCTTGCTGGTCGCTGTTTGAACACATATTTGCCGTCTAATAGTCGCTGAGACATTTGTAGCAAGACGAAAAGTGTTGCCTCGCGACCGAGAAAGGGTGAGAACAGGAGAGGGGAAGTGAGGAAATTCGAGAAAGTGGCACTCCAGGCCTTTTGAAAGTGCTATGTCGGAGAGAACGCGAACCTCCGCCGCGCACTCCTATCGGCATATAGCGCTTCCTGCACGGGTCACCGGGCAAAGCCGCACGAGCCAAGCCCCCTCCTCTCCTCCGCCAGGCAGGTGACGGCAAGATAACAGACACAGAAGACTAAGCGAACATTCTCACCTTATGTTGTCAATCGCTGGGGGCTTCCTCGTGATGGCTCTCCATGCCTTGCGCAGGCGAGAGCGCATCTTTTGTACACGTTGTTCTGCAGGCTGCATGTTTCGGATGAGGTTGGGGGCGAGGAAGGGCATGGTCGCGGCAGGGGGCTACGTGTCGCGGGGTGGGGGGAGGTAGAAAAGCAGTTGACGCGGGGTGAGAGTTGGGTCAGTTGTAATTTTGTGGGAGACGAGACGGTGTGGTCGGTGGACACCCGATGCGTTGCCCTTTCCCACACTTTATTGCCCCACGTGGCCGGACCCCCTCAAACAGCAGTCCCGGTGCAACCCTGTGGTAACTTCCACCAAAGATTCTCCTGCGCGCCTACGACCAAGGATATCGATACGGCCAATGCGGACTTCTTCATACCTTAAGTATTTGTATCCGAGCATTCCCTCGAATACACAATAGCGGCGAAACGTTTTGGTAGGCATCTCATCATCCCATCTTGATCCTGATTCAGTCCAACAGAGGCTGAAATGTTTGCTCATACCACATACGAGGCCCACGGACAGCCATTTCCAGCGACGGTCCAACTTTACGTCCGTTGGCGCTTGTCCTTTTGACTTTCCTATCGCGGTCCCTTCTGGTCTTCTCCTACTATCTGGGGTGCCCGGAGAACTATTCTGCAGACGCCCGGCTCAAGCTTGAATACCGCGACTGTCAGCGTCCAGGTACACAAGGAACTCCCATCGGCACCTGCACATGGTCCACATACCCCAACTACCTATCTCATGTACCGCCTTACCGCCACACACACGCCGGCTATTCACCCAAGCTCGTAAACATTCAGACCGGTGCTCCGTATTGCCAGCTTGACTTGCCTTTCACGACGTATGGGTACTTTGGGTCCGTTACCGCCCTATAAAAATTCGGATATCCATGGGACCAACACGGACTAAGCACACTCTTTACTCGTAATCGCCGAAACCACTGAGGGTCTCCGCCTAGGTAGCTGCGTTCCTCTGCCTGAAATAACGGAACTAGACAACTAATAATCGATCACCTCCGAGTCGTCGTGATATATAAAAACGACCATCAGTGTTATATATATCGCTTTGGGAGTCTATGTATAACCTACGGCGTTCTGAGTCTTGTGACACCTAGACCAAGTACCGCGGTACAGGCCGGCCCTTCTCGTCGGAACCAAAATGCTTCTCGCGTGCCCCATCTCTGAAGATGGAGGACGCACCTGGGTGGTGGGGTGCGTCCTCCGTCTTCAGCGCCTTGGCTTCACCGGTATAGGAATGTCCCTCCCCTTCGTCATGTCCACTCCGGTGGGTAGATCAATGTCATTGCCTCAGCGCGTCCGAGGATCACCCGCACGTCTCTGGCAATCTGCGAGGCGTTCCCTCATACGTACCTCGCGCAATCCGTAATATGTCGGTGATACGTGTTATTGCTGACAATCTGTGGCTCCTCTATATGTTCTCATCTTCGTGTTGGCAATGCTGCTGATACGTTCCAGTCAGTGACAGATGGGGCTCAGCGCTGACCTATCCACAATTCTTTCCCTAGCGCGATTAGTCGGAGCGATGACTCACAATGGCAAATACGTCCAGCGCGAGCTCGAATGACATTTGCTATTGAAGGCGTTGTGTGTCTACAGACCGGCTTCGGTGCTTCTGAGATGTTCTTCCAGGTTCTTTCTTCATCAACTCTTTCTGACGCACACATCTCACCACGATTATCACTGCCTGTGTCATCCATTCAATTGACCCAGTCACCAGTTCTCGCATCTATCTATGATTCAATCTCCCGCCCAACTAGACACCGCCCATCCAACAATGGTCTTCTTCCTTTGAGCTAGCCGCGTATAGTCTTCTCTTCGCTTAGACTCCAAGAACTCCAAGCAAAGCCGCGATTACGTCTCTGCACCTCAGTATTGACTTCTCATGGATGTCAAGTTGTCAACACGGATGTGAGAAGTCCACGCTGCGCACTGCATTCGCTCCTGCTCCGGTATTTATCTCGCCGGTTGTTCAAGAATCGCCGCGACGTCCTCGTCTTATTGTCCAGCTGTAACCTATATTCTCCCGGGCGCGAATCGATAGCAGAGGTGGTGCTCCCAATTAATATCTTGGCGCCATAAACAAATTCTCGCCGCCCCAAGATGGTCAAGGCGTCAGGAATCCAAATCTCGGTTTTATGTCAACGGCTATCATGTTATCCCTGGTACGAACACGGGTAGACATACTAGAGGAGGCTTGCAGATTCATGATGTTAGATGCATTTGTGTGGCCTATGAGATCTGTTGCTCGCTTACTCGGCCTCATTGATGAGACGTGCCCGCAAGTCTATGACCTTGTCTGAACTGAAGAAACGCCTGCGCATTTGGGTACCTTGCGACAGCCTCTCTTCTTAAGTGTGGCGGTTGCATCTCAAAGAGACTTAAGTGTTTTTCATCCAGTCTTGTTAGAGTTCGGGCATTACATATATACTGTGGACATAGTAATGACATGAAATTTCTGAAAATCAAATAGTGAAGACAAATGGGCCGGTGTCAGTAGAATCTATTCTTCGAAGTCCATTGCAGAGAAAACCGGGATACGCTCCAAAGCCGGAGCTAACCGATTTGTCGAAAACGATGCCACTGCGACAACATGTACAAATAGCATCAGGAAAATGTCAGGCCGAAGGGACTTGGCTTAAATTTCCTTAGGGGACTTAAAGGTGTCTTAAACGGACTTTCGGGCATCTTCTGCCACCTTTCGGCACTTTAGGCGCCGGGACTTGGCTTAATTTCTCTTAAATAAGGTGTCCTAAGACCGGGAAAGACCGCTAAGCCCGGATGACATTTTCCTGATGTAACGCGTAGTTACATGAGTACTCTCACATCTCTGTTCCATCCTCTCCTATCCACTGTGTGCTTTCGCCTCGACTGTCTGATGTCTGAGTCCAGCAGATCTGTGCTCGCACGATATTCTGCCCTAACCACGCCCATTATTCAACTCCCCACAGAGACAATCGAGAAAATCACCTCTGGCATTAAGGATTTGTTGTCTTTTGGGCTCTCATGCAGACATATCTACTTGATTGTATCCTCATCGCACCTTCAATACCACGAAATTTGAACCCCCCTATACATGCCCGCCCTTTGGAGGCGGCTTAGTCGCCGGGATGACCGGCATGCCTCCATGGTCCGGTCGCTGGCTATTCTCCGGAGTAAACCCTCTGCATATCCTGATACTCTTAGTCTGGAACCGCGAGTTCCGGAAGAGTATATCGACGCTATTGAGGAAGAGAGCAAGGTCAACTATCCTCGAATAGAGCTACTCCGTGAATGGGAAAATGATTTTGTTTTGGCTTGAGGCGCATGGAGAATTTATCTCGGTTTCGTTGGTTTCGTGGCCCACCGCCTGTACTTCAGGGTGGGAACGATATCTGGACTACGCTCAACTCCTTAGGCACGGTTCATGACCTGCACATTATGGACTTGGGCACTCGCGTGCCGTGCATCGAAGCATCAAATTCAGTAAGGAAATATTTTAGCCCGTTCTGTGGAGTTGAAAAGCAATTTTTATCTATTAGCTTCAGTCCTTCAGAGGCTTGACGACCCTAACACTGTATTCTCACCGACCCACTGTCGAGCCAAGGTTAGTGCTTCCGATGCTCAACGTGACCAGCCCCGACTTGCAGGTATGTATCGTCTTTTTGGCCGACCGTTTCAAATATTTCAAGACCTACGTTGATGTACAGTCTATAATCTGATGATCATTGTCACCTAGCACCTACGTTTGGAGGCGAATCTACACATTGACTCCACCGAGTCATGCCACTGGCTACTACAGGGTGGCAGATGGTGGGCACTCCGTACCCTTTCCTTGAAATGGATCCAATATTATCCTTCGGGCTTGTTTCGTTTTCTCTGTCTCCATCCGACTCTCGAAGAGCTGCGACTTTCGCTCATGCGGATAACACCCATACCCATACCCACACCCATGCCGATAGAGTGGGAAAGCTTGAGCCTACCCACCGGTGCTCTTCCGAACCTTCATACTCTTAAATGTGCCTCCCGTATGGCTACTGCTCTGCTAAGGACTCACAGTGCGATGGCAAATCTTAGGACTCTGTTGGATGTGGGTCTCGATCTGTATGTGGGTCTCGATCCGGATGTGGATGACGAGGGACCGGCGACCGGTACTTGGAGTGATGAGGATGAATCTGAAGTGGTGCAGCAGCTCCTGCAGGGCATTGCAGCTCACCCCAGCATCACGACGATCAGTTTTTCTCTACGGATGCAGCCCCGACAGCTTGCAACGCTTGGTGTCGCGGCACCACAAATTACGTCGTTATCCATTGAAGAGGACTACGACTTTCCCCGGGTCAGTAAGAACGTATTACGCAACGTTACTTATGCTTGACTGACATGTGGATGTAGACTGGAGTGGATTGGATAGAATCTCTCTCTTGCTTCCCCTGTCTCAAGCGGCTTGAATGGGCAGGAGGCGATCCCTTCTTGGGGTCTGCACATATGCGTGTTAGCCAACTAATAGCTCGCGATTGGATGAAAGTATGCCCGAAACTGCAGGTAATTATTGACAACCATAGGAAAACGATGCACATCGACAGACCCGGGGCGGGATCGAGTTGCACTACGTGGGTTAGGAGGGCCAATAACGGCAGCAGCGAGCCCGTGATTCTGGACTCGGACGAAGAGGTATATAAGTCAGAGGTCAGTACCGTCGGTGCTGTGTATACCCGTGGCTCGACCTAGCTAACATACGGTTGTACAGAATACTGTTGACTAGATACCTAGTCTTTCTCGTATGTTCGTACCCGTCGCTTCTGAACGATCTTCATGATAAATCAGGGAAACGCATATTCCTCCCAGTTACAGCTCTAGCAATAAAGTGCATACTCACGTGATGACTAAAGCTGAAATGACAGTACGCTTGCCGAACGCAACTGTACACCGTCTTTCATTTATCTAGCTCGTCATGTGCGTCGCTGATACAAGCTCAATCGTTTCTACCGCCTACCCAGTCCAGATCTCTGTTTACCTCCTTTTACCTCCTCTTCCTCGCATCGGTTGAACACAGTCACAGCGGGCTACATTGCAGCATAGGTGGTGAACACGCTTGTTGCTCAATCGTTATCTACGTCATTGTAAGCATTTAACGCTCGAGGACGAGGCACAAGACAATCTATTTCGACAATCAGGTGGGCAAGAAGGGTAGTAACGAGGCCGTGGTTCTCGACTCGGATGTGATAAGTATACACCGGGCAGTTAAGCGCCATTGGTCAAAGTGACGAGCTGCAGACTGAGTGATGGCTCCCTTCCGAAGAACTGTCTGTATCTTTGTTACATCCGCGGGGTTTATCGTACATAGGAATACAGTACCAGAAATTACAGATATGCACGTATGAGCCCGCAAAAGCAAAACTTCTAGCTTCTCCCCTGACAAATCTTCTACACCATCTAGCTATTCAAACCCTCACTTCCTCGCATGACTCTCTACGCCGCCTTCCACTTCTTCAGTTCTTCATAGCTCTTCACAACCGTCTCATTCTCACCACTTCCCACCTCAAACTCTGTAACCTCCTCCACCGCACCACCCACACCCTTCACCTTCACCTTCTCTTGCAGCTCCACACTCTGCGGGTCATCCTTTACATCATACAAGAACGCCGCCGCGACGCCCCTCAACAAATCTGGTACTGGGATCCCGTACTCCTTCGCGAGGTACACGGGGCCGAGCAACCGATCCCCTCGCCCAAGCTTCCTGAGGGGCTGCCTTCCAACGCGGCTCACATCATCCTTGAGGTTCGGGTTCTCGAACCGCGCGAGCGTCTTCTGGATGTACTGCTCATGCTCCTCCTGCTTGAACCCGTGCTTCTTCACCAGCGCGTACCCCGACTCCTCCAGCGCGCCCTTCACGATATCCCTGATCTGCGCATCTTTGATGGCTTGGTCGACGGTCTTGTAGCCCTTCAGGTACCCGAGGTAGGCGGTGATCGCGTGCCCGCAGTTCAGCGTGAACAGCTTGCGGTGGATGTATCCCTCCAGGTCTTTGGTGAGCTTCATGCCCGTGAGGGGCAGCCGCGCCTCGCCATCCTGCTTCAGCGCGTCCTCGTCGACGACCCACTCGTAAAAGTCCTCCACGCCGACGTCGAGCGGGTGGCTCTCACCGAAGCCCTGCGCGGGCGGGACGATGCGGTCGACGGAGCAGTCCGCCCAGCCGACGTGCTCCTCCGCCCACGCCCTATCCTCTGATTCCAGATGCCTCGTGACGAGGTCCTTGAGCGTCTTCGTCTGGTTGACCATGTTCTCGCATGCGATGACGTTGAGCACGCCGCCGCTGGTGCTCCGCCTCCCTTGAAGCCCTTTCGCGATGGCGGGCGCGATCTTCTCGAGGACAGGCGGGCCCACCGCCGTCGTGACGATCTGCACGTGAGGGTCCTCGAACTCCTTGATCACGTCGTCCATATGCGTCGTCAGTATCCCCGACACCTCGCCGACCGACTCCCTTCTCTCCTTCTTCTCTTTCACGGCATCCGTGCCGTTGTCGAGGATGTGTACTTCATAGGCGTGCTTGGTGTTGAGCTCGTCGATGATGTGGGAGTCGACGTCGGCGAAGACGACGTGGTACCCGGACTGCACGAGCAGAGGGCCGATGAACCCGCGTCCAATGTTGCCCGCGCCAAAGTGGATCGCTTTCTTCTGTGGCATGGCGGTGATTGGTGGTGGTGGTGGTGGTGAGATGGAAAGAGCACTTATCGATATACGAGAGACGCCTTAGATGGAATGTTATTGGGCGGCATTACAGCGAGATTACTAGTGGAGAGGACATTGACAGCGACAGCGATGACGTAGGCGAGCTATTCTCGATCTCGATTTGGTGGCGGTGAGGACCTCGTGGCTTTTTGATGCGTGCAGTGGCGAGACCAAGGCGAGACATGAATTGGCTTGTCGAAATAGACGGAGACAGGCAAATTCGTCGGAGGATAGTATGGACCTTTGCATCTGCCGCAGCCATAGTCGAGACAGTACGAAGGGTTAGTAGCTGAGTTACGATTAGTCACATACCGACAACTTAGTCGCACTTTCGACGCTGTGTACGCTCGGGGCCGTCCACAGACTCGACTCTCGACACTCCGAGGAAACGGGGAATTCGTCTCACTAAGCCGTCGGGGTGAGGGCTGAATCAGCACCTCTGGCTATCGAAATTGTGTACCGCCCGGACAGGCCTCCGAACGACCGAAGTTTTCGCTGTTTGCGCGTGCCGAGATCCCAAAATAGCCATCGCTGCGATTCCAACGATTCGACGTCGTACCTAGGCTAGTAACACAACACAACTCCATAAGCTTCCGCGCCAGGGCTGGTGCGGATGTTTATCGAGTCTCGTCATGACTGAGGTCACCACCGACATCCGCCAAAGGAAAACACTACTAATGATTGACTTGGAAGTGATTAACTTACCGCCGGCTTGTCTTGTGCTAGCCGATTGTCGCGGCACGACCCTCGGCAGAGCGGCCATGTCATTCTTGGATAGTCAGCCACACTACATTCCCTATAACCACCACAGATGTCTCCCATGCGTTCCATAAACCGTTTCTTCCCCCACGACTTTGACGATTGTTATGAACAACAATACTAGCGATGGCACGAAGCGAAGAAACAACACAAGCTCGCTCGACATAGACAATCCCCGCTCGGACTCGGTGACACTGAGGGATGAGGTGAATGAGGCGTTCAATGGGACACCAGCAGATGTCCCCATGGAGAAGGAACCACAGGATCCTCGTCCGAAGACGTTACTTCCAACCAGTTCCGATCATGATGCAAGCAACGACGAAGACTTGCAGTTGACGGTCGTTGATTGGGAGGGCCCGGATGATCCGCAGAATCCAAGAAAGTGAGCACACCCCCCTTTACTTTGCAAATTATTCACTAACACATTTTGTACATTCAAGTTGGTCGTATAAACGCAAATGGGGCGCCACGCTTATCGTGTCAGCGTTCACGTTTATCAGCCCCGTCTCATCTTCAATGGTTGCGCCTGCAACATCACAGATTGCCTCTCGATTTGGTATTACAAGTCAAGTCATCGAGGCCATGACGGTATCAATATTCGTCTTAGCATATGGTATGCACTTCCTCCACCTAAACGACCAAGTTGGCTCCGACTGATCCCCCCTCCCAATCCCAGCAATCGGACCACTGTTCCTAGGCCCCATGAGTGAAATCTTTGGCCGCTCGCGAGTCCTTCAGTTCTCAAACTTATGGTATCTCGGTACGTCCTCCTATCCTCCCTCGTCCACCCACACTCACCCGTCCCCCATATAGTATGGAATCTCGGCTGTGGCTTCGCCCAGAACACCGGCCAACTCATTGGCTTCCGGTTCCTTGCCGGCCTTGGCGGCAGTGCGCCGCTGTCTATCGGTGGAGGCGTCATCGGCGACCTCTGGGCCGTGCACGAGCGTGGCCAGGCAATTGCCCTGTACTCTCTCGCGCCGCTGCTAGGGCCGGTGATTGGGCCGGTAGCTGGTGCGTGGATTGCGCAGAGGAGTAGGTGGAGATGGGTGGTACGCATCCTCAAGCACATTTTTAATCTCTGCACGCTCACTCACGTATTTAGTTCTGGTCCACGACAATCGCCGACGCGATTATTCAGGTGCTCGGTATGATTTACTTGAAAGAAAGTACGTCGCACATATTTATTCGTAATTCACACAAATTAAGCTCACTGAGCGAACCGCATAGCTTTTGCCCCCGTCCTTCTCGAGCGCAAAGCCGCCCGCATGCGCGCAGAGGCGGACGCCGAGAAGGGCCTCAACTTCCGAACGGCCTTTGACAGTGAGGACAGACAGTACGGCACCACCTCCCCTCTCTCTACTAGCACGCATTGACGGAGACAACCCCAGCTGGAAGAAAATATTTGCGAAATCGCTCAGCCGCCCGTTCGTCCTCTTCGCGCGCGAACCCATCATCCAGCTCCTCGGCGTCTACATGGCCTTTGTATACGGGACGATGTACCGTGCGTCCCCATCCCCCCTTTCTCACACTCTCCAGCTAACCAGGTCTGCTGATAGTGTTCCTTACCACGATCCCGTCGATCTTCGAAGGCGTCTACGGCGAGCGCGTCGGCGTCGCCGGCCTCCACTACATCGCGCTCGGCATCGGGCTCACGGGGGCATCGCAGATCAACGCGCGGTGCTTGGACAAGATATACGCATACTATACGAAGCGCAATGGGGGCGAGGGGCGGCCGGAGTATCGGTTGCGTGCGTACCGTCATATCACCATCTCTCTCCTGCATGTCTCTTAGCTGCTATTTTTGGGATAGCGTCCATGGTCCCTGGTACGATTTTTCTCCCGATTGGGCTGTTCATCGCTGGATGGACGGCGAGGAAGGATGTCTACTGGATCGTGCCCGACATTGTACGTGCACGTCTCGCGTACTCGATAATATCATGTCGCTGACAACGCGCAGGGCATCGCGTTCATCGGCGCGGGCCAGATCCTGAACTTCCAGTCTATCCAGACGTACGTCATCGACGCCTTCACGCTGCACGCCGCGTCAGGTACGTCCGCGTCTTTCCCGTCTCTCCTTGCTAACTTTCTGTCTATGAATATACAGCATTAGCAGCAGTGTCGTGTCTGCGCTCGCTGGCCGGGTTCGGCTTCCCGCTGTTCGCGCCGGCGATGTACAACGCGCTCGGGTTCGGGAAGGGGGACACGATTTTGGCGTGTGCGGCGATTGCGATCGGGTGCCCGGCGTGAGTTGCCTGCAGTGTATATATCTCCGAGTCTTGTGCTAATCGAGTTTTTGTAGGCCGTGGGTCTTCTGGTATTATGGCGAGCGGATACGGAAGGCGAGTCGGTATGCGCGGTCGTGATCGCGTCAAAGTGGAATAGAGACGAACAAAATAATTGGTGGCTGGTTTGGGTTTTTAAGCTTGTTTATCTAGCATCATAGACATTACAATATTTCATCTGCACGTTGCATTTGTCACAGGATTTATTCATACGTAGGTTTATTTGCTAATGATTTCTGCTGGAGGTTGATATATCATTATTCGAGTCCATTTGTGGCAGGTCGGTGGTTGCCGAATGTCGAGCGTGTCTTTTCTTCTCCGCTTCAGTACGCACAGGAAGGACTTTGATGCTTCAGTGAACTTTGTGCACATCCCCCTCTCGTTCGGTGTTGCTCTTCATGACCACGGCTCTACCATAATCCGTCACCGCTGTTCGCATGCGTCGAGTTCACTGAATTGCCTGTTGCGTCCGAAGTTGGGAAGTTCAACTTCCGTGCACGCCCGGACCGCTGGAGTATCTCTGGTACCACATTGGACATGCTCCCGCCCGCTGCATAGCACAACCTAGGCCATGCAGATCAGCGCACCGTCGTATATCTTTCGTTGTCCCTCCTCTGGCGAACCGGTGTCTTTATGGCCAGCGAGAACTGCATCTTGTCTCTGTCAGCGTCGCGCGTTGAACCTGGCTGGGCGACAGACATGCTCCGAGAACGCCTCTGCAGGTCGTCAGTAGTATCTCTGGCACCACATTGGACGTGTTCCCGCCGGCACAACATAGGTAGGCCATGCAGATCAGTGCACCGCCCTTGGTTGTCCCTCTTCTGTCTTTATGGCACGCTTCACCTAGCGAGCAATAGTGGGCGCTTGCTGTCTCCTCCAGCTTCTCGCGTGTTCAAGCTATGTCCATTCTTGCGCCTGCAGCTACGGCAGTTCCGATCTTTGGCAGGAATATCTCGTGCTCTCCGTGCCTGACTAGACACGATACCGCTGATCATCGATCGGCTAGCGTGGAGACACTACCAGCCTCATGATATACCGTCCGGCTTGAGTAGCCACATGTCCAGCAATCTCTCGGATGGCAGGCAAACGGTTCACTCTCGGATGCTTCGATATAGCGTCTCCTTTCCTTGCCCAGTGGGTCTCTGCAAGTCAAGTCTCACCATTGTTTCATCTGTACAGACGTGAACTCGCTCTCGGTACATCACAAAGCACGGCGAACGTCATCTTTCGAATATATGCTGTTACTCTCTCGTCGGTACAGACACGGTCCACACGGATCGATGCAGCCAGTTATTGCATTGGTTTGATTGTATGGGCTGTTTACTCTCTGAACTTCCTGGACATTGCGACGATCATCGATCTGGTGCTGTGGTAATTTCCGCCTTCACCTTCCTCTCGACAACGGGCTGATAGGTACTAAATCATCGACTAGGAAAGCAAAGCATTCTCGGCATTATGGAATGAACATTCTCTAGGTTTGTCGACGGGTCTACGCACTGTTTGCCTAATACGTCTCTTTATGCATTTGCGTTAGCCTGCCAAAGTCGCATTTCACCTCTCTAGACACTTGGTGTGTGTAAACTGACGCCTGATATGCGATACACTCGACGTCACAACGGTCATTCATCTTCCAGAATACTTCTTCGTATCGTTCCGATCATTTCCCGCATCCGCCAGCAATCTCATGAAGCATCTCCCGGAGCTTGTGCTGTTGGTGAGTACGCCCGGTCTTCTCTTCTCTTCGAAACGGGACTGACGCTTGATATATACTTGATAGGCGGCGCCCCATGTCATTTTTCTTTTTTAAACTCATTCTCAGGATGAACAGTGCGTACACTAGGCTTGCTTCGTATAGACTATCAGGGTGCTGATATATGAACTTTTCCGGATTGCGGGTCTGTCAGAATCTGCTGTTGCCCTTCCTTGGCCCCGCCTCGGATCTTTCCAACATCGTACCCGCTGTGGGTCCCATCATCATTCGCCCTCTTCATGCACGAGTACACATTGGACCACGCTCCCTCGCTTGGTTAGTGAATTCCGTACGAAGGTCTTGTAGGAGGAATCCTCTCGTTTGTACGGGTCGCCTGTTCTCCGAGAAACGCCTCGTTCTTCTATCTCTCCTTGACGTCATCGATGCGTCGGTGCCAAGGTACACTGCCATCTCACGATGATCCTAGACGTCGCCGTTATCTTCGCTGCTTCTTTTCATTAACGGATGGTCCATAGAACGCCAGTTCGGGATGGCGCGGATCGTTTATTCTCCGAAACGTCTCCTGACTCTTCATCCAGTGACGTATCTGACTCCTCATCCAATGACGTATCTGCCCATTCCCTCTCAAACACGTGTCCTTCCACCGCCCCCACGCCCTATCTCCACTCCTCTTTCGTAACCAGCTGATCCTCGGTCTACTACAACCACTTCCCCGTCGTTCCTTTCTGTGCAGAGAACACTCTGTGCATTGATCCGCTGCAGCGACTCTCCACGCCCCGAAACGTTGACTGCCTTCCGCCAAAATACCGATTCCCATCCCTACGCCTCTCAGGTTGCACTACTGGCCTTTGTTTTCTCTCCTCGCAACCACGAGTAGCAGCCAAGAACACTCGCCTCTCCCTCCATGGTCGTCGAGCAAACGGACCGCATGCCCGGTCCTCTGCACAAGGATGCAGCGGGCTAGCCGTACGAACCGTTTACTCTCCTTAATACCTCCCGCTTGTCCTATCGCTTCTCGACATCTGGGCCATCATGCATCACCTCTACCTCGCCCTCCCACCCTACGCGTTCCCTTCCGCCCGAACGCAGCTCCTACCTGATAATCGAAGCCGAGGCTGACACGTCCCAGGAGTACACATACCGAAACACTAATTCCAGACAGCGCCGGTGAACATGTCGAGTCCGTGCCAGAAACTCTATGCTCGACAATGGGCATGCCAAAACTCTAACCGCGACACTGAACTCTATGCTCGATAGAGGACATACGGAGACTCTAACCTCGACAATGGACATGCCTAAACTCCCTCGACACCGAACTAGACGGTCGACATAGCAAAACTCTAACCTCGACACTGAACTCTACGCTCGAGTCTGGGTTCAAGCTCGCCCTGCATGATCTGCGAAGACAGTGAGCAACATGTGTTCTGTGAAAGGGGCGGCTGCGGCTGACATTTGAGGTTCGTATGTGTATGTGCGTGTCCGGGTGGGTTGGGTCCGTGTGTGTTCACGGTCGAACGTACTTTCGGGCGGGTTCACGCTCGAATGGGCGTCCGGGTGGGTTCACATGATACATTCAAGGGGGGAAGGGGGGGGCTAGCCGAATCGGGGTCGGGTCGTCCTGCCCACAGGTAGAGCTCGGCGCCGGGCTATAGGATATCGTGCAGAGGCGATTGGTTCTGGGGGTGTTTTGTGCAAAGGTCGGTTCGTGTTTTGTGCAGAGATCGGTTCGTGTTTTGTGCAGAGGCGATTGGTGTTTGTTTTGTGCAGAGGTCGGTCAGCAGTGGTGTCTTGCACAATGCGGCGATGTCAGTTAGCGGACGCGAGGAAAAGAAAAGGGACGAGCCTGGATTGTAAGCCGCTCGCGTGTGGACTGGTCGAGTGTGCGCTCGTCTGGGGGTCTGGTCGGATGTGAGCTCATCTGGATGTACGTTCGAATGTGGATCCACCCGGACGTGTGCTTGGACGCTAACACACCTGGGCTGCGTTCAAACCTGAACTCGCCTAGACGTGCATTCGAATGTAAACGTGTCTGAACGCGTGCTTGGACGCTAACACACCTGGACTGCGTTCGAACGTTAACTCATCTGGATGTGCGTTCGAAAATGAACGCACCCAGACGTGTGCTCAAACGCGAACTCACCCAGATGTGTGGACGAACATGAACTCGCGTGGATACGTGTTCGAGAGGGAATGCGCCTGGATGTGTGTTCGAATGCGAACACACCCGGACGTGCGTTCGAACGTGAACGCACCTGGACGCGGGTTCGGACGCGCACCCATCTGGACGTGCGTTCAAATGTGAAGGCACCCGAAGATGTGTTCGAACGGGAACCCACCCAGACGCGTGTTCATGTGGTGTATGGTGGAATGTAAACCCAGCAGGATGTACATTCGGATCTGAACCCAACCAGACATGTGCTCAAACGTGACGTGTCAATGTGAACCCAAGTACTGTGGTCAAACGTGAACCCACCCTGATTGTGGTCAAATGTGAACCCATCTGGAAGCGTGTTCGAATCTGCACCCATTCGGACGTGCATTCGAATTTTCTAATGCCCAGTGGGTAGAGATAGACCGCCACGGTACAGTGTCTGCATCCAAGTACAGTCAGTGACGACGAGCAAATGAAATCCGTATCCATAGTGGTACATATTAGACTGTATAGGATATACTATTCGCTAGTCCGAGTGATGCATACGGGTGTACGAGCGAGCTCCCCGATCGAGCGACATCCGGGGTGATTTTGGCATTCCGTCTCCCTTCCCTTGTCTCCACACCCAACTCACCCTCTCTTCCCCTCACCCAACTCACCCACTCTTCCCCTCACCCAACTCACCCACTCTTCCCCTCACCCAACTCACCCACTCCTCCCCTCACCCAACCAGCCCACACGCCTTGACCTCGACGCGCCCCCTGGGCCTCCACAGAATATCGTCGCTCGCGCGGGCGGCGACGGCGCGCACGACGTCCATGCCGCGGACGACCTCGCCGAAGACGACGTGCTTGTAGTCGCACCAGGGCGCGGGGTGGGTTGTTATGAAGAACTGGGGGTGTGTCAAGGAAGGGGGAGAGTAAGAAGGGTGTGAGAAAGGGTGCTGGGAAGAGTGAGAAGTAGACGGACAGCGTACCTGCGAGGAGTTGGTGTTGGGGCCGCGGTTGGCCATGGAGAGGAGGCCGGGGCGGTCGTGGAGGATGACAAAGTTCTCGTCTGACAGGGGTGCATAAGGGGCGTGTAGGGGCAGAGGACGGACGCACCAGGGAAGCAGTCGCCGTATATCGACCTCCCGCCCGTGCCGTCCCTGCGCGTGATATCCCCGCCCTGGATCATAAACTGTGCGCTGTTAAGCAAGGATCACACGATAGACAGTGGCAGGGACTCACGTCGGGGATGACACGGTGGATGCTGGAGCCTTGGTAGCCGAAGCCGTGTGCGCCTGTGGTGAGCTCGCGGAAGTTGCGGGCGGCGAGGGGGCACTTGTCGTCGTAGAGCTTGAACACGATGCGGCCTGCGGGGACCGAGTCGATGGCAATGTCGAACTGCGCACGGTCAGAACCGCTCACGGTGGCTGGAGTGACTCACGTAGACATTGGGCTGGTTCTGGCTGAGGGCGGGGTCAGCGGGGGTCGCCATGGTCGGGGAGGGACTCACACGGCACGCGAGGCCATGGCGGCGGGGACGGTGGCACTCGCGCAGGCAGCATGTCTATAACCGCCCTCGTCGTCGGTCCTATCTGAATGCGTCCCTCGGCATCCCCCGAGATGTCATGTCAGACATTGTCCTTCTCGGCACGCGCCGGACAATCAGATCCATATCGGGATCATCCCGTAATGAACGACGAGCATCCGATCCCCGGCATTGCCCCGCCCGCGTCAAGTGACCACCTCCCCGTCCAGGCACCCCACCCCGTCGGCACTCCCCGCGTCCCACAACGCGGAGGAGATCTAGAGCAGTCCGGAAATAACCCGTCCATTGATATCATCCACTACATACAGCCGTCAATATCATCCACTATACACCTGTCAATATCATCCACTATACACCTGTCAATATCATCCACTATACACCTGTCAATATCATCCTCATTTATACATCCCGCTAATTTCGGTGCCTTTCTGCTCAAAGGTGAAAGTACCCACCGACGAAAAACGTGAGCCCACACATCTACAAAGACGCGCACAAACCATATGCACACACGCCACACGCATCCTCCACACACCCTGCCCATCCACACCGAGTGGGCGGAGGGGAAGGACCCGAGTCTACAAACGGGCAGGAGAGACTAGCGCACGCCCATGGGTTACCGAGAGCGCAGGGCTCGAATCGCGAATGGAGAGCAACGTCACGCGACCAGGCGAGCACAACTGCGCAGCGAGAGAAAAAGGCGTCGCTCCTCTCCCCGCACCCGTCTCCTAAACCGCGCGCACACCAACGGCAAACGGAAAGCGGACTCGTCCCTTCCGACCGACCGTCGTGCGGTGGATCGCTGGGTTTCCGAGGGCGCAGGGGGAACGCTCCATTTTCGCGGAAGGGCTGTCGGTCGAGGCGTCCTGCGTCGTATCAGAGAGGCAGCGTCTGTCTGGGCAGCACCACATCATGGAGTAGAGTAAATCAGCCCCGATCATTTAGCAGCGAGGACCTGACGAATATACTTGGATGGGAATGGAGAGAACCGGTGAATTGCACCATGGGAGGCGGGCAGGGAGAGAGAAGGCGAGCTAAAGAACTCAGCGATACCACACCGTTCGGAATGGACAGAGATCTTGCAAGGCACCACGCTGTCGTCCACGTAAATCCAGACACCGGTTCTAGACCAGAGACTCCGCGCCAAACAGCTGGGTCTGTCCTCCCGCGGCATTTGACGCAGTCACACGAGTGCTGATTTATGGGTCCGTGTGTGCGCTTCTTAATGGCGCCCGAGTCCCTGAGCTGTCCTAAAAATGAAGGATATTCGAGCATCCAATGGTCAGCGGTCGATCGTTACCGTGAAATTCAAAGTACCTTCAACAAGTCACGCGAGCGAGCGCAGCACCGGGAGGCTCCATTTGACTAGCGGCAGCGGGGAGATAGAATCGGATGCTGTGCTCTTCTGTGACGGGAGTACTCTGAGAAAGGGGTGCTTTAGCCAGGAGGTCGAGATGATATGTATCGCCATCAGTAGGATTTAGCTCTAAGAACAAGAGACGCTTCGATTGGTGTTGGGAGGTGCGGTGCTTTGGGACAGTGTCTGATAGACTTTTAGACAGAGGTCGAGATCCCGAGAGACGAGGTGCTAGTCTCGCGAGAGAAAGTCGCCGAAGAGCACGGACCCTGAGGGGATCGCGTTCTCCAGACTAGCAGATGCCCTAGAAACAAGACATCGACGCACACAGAGCCTCCATGTTTGGCATGGGTGAACGAAACAAAGAAGAGCCCAAGACGAACGAGACCGGGATGTGCCGCGCGTGTCGCTGAGCATTTTTCTCTACTCGTAGGCATCGTCCTCTACTCGTCTTTCGTCTCGATTGACCATGCTCCTCACCGAGATGCTCGACAAAGTTGCCAGCTGCATTGACGATCGTGAAGGTGTATTATCTTCCAAGCGACTCTATTCGATTGTATTGTATCGAAATCGCACCTTCAATACTGCGATATTGTCAATGCCAGCTCTTTGGGCCCCGACGACGTGCGTGCCTCGTTGATCCACGACACGACGAGCCTGTGGGTTCGGAGTCGTTTTTTCAGAACGCCCAACTGCGATAAAAGCCCGATGCGAACCTAACAATAAAGCGCCCGATCCCACAACGCGGAGGAGATCTAGTCCGGAAATGACCCGCCACCGTCGACATTGATATCATCCACTATCATCGTCATTTATACATCCCGCAAATTTCACTGCAATTCCGCTAATAATGATCTTATGCCGTCAATACCCAGCCCCTCTCGCCACACATTCGGTCTTGCAGCCAGGGCTGTAAGATAGTCTGAAATTAGTGGCCAGGTCAGTCTGTTAGTTATCAATCAAGGTGCGTGAGTCATTCATTATCAATTAGGATGCACCAGTCTGTCAGATATTGATTCGGACGCGCCAGTCTGTTACGATGCGCTACGGCTGGACGAACTCGACAGCGAAAAGGCGGAGGAGGTGCCTGTCTGCTAAGACGTGACCACCCCCAGCTGCTCAAACGCGAACACATCCGTCTGCTCAAACGCGAACACATCCGTCTGCTCAAACGTGACCACATTCGACTACTCAAACGTGAACGCACCCGTCGGCGAAAATGCAAAGATTACGTTGACCATCTGCCTAGAGTTCGAACGCACGGGCGACATGCTTTGGTTAGCGCATATTACTGTACTATTTCGATCAATTCGCCGCTGACCATGACGCGTGACAACCGGAGTCAGTTCGCCAGCCCGCCGCCTCGCCGGACGACGCGTGACAGGCTCCCAACTTCGCCAGTTTCCCAGACATGTCGGAAATTTCTGTACAGACTTTTAATCCCAATTTAATCCTTTTTAAACCTTCTTTCTGCTAGTAATCCATTATAATGGTGTTCGGAAATTTCCGACATTGACATTTCATTTCGCTACCTAGCTACATGACGCGTGACAATACCTAAATTTCGCCACGCCAGAGGGCCGCGTGACGCGTGACACGGCGAATTGATCGAAATGGTACAGTACTCGATTTGGGGAGCCTTCCCGATGCTACAGTGCATAGATGCTTTCCGATACTACAGCGTATAAATGCTTTCCGGTAGCTGCAGTGCGTAGATGCTTTCCGATAGCTACAGTGTATAGATGCTTTCCGGTATATTCGTTGTTTGCGGGCAGCCCAAGACGGTGGCCTGCCCTCTTCGGACCCACATAGCGGTGGCAATTCGTGAACACGAGACAAATCTCCGAGAAAAGACAAGGTTCTTTGAGCAGCGCGGATTCATGATTTTAGAAGGGGTACATATGGATCTCAAATGCATTTTAGAAAGTGTACATGTGAGGCTCGAACGTAAGATGTTTCACGGCTCGCCTCTAAATATAATGTATCGTGACACAGTTTAGCTTTTAGTCCTAGTCGGGTGTGAACGCATTTCGGTTTTGAAAACTGCCTCCTGTCGACGTGAATATTAATCTATGCAACCCTCATGCCCCGCCAATACTGAGCCCCACGCCCGCGTCTCTGAGTTGTTAACCGAGGTCTGTCAGGTATCCGGTTAGGACGCACCCGTTCGGGTATCTATTAGTTATTGATTCGGACGCGTGAGTGTGTCAGATGTTGATTAAGACGCGTCAGGGTTGGACGAACTCGACAGCGGAAAGGCAGAGGAGGTGCCTGTTTGCTCAAACGTCCGTCTGCGGGAATATGGCCACATCCAACTGCTCAAACGCAGCGAAAACATACACATACCCAGCACCACACCGTCTGATCAGACATGAACGCACCCATCTGCGAGAATATGAGTATACGTCAGTCTGTCAAGTATCGGTGAAGACCGCTCCAGTTTGTCAGGCTGTTAGTTATTGATCAAGACGCGTCAGGGCTGGACGAACTCGACGACAAGAACACCGAGGAGGTCTCTGTCTGGAAACTCTACACTCACTCATCTGCGAAAATATGACCACGCACAGTTCTACAAAAACCGTCGAGACACGTGTCCTCCTCCACACCCCGGCTTTAAATCCACTCATTCTTCCCTTCCTCCCGAGCTTCACAAGTATGTCATTTCACTCCCCCGTCGTGCGTCGAACCACTGGCTTACCGAGACAACAGGGGGGGAGAGTGCGCGGAGGGGTTGCCAGTCGACGCGCCCTGCATCGTATCAGGCAAGCAGCGAAGTCTGTGGGGGGGGGGGGGGCAGCGCATCATGAACATCATGGAGTAGAATAAATCAGCCCTGTATCATTTAGCAGCGAAGAAAAAGCGAGGACCTGACGAGCATCATTGACAGAGGGCAGGGAGAGAGAAGGCGAGCTAAGGAACCCAGCACCGTGTTACCACACCATTCGGAAATGGACAGAGATCTTGCAACTTTGCTGAGAGGCACCACGACTCATCGACCCTGTCATAGGAACGTCGTTCACGTAAATCCAGACTGCGACGCTGACACCATCATTCGGAATCTGACAGACCAGTTCTAGATCAGAGACTCCGCGCCATACAGCCGGGTCCATCCTCCGGCGGCATTTGACGCAGTCACACGAGCGCTGATTTATGGGTCTGTGTGTGCGCTTCTTAATGGCGCCCGAATTCCTGAGCTGGCTCTGCCTGTCCTGAAAAATGAAAGATATTCAGCGGTCGATCGTTACCGTGAAATTCGAAGTACCTTCAACAAGTCACGCGAGCGAGCGCAGCACCGGGAGGCTCCATTTGACTAGCAGCAGTGGGATGGAGTGAGGCAGAGATAGAATCGGATGCTGTGCTCTTCTATGACGGTAGTGCATAGTAACTCTGAGAAATGGGTGCGTCCGATAGACTTTAGCCAGGAGGTCGAGGCCCCGCCAGATGAGATGATATGTATCGCCATCAATAGGATTTTGCTCTAAGAACAAGAGACGTTTCGATTGGTCGGGCCGGGGGAGGTGCGTAGCTTTGTAACAGTGTCTGATAGACTTTTAGACAGGAGATCCAAAGACGAGGTGCTAGACTCGCGAGAGAAAGTCGCTGAAGAGCACGGACCCTGAGGGGATCGCGTTCTCCAGACTAGCAGATGTCCTAGAAACAAGACATCGACGCACACAGAGCCTCCGTGTTTGGCATCCACGAAAATGGGTGAACGAAACAAAGAAGAGCTCAAGACGAACGAGACAAAGGAATTTGCCGGGATGTGCCGGGCGTGTCGTTGAGCATTTTTCTCTACTCGTGCGCATCGTCCTCTACTTGTCTTTCGTCTCGAGTTCTCTAGCCATTGACCATGCTCCTCACCGGCCTTCCGCTCGAGATGCTCGACAAAGTTGCCAGCTGCATTGACGATCGTGAAGGTGTATTATCCTTTGGGCTATCTTCCAAGCGACTCTATTCGATTGTATCGAAATCGCACCTTCAATACTGCGATATACGAGTTCCATTGTCAATGCCAGCTCTTTGGGCGCGGCTGAGTCGCCCCGACGACATGCGTGCCTCGTTGATCCGGTCTTTGACTATCCTCCACGACGAGCCTGTGGATTCGGAGTCGTTCTTCAGGAACTTCAAGTTAGAACGCCGAGTTCTGGAAGAATATGCAGAAGAGGGCTCGAGAAGCAATGTGAAGGGTGACCCAGTAGTATTCAACGGAGTCGATGAAGGCGGCATAATCCCAGCTGTAAGACGTATGATCAACCTGCGCCAATTCCGATGGCTTCGTCAGCAATCTGTTGTTGTTTTCGGTGGAGATAATCTCTGGACCGCAATCAATTCCTTACCAATGCTCAAAGATCTTCATGTTGTCGACCTGAACGATGACAACGACAAGCGAGTTTTCGCCACTTCAGATTCGGTACGCGTCTTCGGATCAACGGTGCGACACACCTGGTGCTCATTCAATCCCACTACTTTTGTCTAGTTTCAGTCTCTCAGAGGCTTCTCCTCTCTAACACTGACCACGGCTGCATTCTATAATGTAGGCACTGAACCGTCCGACACGGCACCGCTCGTACCAATGCTAACTGAGCACTGCCCCGATTTGCAGGTATGTGGTATGTTCTTTCTTTGTCTATCGAGCCTCCTGTGGTGCGTGATGGACATGATCTGATACGCATGCTACCGCCACAGAGCTTGGACTTGAATCTAGGGAAATACTACGGGGTTACTGATCCTAGGGCGGGCCGATTACTTCAGGATGCAAAGTGGCGAAGCCTCCGTGTGCTCCACATGAAAGGGATGAGCTGTAATGCAGCAGATTTGTCCAAGTTTTTGTGCTGCCATCCCACCATCGAGGATCTGCAGCTCCCTGAGGCGATGCCCGGGCCCACATGGGATAGTGTGGTGCTAGTCGACGATGCCCTTCCAAATCTCCATGTTCTCAAATGCCACAGCCCGACGGCGGCAGCATTGCTCAAGAATCCTAAAGCATTGCGATGTCTTAGGATCTTGAGTGGGATTGATCTGGATGACACGGTGGAGATGGAGGATTATTTTACTTTGGATGAAGATTGGTATGCATTACATGGAGCTGAATGGGAAGACGACACCACGGCGTCTCCATGGAAGGCTCGCCTCTTAGAGGGAATCAATGCCCATCCCACGATCACATCCATCGGCTCGTTCAGATTTGACATGCCTTCACGGCTTGTAGAGCTTGCCGGTGTAACTCCGTCTCTAACCAAACTGTCTATGGAAGGTTACTACGGGCCCAGTTTCGTGGTGAGCACTCTCCGCTCTGTTTGATTCTCGTCCTTGATCGGCTAAAATCTGTTTTGAATAGAGTGACGACGAGTGGGCTGACGCGCTATCCCACTTTGTCCGCCTGGAACATCTTGGTTGGGCACAGGCTCTCGACGCCATATCGAGCGGGAGTGAAGTCGTGGCCCGAAAGGTGATACGTCTTCTCCTCAGTGCCTGCCCCAACTTGAGAACTATCGATGCCCGTGGTCGGGAGACTGTCATTATCGAGTTAGGTACAGGAACGAATTCGAAGAAGGTGGAAGAGATGACCTCGTTGGGGAAGATTGAATGCAATGGAAACGTCCATACAGCTTACGTCGGATAGGTGTAAGGGAATCTTACTAGTCCATCCTTTTCATTCCTGACCGAAGCATGAAATCCATAGAACTCGTAAAGCATTCACGTGATGACGTGTGCCAAATCATGTCGGCACGATGTACGAAAGGTAGTTTCTGTGACACCGTAGCATGTATCACTGCTCTATCCATAATGTTTCAGCTGCATCCATGCTCGGCCATCCCCTGTCCCTACGAGCTTCGCTCTTTTTCGCTGACTTGCCCCTCTAATCCGATCGTTGTAACACCACAGCAAACTTGACCTATCCCAGCACAAACTCACCCAATTCGATGCACAGGCCTAGGATCATATCGCCCTCACCAAGCTTTGGACCTTCTCCTTGCGATGCGTACCACTGATCAAACGCATCATTGATTCTGGCACAGTCTCGACTTTCGAGTGAGGTATACACGTCCTTGGCAGATAAATTAAATAAATAAACATACTACAGGGCTGTCGTTCTACAAGCTCCTTTACCAAGAGGAATAAGATCTCTGTCCATCACTGATGTCCCAATCTGCTGTGTCTCTTTCGTCATTTATACGTCGTTTTCCTGCGAAGCTCGGTAAGCACACTGTCGATGGACTGACTACAGGAACTTACTCCGAAAATCGTGGCATGCGCATGGTTGAATATCTTCCCGGGCTGTCCCTTTCCGGGGGACGAGCTACGAGGACCATTATAACCATGCCCCACGCACGACGGGGCGCAGACGGGCGCGTCGAATTGGAAGGTAACGTGCTTCTCGGAGTCGGACGAGGAAGAATGGAAGTCATTAGTGAACGTCACCGACAGCGCACTTGGTAGCTTCAAAGACGCATCGGCAGCGTTGAGTACAGTTTGTCCGCTCTTCAGGGCGGCGTTCTGCAAGGTCACGCGTGCACTCTGCTTGGCCTTTGCTGCCGTGATCTTCTTCTGCAGCTTCTTCACCTCTTTTGCCGACGCGCCTGCTGGTATCGTCGGGATCGCGATGTTCGCTAGGTCTCCAGTAAAGGTCGGGTGGATCGTGACTGCACGTGCGTGGAGCACTTGCAATTCAGGAGCAGGCTATTATTGAGGTCAATACTTGGTACGAGTCGCTTTATGAACGAGTACGGCTAGCTCACCTCTGCTATGGGGGCAGTACACGCGGTACCAGCAAAACCGAGAATAGCAAGGGCGGCGAAAAGACGAAGCTGCATGATTAAACTAGGGAACTTTCGGCAGTAAAGGTGAAATGTAAGCGACTGTCTTTGTGCAAACAGGGATAGCGACCACCGTTACCTTTAAGCGAATGGATTATTTGGCGTGAGCGAGCGTAGACGTGAGTCACAGACTCTGTAGAATGATTATACGAAACGTGAACTAGTGGAGGAGTCGCAGACTGGCCGAAACGCACAGGTTGACGGCGCTTTTATACAGGCCACTCGGCAAAGTGTGGCACTGTTCGCCATGAGGTTGCTCGTCCTCCCCCTTGTAACTGGCAGGTACATCATGATATGTTGTACTTGCATCATTGATGGCTGTCTCGAGGGGCCGAGAATGATGCAAAGAGGAGAACTGATTCCGCCTTCCTCTCTGAGCTTGCGTAGCCCGCCTCTGAGACTTTACAACATCGCGGAATGGTACGTTGCTTCGAGACACTGAATAGCCACGAATCACGATTATTGGCTCTCTCCTATGTGCGACTTCATTAAGGTATAGTTATACCATATATGGAAACTGCGCCGATTATGCTGATGCAAACGGCAAGCGGGCGTAACATCGCGCCGTTATAGGAGTACTAGTGGAGGGGAGGGTACCTTGGTTCTGTGCAGCACCAGACTCTTGAAATTCGGGCATGGCTCGGGAATAGGCAGCGTGATTGATCTTTGCATCACAGTAAAACAACTGCATTGCGATCAGTCGTCATGATGGCGGTATCACTGCCTTTCTCTCCCCTCCCGAGAGGTGTCATAGCCCGGTGGTCAGCGCCCGCGCTACTAAATAGTCTTACAATGGTGTAGTGTCTTGCATTTGATCCAGATATTCTACCTGTCCCATCGAATTTGGCGGAGGTATTTTATGCGCTGGATTACTCCCATCCCGAATATGTATTGGGATGCATATGCGCGAGGCCCTGTGACTAGGAGATTCGGGATACCCTGGAAGCGCTCTCGGGTAAAACGGACGGACAGCCCTAGCATCATTACTCGGGCACTGTATTATTCTACGTCGTTATACCTCGTTGGAGCATGCTCATTACTAGTACTGGCACCCCTATCTCTCCTCACCCACCGTCTCTGTAACAATCACGACTTTGCACCAAAACTTCACCTACGAATCATAGGACCCGTCGTCGAGTCCACCCAATAGAGAGATATCCTACGCCATGTTGGAATTCGGGATTCGGGTCGAGCTCGCGTGCGAGCATGTGGTCGAGAGGGTTGGCGCCGGAGGCGCCCATATTCGGGATGATAAGAAAATCGTATATAAGACTTGTATTTACGGGTTGTACAGTACGCGATTGCCCTTCGGGCAACCGACCGCTCGGGGCAAGCGCGCCCGTGTCATATCGTCTTTGGCTGATTTCTTCACGCCAGAAAAAAGGTGACCACTTGTCCTCTTCGTGCAGCGAAAATTCCACTTGGTCACTGACTGCTAGGGACAAGCCAGCTGGTAGTCCTAGCCAATTTGATGGACGTGATCCTTGTTACTCTCCAAGAGCTGAGATTTCCGAGAGAGGGAATCCTGTCTAGTTCGCCCTTCCCACCGTTCACCAGTCCAGAAGCGACCCTAATCCCAGTCGTCGCTCGGTTTGGCAGCGAGCGACGTTGAAGTCTACACAGGCTCGGAAGAAGCGCCACGAGGGGAAGGCGAACGTCCTATGCTCGCCAAGAAACCAGTGTAAGTGACATGTCCTTCTGCATGTATGTGAGATAGCGGACGGTCCAACCGTACTGGGATGTTGAAACTTGATACGGGGCAGCACTTTCTCCGGCTATCAAGTTTTTGGCGGACCATACAGACCCAGTCAGTCGATGGCACTTCGTACAGGTGTCTTAAGTGTTCCGAGAAGCTCACCTTCCATGGTACGCGTACTCCGTACGATCTGATACGGCTGTTTACAGGTCTCCTTTCCTTCAGACCTCCACAGCTCTACACCGCAGTAAGTCGAGTACTCCGCCTCACTATCCCTCCTTCTCCCCATAGGCGAGGACACGTCGACTACCTATCGTACACTTGACCTCGTCTGCTCGCAGTGTTGACTTACCGCGTGGTCGGATGCTTACTCTCATTTACACTATTTCTCGTTGACCGCCTTTACCACATACGTTCGTGGCTTCACAGACAGCTAAGAGTCACGTTCTGAGGATCCGGGGACACCTCTCGATCCTGATTCCTGACTTACCGTGCCCGTCATGTACGGCTTATGTCGCGACCGACGTGAGATGCTTAACTTCCAGACGATGCTGTTGACTCGCGGACGATGTCTTTTCCTGCATCTGATGCACGACCTGACCTCTCACGCCAATCCGGACTTCGAATAGGATTTAGATTCGCCTCTGTGATGCACTGAACGATAGGGTCCAGCAAGGACGATATGATCCTGGGCCTGTGTATCGAGTCGGGTGAGATGTCCTGTGGTTCACTTGTTTCGTGCTGCGATAGGTCAAGGTTGCTGGGGTGTTACAACGATTGGATTAAGAGTTAGCAAAGAAGACACGAAGCTCGTAGGTACAGGGGACGGCCAAGAAAAGCTGCAGCTGAAAGATCATAGACAGAACAGTAATACATGTTATTGGGTCGCAGAAACTATCTTTCATACATCGCGTCGACATGATTTTGCACACATTATTACATGAGTGCTTTACGAGTTCTATTGATTTGAGGCTTCAGTCAGAAAAAGGATAGACGAGTGGGGTTCCCTTGCATCTTTCCCACATAAGCTGTATACACGCTCCCGTTACATTCGACCGTCCCGAGCTTGGTTTTCCTTTTCACCCTCTTCAAGTTCGTCCCTGTAGCTGACTCGATGATGACAGTCCTCGGACCACGGGCGTCGATGATATTCAAGTTTGGGCAGGCGAGGAGGAAGGCGCGTGTCAACTTTTGGGCCACATCTTGACTCGCATCCAGTATGAAGTTGAGAGCCCATGACCAATCAAGATGTTCCAGGTGGGCGAAGTTGGATAACGCAGCAAGCCAATCGTCTCCACTCTGTTTCAAAACAGAATTTAGCTAATTAAGGACGAGAATCAAACAGAGCGGAGCTAGTGCTTACCACTGAATTGGATCCAAAGCCACCTTCTATCGACAGTGCGGTTAGAGACGGAGTTACGCCGGCAAGTTCTACAAGCTGTGAAGGCATACTCAATTTGTCCAAGCCGATGGATGTGATTGTGGGATGCGCATTGATTCCATCTAAGAGGTGAGCCTTCCACGGAGATGCCGCAATATTGTCTCCCCATTGCCCTCCATATAATGCAAACCAGTCTTCATCCGGAGTAAAATAATCCTCCATCTCTACTGTATCATCCAAACCAATCCCACACAAGATCCTAAGGCGTCGTAATGCTTTCGAGTTCTTGAGTAATGCTGCTGCTGTGGGGCTGTGGCATTTGAGAGCATAGAGATTTGGAAGGGCGTCGTCGATTAGCACCAGCTTATCCCATGTGAACCCAGGCATCGTGTCGCAGAGTTGCAGATCCTCAATGGTAGGGTGGCAGCACAAAAACCTGGATAGATCAGCTGCGTTACAGCTCATCACTTCCATGTGGAGCATACGGAGGCTTCGCCAGTTCGCATCCTGAAGTAATCGGCCCGCTCTAGCATTCGCAAAGTTATGGAATAACCCTAGATGCAAGTCCAAGTTCTGTGGCAACAGCATGCATATCAGATCATGTCCATCATGCACCACAGGAGGCTCGATATACAAAGAAAGAATAGCCTGCATACCTGCAAATCGGGGCATTGCTGAGTTAGCATTGGTACGAGCGGCGCCGTGTCGGGCGGTTGGATGCCTACATGACCGAATGCAGCCGTGGTCAGTTTTAGAGAGGAGAGGGCTCTGAGAGACTGGAACTAGACAACAGTAATGAGAATAAATGAGCGTCAGCTGTTTCAACGGTTGATTTGAAGATACATACCGAATCTGAAATGGCGAAGAATGGCTTGCCAATCCATGAGTTTGCGGTGTCATCGTCCAGGTCAACAACATGAAGATCTTCAACCATTGGTAATGAATTGATTGCGTTCCAGAGATTATCTTTGCCAAAAACAACAGCAGATTGCTGACGAAGCCATCGGAATTGGCGAAGATTGATCATACGTCTTACAGCCCGGATTAAGTCACCCTTGCATTCATCAACCCCGTCCATGCTGAATATTACTGGAACACCTTCCACATTGCCGCGCGAGCTCTCCTCTGCATATTCTCCCGGAACTCGACGTTCTGATCTGAAGTTATTGAAGAACGACCCCGAAGACACAGGCTTGTCGGGGATAATGGTTAGAGATCGTATCAATGAGGCATGTAAGTCGTCGGGACGACTAAGCCGCGCCCAAAGAGCTGGCATAGACAATGGAGCTCGTATATCACAGTACTGAAGGTGCGATTCCGATACGATCGAATAGAGTCACTTGGAAGATAGCCCAAAGGATAATATACCTTCGCGGTCGTCGATGCGACTGGCAACTTTGTCGAGCATCTCAAGCGGAAGATCGGTGAGGGGCATAGTCAATGGCTAGAGAAGTCGAGACTGAGGACGACCAGGACGCCTAACAACAGGAATTAAAGTAGACGCACAGCCACATCCCGCCAGTTGCCGACTACTCGTTTCCCTTGAGCTCTTCTTTGTCTCGTTCACTCGAAATGATTTACAGGACTTTGCATAATACACTGAACATCGCATCTCCAAATAAACCCCTATGGTATCGGTCTCGGTGAAGATGACGGCAAATCATAGTCTCTCCGTCGGAATAATATCTTTAATATCTAGCTGTATACATGGTCTCGTCGGATTAATGGAGTAACGCAGGCTCGGTAATGTCTCCTGCCCTTCTCTTTACCCATTTAATTTAGCCATTCTCCCCTCTCTCGACGATGACTGCCATATGCCATTGATTAATGATGACTTGCAGAATCAGACAGCCGTTCACACATCTGAAGAGTCTTCCTCTATTCTGGTCCAACATGAACTCTCAGTCGTGTAACAAGATTTGGTCGAGCCAAACAGACGCCTCAGCTGGGGGAAATGGGAGAATGCATCTAGCCACTTATTCACTTGCTATTAGGCGGTTGTGAATCTATCAGTTTGCGATACACGGAATGGCGCAAATAGTAGCTACTGACCGCGATAGAGGCCGGCAGTCTAATACCAAATGCCAACTGGTTTATCTGCGGTGCCACGGCAGCAAGCTCCAATAGGTGTGATGATGCTGCAACATCTCTATCGTGAGGATCCAACCATACCGACGTGATTGAAGGATGGTTTCTAATGCCCTCTAAGAGCTGCTCCTTCCATGGAGAGACCATCACTGTCTCACCATCAGGGCTGTCATACTCGTGTTCTTCCCACCATTCATCATCCCAGCTGAAGTACACGTCCAAATCAACTTCGTCATGCAAGTCTATTCCGCGGAGTTCCCGGAGCTTCGTAAGAGCTCCAGGATTTTTTAGCATTGCCGCACCAGTATGGCTCCGACATTCAAGCTTATGTAGGTTCGGGAGAGCTCCATCAGGAAGAACAACCTCCGCCCATTTGCACCGTGGCATCATAGGCGGAAGACAGATGTCCTCCAACAAGGCGTGGCTGGCAAGAAAAAGAGACAATGCGGAGGATGTGCAATTGAAGTTATCCAAGTGGAGAAAACGCAGGTTCGGCCATCCCTCGTGGCGTAAAAGTATGTCAGCAGATGCGGTGTCGATGTGGGTATATAACACTAGATGCAGACACAGGCGCTGAGTGGAATAATGAGTTGAAGTACGCGCTAATGATTGCAAGGAACGGTCACCTCCAGTTCAGGACAATTGCTAATAAGCATTCGGAGAAGAGCGGTGGCGTCGGGTGTCTCATTGTCGAGCTCATATGCATCTGTCCTCAGATCCAAAGACGATAGTCCTCGGAAGGATAAGAACTGAAGACATCGAGTGTAAGTAGGAGTCGTTCTTCTGCACGAAGAGGAGACATACCGAACTCGACGTGGCAATGTGTGACCCGAGACTAGGGGCTGCACGAATGTCCCGGATGTGAATGTCAAGGATATGAAGGTCATGGATAGTTCCCAAAGAATTGAGAGTACTCCAAAGATCACCTTCACCCTCCACTACGCAAGCGCTATGAAGCCATCGGAACTGACGCAAATTTTTCATACGTTTCAAGGCTATGTTGAGCTGCTCTTCCCACTCCATTACCCGATCAATTGCAGCTGATCGGACTTTCTCCAGTGGTGTGTACTCCTGGTACTCCTCTGGCAGCCGTTCCTCCAGGGGGAGGCTGTCTCTCAGAATAGAATCGATATGCCAGAAGTCATTCGGCAAGATAGTCAAGGAGTGAATAAGACCAGCGTAACCATCTTCAGGATGTGAAAGCCGTGTCCAGAGGGCTGTCAAATCTAGTCGACAGCGTATGTCATAATACTGAAGATGTGGATGTGACACAACTGAATACAGATATCGGCATGAAAGAGCGAGTGACAGTAGGTCTTTACGACAGTCCGAGTTACAAGCGATGACCTCGAGAGTCTCCGGTGGGAGGGCAACCAACTTCGGAAGCGCAAACATGAATGACTGCAAGGCAAATGGGTATATAGAGAAAATGGAGGAGTTGGTCGCGATATGACGCGACTGCGAGTAGTCGGGAATCTGCGAAGCACAGGCTTTGAGTCCATCACGTAAACTTTGTTCTCAAGCGCTTAGGCACCGGTGGGCAGTCTGCTTTCGACTGCAACTTACATGGCTATACTGCACGCATAGATCCTATATTCACGTCCTAGAGAGTTTGGTAGAGGTATTGCATAGATGCAGACGGAACCAAAGATCGAAAGACCTGCTTTACGCGACAGTGAGCTGCAAGTAGGCCGCCCATCTCATTCGAAAGACTTGACGTCCGTCGTGCATAGTCGTGAGCTGCTCTTACATCTCTCCCAAGCCTGAGCGTATAGTATCAGCACACTCGTCCTGATCCGTATCTAGCGTAGCTCGAAGGCAAGATCGCTACATTGGCACTCGAGCCTTGAATCATGCCAGCTCCATCCAGACCCTAGTTCGAAGATGGAAAGGTGGGACAGCAAAAACAATCGACAATGTTTTATGTTTACCGCTAAGTATTGTGCTCGCGTGTGTATTCCCTTTGAGACTAATTCAAGTTATGCTCCTAAATCCTCGTCTGCCCTCTCGAACCCCGCTTATCTCTCCTCCGTCTCTATCTGCTACTGCCCCAAGATGAAAAATGGATAAGTATTCCGTAGATCAGGTATATATATCAATTACTCCGCCGTCCCATCCATCCTTCTCCCCTCCCGCCGCGATAGGCGAGGACATGTCAACTACCCATCGCTAGCTCTGCTCAGCTAGTACCATTTCGTGTTCATGCCTGAACACGGGAACAAACGAGCTAGCTGGAAATCGTCTACTCGTAGTGTTGACTTACCGCTTGGTCGGATGCTACACCATTTCTCGTTGATCGCCTTTGCCACATGCGTTCGTGGCTTCAGAGACAGCTCACCTATAGTAAGAACCACGTCCTGAGGATCCGGGGACATAAGCTGACCACCTCTCGATCCTGATTTACCGACGTAGGTGACTGTCTCGCCCTGCTCGTGGTGAGACGCTTAACTCCCAGGCGATGCTGTTGATGCACGGACGATGTACTTTTGCTGCATCTGATGCATGAGCTGACGACTCCGCGGTCACCTCTCATACCTGCAATCTGGAGTCCGAACGGGACTCAGATTTGCCTCTGTGATGCACTGAACGATAGGGTCCAACGAGGGCGATATGATCCTGGGCCTGTGCATCGAGTCGGGTGAGATGTCCTGTGGTTCACCTGTTTCGTGCCGCGATAGCTCAAGGTTGCTGGGGTGTTACTTACAATGATTGAATTAGAGGGGCAAGTTAGCGAAGAAGACACGAAGCTCGTAGGTACAGGGGATGGCCAAGAAAAGCTGCAGCTGAAATATCATGGACAGAACAGTAATACATGTTACGGTGTCGCAGAAACTATTTTACGTACATCGCCATCACACGAACGCTTTACGAGTTCTATAGATTTGAGGCTTCAGTCAGAAAAAGGATAGACGAGTGGGGTTCCCTTACATCTTTCCCACATAAGCTGTATAGACGATCCCGTTACATTCGACCGTCCCGAGCTTGGTCTTCCTTTTCACCCTCTTCGAGTTCGTCCCTGTAGCTGACTCGATGATGATAGTCCTCGGACCACGGGCGTCGATGATATTCAAGTTCGGGCAGGCGCCGAGGAAGGTGCGAATATGTATCAACTTTTGGGCCACATTTGGACTCCCATCCAGTATGGTGTAGAGAGCCCGCGCCCAATCAAGATGTTCCAGGTGGGCGAAGTTGGATAACGCGGCAAGCCAATCGTCTCCACTCTGTTTCAAAACAGAACTTAGCTAATTAAGGACGAGAATCAAACAGAGCGGAGCTAGTGCTTACCACTGAATTGGATCCAAAGCCACCTTCTATCGACAGTGCGGTTAGAGA